>JAYKKT010000092.1:23392500-23737500 GCA_036023115.1 Brasenia schreberi
CTTTATAGATATGAATTCAGACCAAAGCGGGTGAAGTCACTCTCCTGTATCTAATTCCTACATCACCGAATAAGACTTTATGATCTCTACTGCTTTAGATTTCCATATTGCAGCAAGATGAAGAACAGGCATGTTATGCTTTAATTTGATATGGAGAATACTCTTCCTCTTTCGGGTTCAAGACTATCATGGTTATACATAACCCAACTTAAATGTGAAAGGAGCAAATGCCAAATGATGAATATATCATGGCTGCCATCATAAAAAAAATAGCATGATTTCAGGATTAATTTTAACTAAAACATTTGCATGAAAATAGTGCAAGAAAAGAATCACCTGTGGAACCTCAGATTCGGACATGTTCTTATCCTCAAGCCTGTATTCATGCATGACCCAATTAGTCCTATCACCATGTGGAGCCTTTCCCATGTGGAAAACCAAAGTTTTTTTCATCCCGACCTTTCGAGAATTATTACAGACAGACCTATCCCTTCCAGTGGTTTTCCAGTAACCAAGTTCAGTTGCCCTGTTTGTTCTAGCTCCATTTGCATATTTCCTATCTCGCGGACAGAAGAAGTACCACTCAAGATCACCATTCTGAAGGCATGACTTCCCTGCACCATATGCAAAAACACATTGCTTAAGAGACGAATGAATGCAACTGAAAAAGCAAGAATAGAACAAGTATCATTGTCTTTTTCTTGAAAGAAAAATATTGAACAAACTTTTAATCCGGATCAGAGCCACAGAAATGGATGATATAAGAGAACAACCATAGGAACAATATGAGAGTTTGCATTTTATAATGAATGTACAAATGTCAATACCTGGAAGATCCCAAGGTGCAAATTTGTATATGTCGAGCTCTGAAATAACATCAGGTTTAGTTGGTTTCCCATAAATCTTTCGCTTCAAGTAGAAACAAACCAACTCCACATCTGTTGGATGGAAACGGAACCCTGGAAGGAATGATAACTTCTCCATAAAGAATAACTCAACCTTCTCTTATTGCTCAACGATAATATATGTTTACATCTAGAACAAAATATTCTCTCTGGACAGAATTAGGCTTATAATGCTACAAGTTCAATGTCAATGCCATCCCCCTTAAGCAGCAGCATCAATCACCACGTTTATGGAAAATATTTAGTCTCCACCAATTGTTAAGTCTAGTTTTCAAGCATCTGCACCACCAACATGGCAGCAACAGCCCATGGGCACCACCAGCAACAACCGCAAAAGGTTAAAAACAGCTACCTCTCAGACAAAGCTACTGATTCTCATCATTGGGAACTATGGACATTGACAAATAAAATATGCCCTGTCCAGAAATCAATAAAAGAAAATTAATCAAACAAAATAGATATCTTAATGTTAATTCAATATATAAGAGAATGAAACTAGTGACCGTGGAATAAAGCAAAAATGGGCATCACCGAAGTAAATAAAAAATACTCAAAATTAAGACATAATCAACAAAAAGAAGTAAGAAAAGGAATTTTCTTCATACAGAAACAAATTGAATCCAGCTGCACTGATCTCTTTGAAGTTCAGTGACTCCAGGAAAGACTCATACACTGTTTTCTGCTAAACCATGCCCTAATTACTCAATTTCTCATTATTTAACTGAAAAAAATAATTGCTAGTGACGTAAAATAGCTAAAAGCCATATGTGCATGTACAGAAATGACCAATTCCAATATTGGTAAACGACATATCTTTTCTCTTTTATACAAATGAAAAATGGGGAAAGCTAAGGATGAGGTTCTATTGTCTATGTGATACTAATGTAAAAAAACTAAAACCAATCCCTTCACACACTAAGGAAGGCTTGCTCTTCCTCATCGTGAAAAAGAAGGAAGGAGATCTGATGTAATGAGTTTACAGCTTATGAAGTCAATGATTTGATCCAAGTCAATCAGAATTAAGGTCCTCGTCTCCACTGGACCTACATATTGTGATGAATCAATTCCTTGTCTATGTTATGAATAGTGGTCAATGGGGAGTCAGTTATTAGCTCTATAAAGAGTTAGTTGAGAAATATATAGTGGATATAATACACCACTATTAAATAGCAATCGAAGTATACATTAATTATAGAAAACATAACAAAAACATATATGAATATGAATTCATCTAAACAACCTAAAGAATCTGAATCAACGGTGTTAAAATACTTGTTGAAGACATAAAATATACATTACATAGATACTGAAAAGAGGAATAAACGAATGATGAGAAAGAAAAAGAAGCAGAAGAGGAGAAAGAAGAGGGAAATAAGAAAGTAAGAAGGTAGAGGAAGATGAATAATAGGAAGAGGGGAAATAGAAGAAACTAAGAACAAAAGAAAGTGGAGCTGAGGAAAAGAAGAAAGAGGAGGCAAAAGAGGAAGAAGAAAGAAGAAAAAGAGGAGCTTTTCTTTATACGTGGTGGAGCTTGCTACCATCGTTAGACACCGCAAAGCAAAATGGTAACCACTATAGTGTGTCTTATTTGGCGGGAGGGGATACATTGGGTGATATATCTTGCTGAAAAATAGTTCCTTGAATGGTAATGAACACAAAGAAGTTAAGTGACTGTTACCAGAGATTTGCATCTGTATGGAAAACCAAACAGAGAACGAAGAAAAAAAAGAACCCTACTACTCAATAACACCTCCATTGAGTCCCCACCATTTCAATGAACAGTTCCTATCGATGGCATCAACCAAAAGTAGAACATTAGAACAAAATTGAACACAAGCAACACACAAAGAAACAGATAGAATATCCTCTTTTTACTGAAAGAAAACCGTCTGCTAGTCATAATCCAAATATTTCAGGGCAAAACAATTAGAAGGAATCATAATCAAAGAAGAGGAGAAAGATAGGGTTTAGTTCCTTACACGCATGCACGAGAGAGAGGACGAAGCCACGAGAGAGACCCTTACAAGGTACACAAAGCCAGAGATTTGCGAGCGACAGCCTCTTATAACGAAGGGCAGAGGGAAAACGGAGAGCGAATGGAGAAAGGAAGAGTGCGAGAGAAGCTTCGCCCGGAGCAAGTCAAAATAGCGGGAACCCTTCATGCAAAATATTATTTAAGTCCCTCATTCTTCCTCTATTTCTAATAAGCCACAACCTATTCCTAAGTATTCATAACTCAGCCTATAAAATGGAAAAGAAAACAAGAAATCTCAGAATCTGATGGTAGGTACTGAACCTCAATTTTGTGCTCCGTTCCCTTCTCATTACCAGCGAAAAGTTTATTTTCTTTTTCTTTTTTTTGACAGAATGGAAGGTGAAGCCTAACATACACGTTCATGTAGAATTGAACTCGTCACATCCAAGCAAGCATCAAAGAACCCTGCTGATGAGCTAACACTCTCAGCATTGACATTTGATTCTTTTTCTACACGGTAGAGTACATGACTTTTTACTCCAATAACTTTCTTAAACTATAAAAGCATTTTAAATTAAAATCTAACCGTTTGTCAATTCAATTTTTATTTGAAAATTCTAAAGTTAGATTATATATAGAGAGATGGTCTAGATTTAGGTAGCTCACAAAAATAGAGAAACCATAAGAAATCTATCTCAACCTTTGAGATAAACGATTGAGGTGATGAACAAAAAACATTTAATATAAAGTACAAAAGTGCAATGGGATTTTTAATTTAAATTGATGATAGGTTTCTTGGGGTTCTCTGCTTTTGAGAGTTTTATGTTTGTGTATCTGTCGAGTGCTTATTTATCCCATACTCGGTTAAAGATGTATTAGTTTTCCCCCATATACAGTTAAAGTGGGTAAGTAACCCGCCCTGCTCGGGTAGGATTCGGATGGGTCCCTGGGAATTGCTCTAATATTTCCATCCCGTTAGATTCACAAAGTTTTCAGATTTGAGTTGGACAAGTATTGGATCAAACTTCTACTACTGAACCCGGTTCTAAATATTGATCCGTCCTGGATATGCGATAGGTTTTACATGAACACACAATTGCAGTATGTTTGAGGATGGATTGGCACAAAATGACTCAAAATATATGGAATTGTTGAGAAAGACTCTTTGATTTGAGATCAATGATAACTCTGCTTAATTTGCTTTATCTCAACAGCCTATGACCTATTATATATGATCCAACACTTAATTGTCGTAGATCTCGATATCGTGATCTCTACATAATTGACCTTAGCCATATGAATTTAATGTATAGGATATAAGAAACCCGAAGGCCTCTATCAGCATTGGCCATATAAGTCATGCCAACAACTTGGTTTAAAGTCTGGATGAGTTTGGGACCGATTGCCTACTACTGAAATTCATCTAAAATGGCCTTAATGATGTAATAATCCACTTCACTCCTCGAGATGTAATAGATTCGTAGCTGCCACAAGTAAATGAAAGAATCTTTGCCTCATTTAGATGCAATGTACAAACACCAAAGAGGCATGATAGAGCTCTACGAAAACCACAATCAAATCACTGAAGAGCTGATTGTGGCGGCTACGATGTCATAGTCCACATATAGTTTATGAAATCAATGTAGTTGAACCATCTAGTAAGGGAAAAGGCTTAGTAATTGTTGTTTACAAGCACTGAAGAGCCAACATAGGTTTTATTATAAAACATATAGCGGAAGACAACAACCAAATCACTGATAGGCTGAACATTGTTTCGTATCCAATTCTGGTTGAACTTGACTGACCCATGTTATTAATTGATCCAATTTGTTTATGAAATCGAACCTAATTTTGCCATCCTCTTACAGTTTCCTTGACTGAAATGGAGTCGAAACCAGGATCCGAAATTGCTTGCAAAGGATTGTTGATAGAATGTGAGACTTCATCAAAAGGTGCCATCAACTTGAGAAACAAAGTTATGGCCAGTTTTGTAAAATATCAAATGGATGTATGTCCTCAAATGAAATTCTCTTTTACAAATTTTAGTAAAGTTGGAAAAGCGTGGAAGCTAAAAGAGTCGAATGCTGAAGAGTTCCATTTTCACACTTGCACCCACTTTACTTTGCAAAGAAAAGGTGGATTCAGGTGTGACAACAATGTGGCTCATCACTCGGCTTGGCTTGGCTTGGCTTTTGCGGAGCTTGTCACTGCTCGTCTAAGGGACCTCACGTATGGACATGGTTGGATTGAAACCAGTCCGCCGATTCAAACCGGAAGCAAAGCTTTTTTGGAACCGGAACCATGAACCATCTGGCTCGGTTACGGTTCATTGTTTTTGAAAACAGTACTGAAACTGTAACTGATAAAAAACCGGCAGGTCAGACCCAGTTCCAAACCGTCTCGATCCCAGCCCCAGCCCTCTGGCGGCTAATCTACCAACACTCGGTTGGTTGAAGTGGTTTGGCATTTGTTCCCATTACGCAAGGTCTCGAGTTCTAGTCTCGTGAATGGAGAAAACCATAGCTAAGAGAGGCTTACCCCACATAGTGGACCGGTCTAGCTCGAACTGTATTAGGTGTTAGCTGATGGTCTTCGAGATACTAGTGGTTTAAACCACAAGGGAGCTCTCATATCTGACACTAAGAGATTTATAACTACTGCAACAAGAGGGTCAAACAAGAAAGTTGGGGGAACTAGTGATGCAATTTCACCAAACTCTTTCTTAACTGGGAAGCAAAGTAAAATAGATGATGAGACCATGAGCTCCGAGGAAGCGAAGAGAATTTGTTCTCCGACTGCATGCCTTGTTGAAAAATGAGCCGGTGATTCATGGGCAGCGGCTTGGTTTGGAGAACTGACTACAACATAGCGAAAGTGAGATAATTGTCACTGCTTATGGACCCAAACCTCGGTGATTTACTCATGACCCGGTTGAAGCTTGGATGAAACTAAGTGAAGGTTCGAACAGATTGAGATTGAAGAATCAGTGATGAGTTATGGTTAGGAGGTGAAATCATAAAATTCCGCTATTTACAAGCTAAAAGATACCTAGGAAAAGGTTATACCTAGAACCTGTAACATACATCATCTCAACAAGTTCTATCACTAGTCTCTTTCATGTCAACTCCTAGTTTTAGGTATTGGGGAACTTGCAAATTTTTTTTGGATGAGGCATATTTGTATTTAGAGTGAGGTGTACTTGTATTTGACATCCACAAAATACTTGTATTTTTCTATATACAGCAACAAACTCAGTATTTTTTTAGATTTTAGGTGAGGCACATGCATCACCTTCACCTTGAAGCCCTAAAATGAGTCTGCCACAACATAAGGTGTATTAGATAGGAAGTCTTTTAAGCTAGGTAGATCTTTCTTTTACCCTAATTTGATTAGATGTCTTATAGATAGGATAAGCATATTTGTTCCGTAAGAATATAGGGCTCTGAAAAGAGTGGTGAACCTATTTTGGGGTGAAGTGACATAAAAAATGAATTTTTTTAGTCTATCATTGTATATAGAGAAATACAAGTGTTTTATAAACATGAAATACAAGTGTACCTCATTTGAAATACAAATGCACCTCACCCATAAGAATTCCTCAATTCACCACTGAACCTATGTCAAGAATACGATTCAAAGAAGAATATCTAATTGTCATTGGGATGGAAACCTCTCTTTATATCCGAATCAAAGAGAGGACACTCAATAATTTAGAAGTTTTCTATCAATGCTCCCAATGAGGTTATATCGGAATTGATTGATGCAATATTTTGGACTTATCTAGAATTAACACCAAAATCATGCAATTTCAAAATTATATATGCATATAAATGAAGGCCCTCTATAATCGTGATAGCATGCATCTAGCTTCGGGCTCCTCGTTGTAAAGGAAAAAAAACTGTATTCAAAATAGTTGAATGCTGAGTACTTGGGAATTCAAGATGGCTGGACATGGGATTTTGTTGAGATATTTGTAGAAGATCACAAGTGTTGGCAGTGGCAGATCCAGAAATTTGCTTTGGGTGAGGTGGACTTAAGGTTGGAGTGGGGCAGGCTTTAAAAAAATCCATTTTTTTGAAAATTTGACTACTTGATTCGAAATTCTCCGAATTTTGGGTGGGGTGGTCGCCGACCCCTGCCACAATGTGGATCCGTCACTATTTAGCATGATAATTTTGCTGCAATAAAAGATGCATTCATAACTGATGCAACATTGATAAGAAATATGCTGTCATTTCCAATGGCATCCATGTTGGACGATTTACTGGTGACATTGGCTTAGCAGAGCCATTTGACCCTTAGATGTCTTTAGCTAGCATGGCAGGTTCCACGTAAATTGTGACGGCACGTTCCAAAACCTGGAACTGGAACCAAATCAGTCTCTTCTTGGTTCTATGCCAGTTTTGGTTCTGATTTGGTTCCACTTTCATTTGAAGTTGCATGAAACGAATGTGGGATTTTAAAACCAGAAAAAAATGACTTGAAACCACCAATGTTAGCTTTCAGTTCTTGCATCATTTTTGGTTCAGTTACCGTATAGGTGGACGTGAAAGAGAGCAAATCATTGGTTCTATCACGAATCTAGTCCCAAACGATTTGAAACCCTCTAAGAAGCATTGCCTACTCGATCTGTAATAGTGTTGCTCGACCGTCTATCAAGCAACCAGCATGTTCTTCACTCGGTAGCACACGTGCCGGTGATCTCGAAACTCCTCAATGACGAAAGTTTGACTCACACATGCACTCTTAAAATATGATGGAATCGCTGAGCAGAGTTCCACTAATAATCTCATATCCAAATTAGGCAAATGCTAAACTTGATAGCTCATACATAAATCTTGGTTAATCAATTCTAAGAGAACCACATAACTCTGACTGTGAGATTTCACCGTTGAATAGTCGATCCCAAACCTAGATAAGCGATGTCATTCGCAGTTGTGCGTAATTCACAGCCACTAGGAAAACTGTTGGATCTTTTAGCAGGGATTCTGATCTTTTCAACACTAATACAATGGATACTACTATAACTCAGAAGTTGATTGCAGTAGGGCGAGAACAGTATGGGAAGAGAAGTCCTCATATTCTAGCGAAGCCATCTAATGCAGGAAAAGGCTTCGCTAAGGTTAAGGTTAAAGATTTTCTAGTAACCGATCTAAAATGCAACCATGACAGATCCTTCAAATGAGTGATTGCATGAGAGCAAGAACCCCAAAACCTTTTGTATTTCTCTCCAAACATATGGAGGATTCACACCTTAGTTGCTTCATAAGGAAGATTGTTACTGAGGCAGTGAGGAAGTTTTGTCAGAGGGGCAAGTTCCTCAGGGAGGTGAGCTCCATCAACATAGTCCTTATTCTCAAATGGGTGGGGGTGAAGAAGCTAGCCAATTTCTGACCGATTAGTTTAACTTTCTTTACAAAATCATAGCAAAGGTGATGGTGAATCAAATTCTGTTGGTACTCACTCATTTGATTTCATCCAACCAGAGGACATTTCTCAAAGGTCATAGTATGCATGAAAGTGTTTCTCCTTGCACACGACACACTGAGCGTGAGCAAAAAGAGTTTCAGGTGTATTCAGGCTTGCATGTAGTAAAGAGAACTCCCAGCTCCTCTTTTTCGGTGGGCGTTTCGATGTTTGCCGTTCAACTTCAATGTGGATGGATGGCGTTTGGGCACACTACTGATGTATTTAGACATTTCGATTTTTTCCCAGCTGCCTAAAAAGTGAGCACTTTAAGGACTTGGTACACAAGTTCCAAACCAAACATGAAGAGTGGGGAGCATGCAAACTGTCGATGGGAGGTCATACTATTGTGATGAACAAGGCCACTCTCCACCATTCCCATCCATTGGATGTTCGCATTCCATCTATCTCAAGAAACCATCAACCCCTTGGGGAACATCATAAGAGAGTTCCTTTGGAGGGGCAGTGAGCCAAGAAAGGCATCAATCTGTTAAGTTGGGAGGTGGTCTGTAAGCCCAAGGAGGAGGGTGGATTTGGCCTTCGAAGGCTTGAGGGGATGAACAGAGCACTATTGGCTAAAAGTGCACGGAAGCTGGTTCTTTAAGACTGAAGACCCTTGGTGGAGCTAGTACATAGTAGACACCACTCCGGTATCCTTTGGTACATGTTCGGCTCCTGGGGATGGAACTCAATGAGGGTGGGCTTGAATGCACTTTGGGGACATGTGAAACAGTCGGTAGGTCCCTCAAACCGAGTGGGATCCTGGTCGGACCCTTGGGTGTGCGAGGCGCCTCTGGTCTTCTTCATGAAGCATGGAATTTCCAAGGAGGAACTTCTTACACTGATGCCTCAAACCGAGTGGGATCTTGGTCGGACCCTTGGGTGTGTGAGGCACCTCTGGTCTTCTCCATGAGGTGTGGAATTTCCGAGGATGGACTTCTTACACTGATGAAACAAAAAGTTCAGGAGGTAGCACAAGACCGGTGGAGTTTGCAGCAATATCGTCTTCATTTCATATGCATATATGTCCACAATAGATCTCCCTTCCTCTTTATCGACACGGGATACCTTGATATGGTTGGGAGGAGTGAGTTTAATGCTCATCATGTACCACACAACATTGATACTGAGAATTGCACTAGCTGATCGACTCCAACATTGAGATTGAAGGAGATGGGAACAAGTGGTGGAGGAAGATATATGTGCCCATTTATTCTTAAAATGCAGATGACTGGCTGGATATGCAAAGAAGTCTCGTGGAGGTTTGGACAAGGCTGGAGTCCACCATAGAACCTCAGCCATGCTCTCCAACGTCCATGTTCTACAGACAACAAAGTGAGAAAGAGCTGGTTAATGAGCTTCCAGTCGGTGTTTCGCTTAATAGTCTGGGAGTGCAGGCACAAGGGTCGGTTTGAGGGCCCACTCATTGAGGACAAAACAATGTCAATGATGCCACACATTGAGAGAATTCTTATTGCCAATCTTTGAGAAATCTGAACATAAAACCTCTCTCTATCTCTCATGTACGTGCCACAAGCCTAGTGACTCTCATTGACATGTTTTCAAGCTCCTAGTGCCCTAACACCAAAGTGGTACCTTTTATACTAATCAGTTTTACTTTAAAGCTACTTAACATTTTGGTAGTGACAGCTAGTGGGCTTCTATTGAAGTTTTAACCAAAAGTATGACTTTCGTTATAAGGGGTCGAATAGGAATCAAGGCACGAATTCTATGGCAGAGATCTCAAAAACAGATACCATTGAAGGGAATATCCGAGACATCAACAAAATTAGGGTTTTCTCTCAAAATAGATGTCACTCAAGCTTCCTAAACAACAGGAAGCATATGTTAGGTGTAAGTAGCAGAGTTTCACTTGCTTCTTGCATAAGTTAATAATTTCTACACAAGAGTTTAATATCAAAGCCTTTTTCCATGAATTATTGCTTCCTCATATTTATGTAACGGTTCCAGCATTCATTGTTGAGCTTGATAATGTGACATTTTTAACGGTGTGTTAAGTTCAGTCTGCACTGTTGAAAAGGAATTATTGCATGTATGTTTGCTTTATCTTAAGATAATATTTCTTAAAATTAGTTTGCTGCAAAACATAATTGGTACAATTTGATCTCATTTGATTATGTGGATGGACGTGGATTTGAATATATGCAACAATATATAACTTTCATATGCGCATCTTCCTTAATCTTAGATAAAAGAAGACAAGGTTCACCACAAACCAATAATTATATTAGCTCCATTCCTACTATGTTATGTATGTGCATTTTTGAAATAGGGTAGGGAGATAACAAGTTTCATTAGCCAATTGAGAGATAACAACCTTTATTAGCCAATGAAACCATGAAAGGTCAATTCTAGGCTTCTCTCTCCATACTTTTTATTATAGATGAATTAACAAAGCAAGTGAAGTAGCAAGTATGGTAGTACATAATTTTTTTCCAGAAGAGACTGTATCGATGATGGGGGATAAAAGAGTTAGCAGAAAACTTGAATTATGAAGATATTCACTTCTGACCCTGTGATTAAGATACAAGTTTGAGATTTTAATAGACTCAGGTTATAGAGGTTTCTTCAAGTGGTGTATATTATATATAAAAAATATAATTTGAAGCACATGGATTAGTGTTCCAATAATATGGAAGAATTGAAGGAGACAAACATGAAATTAATGTAGACTGATGATGGAGAGGTACATTAGATGTGTTTGACAGCTCGTATCATATATACTGATATTTATTTTAAGATATCAAGGTCTTTTCTTCCTCATGCTGCAATTCTAGCATTCATTGCTGAGTTTCATAAACGTTATGTTTACAATCGGTGTGTTAAGGTCAAGTATACAGTTTTTGAGAAACATGGCATAGAGAAATATGACGTACTTTTTCTTTATCTTAAGATATCATTTCTTGAAATCTAAGCCTTGCTGCAAAACATGATTGGTACAGTTTGATCTCATTTGATTATGTGGATTCGCATATATGCATCTAACATGTAACTTTCTTGTGCAGATCTTGGTGCAAGTAACATTCTTATGTGATCGAAGATATTGAGCTTCAACAGGATCAGCAAGGGCATGATTATGATCTTTCACGAACTTCTCAACTACCCATTTCCCATTTTTTTTCTTTCTTTACACGCAATGATGCCTTGCACCCTCAGGCCAAACCTTTTCGTTTGACGTTCAGTAGCCCCCTTTCTCTTTTGATGAAGTCCCTCCTTCGAACAATCAAAATTCCGACCAATGCACTTTCCACCACGAGCACGCTGAGTACTACTTGATCGGATACTGAACCCCACATGCCTGGCATATGCATTATAAAATGACCTAGCAGCTTCCTCATTTTTAAATTTCATACCTACATAAGGTTCGATAGTCCTATCCAGCGTTGTCATATTGTATATCGTTTTGACCCACGATACGTATTGTATCGCCCGTATCGTAATTTAATACTAAAAATTGGTAAAAACCTTTTAAAAAATCAGAAAAACAGGAAAATATGATAATTGTAAAGAATTCATATAATACAAAATTTTAATACATATTCATCATTCACTATTCAATAATTGAAAAAAATTACATATTTTGAATCAGTACATGACATCCTTAAAAAAATACATTTACACATTGTAATCATGATCATCAAGTAAATAATTTTCATCTTCTCCTTGTTGAAGATCCTCACCATATTTTCCTTCAAAATCATCATCCTCTTCATGATATTGTTGTTGCGCTCCTTCCAAATTAATCCATGCAATGTCTTCTTCGATTAGGAGTGCATTGCTTCATTATCTTCCATAATTTACTCCTCTAATATATCACTTAACACTCAAAATATAGCGTCTCTTACTTCACAAATACAATAAAAATCATATCCATGCACTTTATAACTTCATATATTGTCATTCAAAAAAAGAAAAACACAAATAACAAAAAAAAAAACTAATACAAAAAAAATAAAAAAAAACTAAAAAAGTATATCACAACCCGGGTTGAGAGGTTTGCACAGACGTTGTAGAGCACCTTGGGAGCCACTGGAGAGCACATTGGGAGCTTTCAACAGACATTAGAAACCCACAGAAATGTAGGTTTTTGTTCTTGACCATATCGTACGATATGGGTTGTATCGCACGATACAACCCGATAAGTTACGGGTTGCGATACAGAGCAGTGTATCATATTGTGAAGCTCCACAATATGGATAACACTGGTCCTATCCACTCCAGATGTAATAGAGATTCTTTTATCTGAACTATCTGCTGTTTTGTTCTCATCCAACTTAGCCTTTTCACTAGCACTTGTTTGCATTTTATCATCCCCAGTTATATGGAGTTCCTTTTGACTGCCACACTCCACTTTATTTTTCCTAGTCACTACCGTCTCCAACCACAGGAGGCCTTTGCACAATCGTGCCCACCACATTACAATTCCCATCCACATTAAGATCATTTCCAGTTCTAGAATGTTCCATCTTGTCATCTCCTCCTACAGTGTCCTTCCCACAAGGACCAATCATTCTCCCATCTTCATCTTCAGTTCCAACCTTATCATTAGGGCTTGTGCTAGGGTCAATTACCATAAAACTCCTTTCCTTTTCATTAACCGCTCCAAGAGTTGCATTGCTTTCACTGTCATCATCCATGGAACCCAAACCTGAAATTCCTGAATAAATTATTGGAAATGACATATATGAAAGAGAAAATCCCTAATACTATATCCTAGATTTCAAACAGAAAATTAGAAGTATTAAATGAAGTAGTTCAAAAGAATAATGATTTACATGATATGTAAAGAAGAAAACTAATAAAAAATTTAAAGCAATAGAAGTGTAACATTATCCAGAAAACTTTATACTGTGTGCAGAGGTTACTACTAGAGTAGCAAATGCTCATAGAGTATTCATAAAGAAAATTTGAGTTTGGATTGTGTCATCATCATTTACAATCGAAGACAATGAAACATACTATCATAATGGATTTTGACATCCTTTATCATCACAGTTCGAAAACGGCGTATTTCCGCACATATTACACCATCTAAACAGAAACTGCAATGAAGCTGATGCAACTGTATATGGAATCACGGTCCCTCGGAAAGAAAATCAAACAAGATTAGATGTTATTTTTTTGAAAAATGAATTTCATGTTACTTCAGGCATGATTATTTGTTGTTTTGGTCATTCCAGTTCTTACTACTGGATGCCAGCACAATACTACACAAATACAACTTGTACATAAACTATCTTGTTTACTTAATATCTAAAAAGATCTTCTAAGCTGAATGAGGAAACTGATATGAGAAAGGTCAGGATGAGCAACAGCTTGTAAGAACTCATGAAGGTGTAACTACTTGCTTTGATATTCAGACATACACCAAGAATCATTGTTTCACTCACATCTCTAATTTGAGCAAGATTGAATCAGTGACACAAACATTGAACAAGTTGTACAGTGTTGCATACTATAAACAGCAATATTGATTTGGTAGCTAAAATGTGAGAACTAGCCAAAAAAGAGGAACTTGGACTATAAATAGAAATTTCAAAAGCTAATGGTTTTCACCTTAGTGTCGTGAAGGCTGATCATATAGAATACAAGTTTAGTATGATATATACAAAATTGTAGTGAGGTGAAAGAATGTTTTTTACTCAAAAAGTTAACTCTCATTGTACGATACGATAAGAGTTTATCATGTATCAGATGCGAGGATGATACAATAGAGGTATGTGTATCATATTAGAGGATTTATCGGGTCGTATCGTATTGTATCTTGCGATATAGTGTCGTATCATACGAGTCGATGTTGATCACCTGGCTTTCCTCCCAAACCTTTTCCTCATATTTCAAAGTTTTTCTCTCAACCACTTAAAAATCTATAGAGTTTTTATCAAATCCATGATGTACTTACTCCCTTCGAGTTTTCATAGAATTTGAGATTCCTAACCTTCCAAAAGCCCTTTTGTTATTGTGGTTTATCTCTTGTTGGCTTGATGACATCCGATCAGTTCGATTCAATGTGAAAGTATTGCATTCTAATGTAAAAAGATAATAAGCTTGTGAATAGGTGCATATTTTGTAACAAGGTTAACCATAAAGGTATTTTTTACATGAAACACAATCTTACAAGAACCAAAAAGGATTCAATTGCTTTTGAAAGCTACAACAACAACAACAACTAAGCCTTTTCCCATACTAGACGGAGTCGGTTACATAGATTCTTTGTTTTCACAGAGCTCTATCATGTGCCATGTTAGCAGTTAACTCACAATAAGCTAGATCATTCTTTATTGTTTCTTTCCAACACTTTTGTGGTCATCTTCTACATCTTTTAATACTTTACAAATTTAGTTTTTCATACCTTCTTATAGGTTCTTCTTCTGATCTTCTTTCTATATATTCAAACCATCTTAAATGATATTCTCTTATTTTACCCTCTATTGGTGTCACTCCTAATTTGTTTCTAATAACCTCATTATGTATATGGTCTTTTCTTGTATGACTACTCATCCATCTCAACATCTTCATTTCTGTCACAGACATCTTTTGTACATGTTGATGGTTAACTATCCAACACTCAACCATAACACATGACAGGCCTAATTGTGGCTCTATAATATTTACCTTTTAACTTTAATGATATCTTCTTATCACAAAGAATACATAATGTTCCTCTCCATTTTAACCAACCAGCATTAATTCTATGTGTAACATCTCCATCAATTCTACAATCACTCTGAAAATTTGATCGTAGGTATTTAAAACTTTCCTTTTGGGGATGCAATGCGTGCTAATTTTAATTTCTATGTCCTCTAAAGTAACCAAATGATCAAACTTACATTCCATATATTTTGTCTTTGTTCTACTAAGTCGGAGGCCTTTGCTTTCTAATGTTTCTCTCCATAATTCTAATTTCCTATTAACTTTTTCTTTAGACTCCTCCACTAATACAATGTTATCAGCAAATAACATACACCAAGGTACTTCATCTTAAATATGTTTTGTTAACTCATCAATTATCATTATAAATAAGTATGGACTTAAAGTTGATCCTTGATGTAACCCAATATTAACTTCAAAGAAATCTGTCATTCTTTCATGAGTCCTCACACATGTTTTTGCACCATCGTACATGTTTCTTATAAGGTTAATGTATGTTAATGGGATACCTCTTTTTTTCAAGGTTCTCCAAAGAACCTCCCTCAGTACCCTATCATAAGCTTTTTCTAGATCAATAAATAAAATGTGAAGTTCTTTTTTATTTGCTCTAAAATATTTCATAAGATGTCTCAAAAGGTGAATCGCTTCAATAGTAGATCTGCCTGGTATAAATCCAAATTGGTTCTCTGTTGTATTTGATACTTATCTAAACCTACGTTTCATAATTCTTTCCCACAATTTCATATTATAGCTCATTAACTTGATACCTCAATAATTCGCACAATTCTGAATGTCTCTCTTGTTCTTATATCTAGGTATAAGTGTACTCGCTCTTCATTCCTCATGCATCTTTTAGTTTCTCCATATTTCATTAAATAGTCTTGTGAGCCAAGTGATTCCTATTTCTCCTAGTATTTTCCAAACTTCTATAGGAATATTGTCTGGTCCTACCGATTTACCACCCTTCATATGTTTAAGAACCTCTTTGACTTCATTCTTTTGAATACGTCAGTAGAAATTGTGGTTTATATACTTTTCTGATTTTGCTAACTCTCCTAAGCTCATACTATCATCTTTATTTTCATTAATATAAAAATAGTTTTTCCATCTATTTCTTATTTCATCATTTGCCACTAAATTTTTTTCATTCTCATCTTTGATGCATCTAACATAATTAAGATCTTTAGTTTTCTTATCTTGAGTCCTAGCTATCCAAAAAATATCTCTTTCACCCTCTTTTGAGTTGAGTTTTTTATATAAATCCTCCCAAATTTTAGTTTTTGCTTCACTGACGGAATTTTTCGCTTCCTTCTTTACTTTCTTATAAGCCTCTAAAGTTTTACTTGTTTTCTTAGCATAATGTAATTTGTAGCATGCCCTCTTTTCCTTGGTTTTATTTTGTACTACTTCACTCTACCACCAAGCTTCTTTTTGTGCCGGTACACCTCCCTTAGATTCACCTAACACATCTTTCGCCACTTTCCTAATATGTATCGTCATATTGTTCCACATATCATAAGGTGTACCAACATAATTCCAAGCATCTCCTTGAAGGACTTTCTGTTTAAATATATCTTCTTTCTCGTTTTTGAGGTTCAACCATTTAGTCTGAATAGCTCGACGCACTCTTTTCTTCTTTGTCTATTTTTTTATTTGTCAATCCATAACTAAAAGTCAATGTTGGGTGGTTAAGCTTTCTCCTGAAATTACCTTGCAATCTTTACAACACGCTCTATCTTTTTTTCTATAAATAAAGTAATCAATTTATGTTTGTGATAAGCCACTTTTTTAAGTAATTAAATGTTCATCTCATTTTTTAAAGATTGTATTGACTATAAAGAGATCAAATGGCATAGCAAAATTTAAAATCTCCCTACCTTCATTGTTTATATCCCCAAAACCAAAGTTTTCATGAATACCTTGATATCCTAATGTCTTTTTACCGACATGTCTATTTAAGTCTCCTCCTAAACAAATCATCTTCCGTTGTGGAATTCTTTGAATCACCTTATCTAACTCTTCCCAAAAAGTTGTCTTTATACTATCTTCTAGGCCGACTTGGGATGCGTAAGTACAAACTATATTCAAAACCTCTACTCGTAACACTAATTTCAACGTCATGATTCGGTCACCATATCGTTGTATGTCTACTACACTATCTTTTAAATATTTATTTATGATAATACGAACTCTGTTTCGAGCCTTTTCCTTACCTGAGTACAATAATTTAAAACTTGTATCATCTATCTCCTTTGCTTTTTCTCCAACCCACTTTGTCTCTTGTAAACATAGAATATGAATCTTTCTTCGAATCATAGTATCTACCACCTCCATTAGCTTACCGAATAATGTTATGATGTTCCAAGAACCAATACGAATCTTATTATCTATGACTAGTTTTCTTACCCCCCATATCCGTCCATATTAAAAATGTGGAGACCCTCTTTGTAAATTATTCACTACATTTGGGCGGCAATGTAGCGGGACTAACTTCTTTACTCACACTCGTACATGATGTGGGAACCCTTTGTCCAATTGATTCACTACATCCGGGCAAAAATGTAGTGGCCCTTGCTTACTTAACTGCATTCGGGCTCTGCAACGCGTCACTAGGCGGGAACGCACTAAAGCAATGCTCATAATTTGTATAATCCATGGTATAAAAATTCGACAAAGTTTTACATTAACTGTCGGAAGTAGTTTGAATAACCCTCCGCCTTTATCCAGGCTTGGGATATGTCTTAATAGTTTGAATATGATTCTCGAGAGAAATACGGTGAAAATTGCTTGGTATGACTGAGGAGAAGGAGGAATCAACTGAAGAAATAAGAAGACGAGATAAAGGAAAAAGTGTAGGTTCTAATGGCAGTAGAAGCACAATTGGTTCTTGTTCTACTGCAATGTTCATCCGATGACTATGAGGTGTAGTAGAGGAGGTGGAGGTAATGGAATATTCATTTTTTTTCATGTATGACTGCTTGAGCATAACCAATCATTAGATTGGCTATGGGTTCAAAGGATGTTATTGTGAAAGTAGATCGGAAGTGTGTTGAGGTTTTTTTTATGAAAATTGCTTTGCTTTTATTATTGTAAATTTATTTTCTTTTGAAAGTATGGCAAACGATATTATTAATGTAGGATTATAAGGTTCCTATTTATCATGTTTTAAGGGACAAATTACTAAAAAAGGTTGATATTGTTCATGAATAAAGTTCTGAATTTAGGGAGTCGTGGAAGCTTTTAGGTTGTTGTATTATAGTTGATGGTTATTATGACTAATGGTTGGATAGATGGTAAGTATAGATCATTAGTAAACTTTTTAGTCTAGTGTTCAAAAGGGAAATTACTTTTGAAATCATATCATGTGTCTCATATTGTTAAAACTTTAGAAAATTTGCTTCCTATTTTTGAAGATATTGTTGAGAATGTAGGTGTTTAAAATGTTCTTCAATTCATTACTAATGATGCTCCAAATTTTATAATAATTGGTAAGACGCTTGAGTATCCCATCTCATATGAAGAAAAACTTAGTTAGTTGTTGTTGTTGTTGTTTGGTAAAATGTTTTAGTCAAACCATCCATCGTTAGTATGGACCCTATGTCTTTATATTGCATAGACTTAGAGGATTTGAGTTTAATGGATGAAATCAAAGAGAGTTAATTAGGCTTGTAATGATAAGATTTGCTATGAATATTATTATTGTTTAAAGTCTCGTCTTAAGTAAAATTATATTGAAAAAGATATTTGCATATGATAAATGAGCTCAATAAGTATAGAGAAAGACTAGAGGATTACTATAGTAAATATTGTTTTCCGAGAAGTGTACCATCTCTTATAATGAGAATGGTAGATAATGAAGTAGGGTCTTTTTTTTATTGATCGCGCTAGTGAATCGCGGACATGCTCTTTGCTGTAAGAGCAAATTGAATCGCAAAAGGCCAGCTGGGTATTCAGAGAGACAGACTGAATCACGACGGTAGCGGTTGACGGAGTTTTCTTGGCACGGCTTAATTGGTCACGAACGTAGCGAGTAGCTTATCCCTATTGTTCTCTCACGGGCAGAAAATGAAGACGCTTGTTTACGCTTCTTATTAAGACTGAATGTAGCTGGCAGCGATCAATTCCTTAGATCGTTGAGGAACAACTAAGGAATAGGAAGGATGAAATCATCTAACCTGCCCTTGATACCTTCTTGCCGTTGATTAAGAACAGCAACAGGAAAACCCAGCGTCTAGCCGTCTAGGGCGTCGTTGATCTGCATCCCTTGAATCAACCGTCTTGTATCAACGAAGCCTCCTGGTTGTTATTCCTAACCCATCGTTGGTGACCGGAGAATAACGTGTGCCGTGCGGACCGAAATGGGAAGAAAGAATTAAATGATCCGAGGAGAAGAGAGGAAAGGAAGACGAATCAAAACATAACGTTACAACTTCTTGAACGTGATAGTTGCAGGGAAGGCATCTCCTCCCTTTTGCAGATGAACACGACGACCCAGAACACAATCTATGACTCTCGGCATGACTTGAATCTCCATTGACACTAACCATCTTCCCCTACGCCTCGTTTCCGTTCGGGTCTCGGTGCTCGTCCGGTGACATTGTGAAAATCCCGGTGGTTTATTCCGATTGTCATTCATTCAATTTAGGGGCTAATATCAGTTCGTCGTTTAGTGTTACGAGTTTAGAGTAGTTGAAGTCAGATCCAAAACAAGTTTGGTGGGAATTGCCTCTTAAAGTTTTGAGTTATATATATTAGTTGTTACTAAAGATACATCCCAAACGCACACCCATTTCCATTTTACCCTTTACTCGTAGACATCTCTCCTCTGGTCCCTCTTAATTCACATTTATGAAGACGCTCCTCCACCGCTCTCTTCTCCGTGACGTTGTATGACGTGTTTTTTCCGTCATTCTTAGTCATTTTCAAAGACCACCACCAGCCCCAAGCCATGATACTTCCTGTCGAACAAGGATATGCTTTCTAACAAAGAAATGAGTCTGGATCGCGTCTCTTACCAGGAGACATGACTCAACGCATGAGCACATCTCTTATTTGAAGGACATGTTTGATCAACCGCGTCTCTTTTTGAAACGAGACGATGCCGACAATGTCTCTTTCTTGAAGGAGACACGGTCTTGGCTCGTCTCACTCTTTTAAAGGTGTTATTACGTGTGTTTGTGATTCTAATATTAATTTATTTGTTGTAAATGTTAATCGATGATTCAATTGATGATTCAAAGGTAATTTCATTCTTCGGTTGTGAGAGAGATGGAATTGATTATTCACTACTGTTTGAAACTAATACATTATTTTACAACTGACAATGGTTGTTTGATTATGTAAGAGAAGTCAGGAAGCGTTGCTATAATTCTTCGCTCAAAGCAAGAAGATTGAAGAGCTAAGGATGTCTTGGATATGAAAAAAGTGGTATGTATAGAAATAAGGAATGTATCAACATAGAGAGCAGTCGATTTACTGGTACCAAAAAAACAAAATAACCATTTTTACTTAAAAGATATTGTGAAAGTAATGGTTTACAGAGGTTATTAGTTGTTAATGAAACACATAATCATCCCTTTGCATTGTATCTTGAAGGGCATGCATATCCAAAGAAGTTGATTGATGTTAAATATCAAGGGACCAAAGATATGACAAACAATCCTTATAAGCCAAAACATATATTGTCATATATAAAGCAACAAGATGACTCAAATGTATCAATAGTGAGACATATCTATAATGCTAGAATTAAGTTTAAAAAAATGAGTGGTTAATCAGTTTTACAACAACTACTATATCAAACCGACCTTCATGGATATAGTGCATGACATCGTAATTCTATTGTTAAACTAATTAACAACTACTATATTGAAGGTCATGCACTATATCCATGAACAATATTGATGACAATATCATGAACAACAACAACTATAAAATGAGTGGTTAATCAGTTTTACAACAACTACTATATTGAATAGTTGTCATGCACTACAACAACAACTACAATTATGTTGGTCATATTATTTTTGTTCATCCATCATTACTTCATTTGTTACGTGTATTTCTGAAGGTTATAGAGTTTGATTATAAATACAAGACTAATAGGTATAAGATGCTTTTCTAAATGTGGATTTACCTCAACCAATAAGAATTTCTCTATAACATTTACTTTTATGAGCATAGAAAAAGAAGATAATTATGTATGGGTATTAAGATGCATTAAGGAGTTATTTTCCTAAAACAAACTCCCAAATATAATATTTACTAATTATGAGTTAGCATTCATAAAAATAATTGATAGTGTCTTTCTTGAGACAACACATCTTTTATGTAGATGCCACATTATGAAAATATTGAACGATATATTATTTGATTGATGGGAAAGAAATAAATAGCTACAATGTTCAAGATCAATTGGCAAAAAAATATTTCATCGACAACAGATCATATGTATAATGAGCAATTGGTCATCATGAATTCGAAGTGAGAGAATTTTGTTGTTGTACTTACATATGTTTTGAAAAAATGATTGAATCTTTACAAGATGAAGATAGTCGATATGGATTGATAAATATTGTTATTATAATGCACATACTACTAACAAGTATATTCATCACTAACAAAACTATTTGTTAGTATATTTGACTTATGTTGAAGTTTTTCTATATATTCATTGCATGTGCATAATCAATGTGTAGGGTTGAAAGTGAACATATGAGATTAAATGACTTTATTGGCACCTTAACCGATATATTTGATATGTTATGGACTCAACTTCATTTGTTAATCCATTATCAAGTTACATATTATAGAAATCAAGAAGTCTTTTCATGAGTCGAGGACTATCAACCAACATTATCTTGTAGAGTTTTAAAATTTAATTTTATACTTAGAGAAAAGTGTGTTGTATCACATGCTTGATTTAATAAAGAAAAAGTTAATCATGAAGAAATAGTCGGTTCCGATCTATCAGCTCGTGGTTGCATGTTGGGCCGATCACATGGATTGTCATGTACTCATCAACTCATTATACTCCTAAAAATTAGTCGAGATATGATTGTTATCGATTGATCCATTTTGAAAAAAGTTAGACATGAAATTAGAGCTAGTCAATATAATCGAGGATGAGGAGACTGAAATACATGAGGTAACTCAATTTGATGAATTGGTTCAACAGTTGAAAGATCAACTAATTTTAGAACAATGAAGGTATGCAATTAAAGTATTGCATGATTGTTTGCATCCCGAGTTTATGACCCTCCATGAGCCACCAATTCATTGTACCAAAGGTTGATCACCTAAAAAATCTACAAAGTAAGACTTCTTATCATGGGTGTATATAGAGAATAATAATACTTAGGATAAGCCCAAACATGATACTAGCCATGGTTGTGAGGTATCTCCTACACATGAGATTTCTTCCTCATCGAGTAGTGTTAATCTCATTCTTGATGTTGATCATTGATATTCAAATTCTTTGGTACCTCTACAACCATTACAAAGATTACACTTACTACATGCATCTTTTGTAGCTGAGTTATCCTAGTTTATTATTTCCATATATTTTTCGATATGTGGATGTTATAGGAGATGCAAATTATGGATATCGAGTGATTGATGAGCTTTTAAACAAGGGAGAGACATATTGGTCACAAGTTTGTAAAGAATGTTTTATGGAGGTCCAAGCACATCATGATATTTATTCTCGAGTTTTCATTGGATGTGTTGATGTTATTTTGTAATGTATTGCACATTGGGCCATTGGTGCATGTACACCTATCTTTTAGATGTCCATGCGAGATTTGTTATTGCAATTCATTGAAACATAGTATTGGTGCTGTTTTTTGGGGTTAGTTTGACTACTTTTTTGTTATTGGTATTAAATGTCAATGAGTATCCCATGTGCAATGTATGGTATATGCGTTATCATGAATCGGTAAGACATTATTTGACAGTGAAATTTTTATTTTGTAAAACTTTCATATAAAAATTCTTTCATTTTTATTCTTATTATTTTTATGTTTGGATATATTATAGTTTAGTTTCATGTTTTATTTTATATGTAGTTGTATATAGTTGATATAGCTCCAATGCACCATTTTTCCTTCTTGGGCATAATATTAGGATGAAAGCGTTCCTAAGAGGATGTAAACACCCAATTTTCTTTTTAAAATATTTAAATTTCTAATAAACTTTTTTAAAATAATTAATTTAAAAATATCAAGATTGATTCCTCATCCTTAAAATAAAAGAGGTACACAAGACCAACCATATATCAAATTGATATATTATTTCATTACAGAATAATCATGTTTGAACTTACTACGAATTCATGAGATGCTACATGATATTAAAATTTGGATGATTTACCATAGTGGGGCCACTTAAATATCAAACAAATATGACTAAGGGAATATAGATTTAAATGGATGCAGTTTTGTTAAGGGTGACACTATTGAATTTGAAGAATAACACACAAAACAAAATGAGAAAATGGTTAGCAAGAAGTTACACTATGAGACAAAACTTTCTATATTATTTCATTGTTGTAAATGGCAATCCTCATCATTGTAGATGCTCAAAAGGCCAAGGATAGCATATTATACACTCATTCCATATGTGAAGAGTCTTTCTTGCTATTTGTATTGGAATCAAGAGGGAAACATGACTAGATGA
Source organism: Brasenia schreberi (assembly GCA_036023115.1). Lineage (NCBI taxonomy): Eukaryota > Viridiplantae > Streptophyta > Magnoliopsida > Nymphaeales > Cabombaceae > Brasenia > Brasenia schreberi. The sequence goes on from JAYKKT010000092.1 coordinate 23,416,195, forward strand.
AACACAAGAAAATCTCAATTTCTTTTCTCTTTGGCTTTGCTTTTTAATCATAAAATCATGTAATAAGTTTATATTTTAAATGTATTATAAGAAAATCTATAAATTAAAGCATCCATCACCATTCTAAAGAATTAAAAAAAAAGTCAGAAACAATAAAAAAGCTATCTAGCAATATTCATGAGCAATAAAAAGTTTTCCTTCTTCCGCTCCCTCTTTCTCTTTTCTTTTGTGGTGTTTGCTAGAATACTTAATCAAGAGGAGGGATCAATCAACTATAATTCTTTAAGTGGTGGTTTGAAAGTTTTAGGTTTTGATATTTTTCTTTTGTAGGCATCTCTTATTGAAATTGTATTGGTTGTATTATGTCTTCTTTTTGTACTTGATGATAACATTAGATGGTTTGCATATATATATATATTAGTCATGCATTTTGATTATTCAGCACATCAGATATAATATTCATCCCAATCATGTATTCAGATTATTCAACACATTAGGCATAATATTCATCTCATACATGCATGCACACACACTATGCATATTTCTCTCATGTTGATCTATCATGCGGATGTTGACCCTACCTCATCAAGGGTAGAAGACCACCGGTGAAACCCAAACTAGGTCCCACATTTAATATTTAAAGTTTAAATATTGATGAATCGTATCATAGGTCTTGATTCTTTATTGGAACCAAAATTTGCATTTAGAGAACCAAATGATGATACGTTATATAATCTTGATGATTAGTCCATGTATAATAATATGTGTGATGCCATTATTAACTTGAAATTTTTTATTGAATGGTTTGCAGCATCGATTGTAGCATCGGAATTCAATATGTCATAAAAACCATTATTTTAAACAGATAAATTTTAAAAGTAATTATAAGTAGTTACATACAACATGGACTAAGAAGACACGAAGCTCAAGTCATCTATTCTCAGTACCACCTATAGTTTGCTTATCATACATCACCAAGCTATGAACTCATTGATAACACTCGTCAAGCATCTCGATCATAATGGAGTGCAACAACAAGGGATGTGACACACGTTCAAAACAATGTGTCACCATTAACATTGTCGTATATGACCATAAGATGCTGAAAACAATAATTAAGAATAATAAGGTTACCTAATTCATTAAATTTTAATTCTTATACAAATAAAGTTTAAATAATTACTAGGAATACATCCATTAAGATCGATACTTCTTTGTGCTCATCTGTAACAGGATGAAGCTAGTTATACTGATGGCTTAAATCTCTAATAAAAAAGTTGATGTGTTCGGGCAACATACCAATTTGTGTAGGAGTTCACATTGATGCAAATACGTTGTTCGAATACCAAAGTATTATGGCTGAAAGCAATGTGAGTTTTCTCTCTCATGTAGTATCTCATGGATTATAATATACTTTATAAGCATGCAACATTTTAGGACTATGTGAAAATGTGAGCTTAATTAGTATATAAAGAATCATGTATTAGTAACCAAATTATTGAACTGTGTGATTAGGCATATACAACTCTATAAGATCTAAACATCGAATACAACTGTGATACCATGAGAGCTTTTATATATTGTTGTTCAAATAGTCATTATGAGTGTATGGCTACCACTCAACCTACACTGCATAAACTATGAAATAAATATTTTGTGTAAATAACAATTATAAAAGTATTGTGTCAAATTAGTAATTAGTGTTATAGTATATGATTTTCATGATTACATACTTGATCTGCAATCATCAAATCTAATTATCGATGGTAAGAAGTAAGATGTTCAATAGGAGATGCCTATTACTAATATTTCTCATCTATTTCCTTGCTTGTACTTGTCTATAAGTCCATTCTAATCGCATGCTTACTCTAAATACTGAAAAATACTCATATATCTACTCCTACAAATGTAATAAATAAAATATTTTATTAATATGTTATTTATTTGAGAAACAAACTACATTAACTTATAAATTCTGACAAGAAGTAATCTAAAGCAAAGTAGTATGATCATTGAGTTGTCCCACACTAAAGGAAGCTTTACCCAACTGCATGTATAGATAAGCTAATGTTGTTAAACCCTAAGCATATCTACCAAGCCTCATAACATCGTGAGCAAATAGTTACATGATAGTAACTTGTACTCTATCTCTCAATTTGCCTTGATGTATAATACACTTGATTTGATACAACAAGAACAACATCTTTTCAGGTGATAGTCGCTTTTGACGTTTTTCGTCTCAAATTAGACTAAACTTAATGAATGTAGACTTAGTCTCCTACATCACTTGATCAATAGATAACTTGAGACAATCAGATAAAATGTTTTTCTTGCTTCCTTCTATCATCTCTATCAAGAAGGAGACAAGCTCTCCACTCATATGAAAACCTAGAATCACATGCACATCGTGAAGGGTAATAGTCATCTCACCCGTAGCATATGGAAGCTATTAGTGTCTAGTTACCAACGTTTTATAAATACACTTATTAAAGAATAATCTATTGTCTCATAAAGCAACACTCCTTACTCTGACAACCCACTTTGCTTCACAATATCATGTCAACTACTAGGTTACACCTGATATGAAAAAGAAAAATTACATTCATCAAAACATTACAATATGTGCATGCTATCACTAGTTTTAGCAAACTTTGCATATAAATAGTTAAACACAATATTAGAAATAATAAGCACAATATTAGAAACAAAATATTTCAATTAAGGTTTAACTTTACTAAATTACTTAATTGTATCATATTTTATAAGCAATATGACCAACAAAACTAGGAAGCAACTCAGGAATGTCCGCAACTACATTTTCATTTGTATAATTGTTGTTTACATGAAAATCTTTTTAATAATTTGAAGATTGAGCTTCAACATCATGTTGTCTATGGAGTCCCTAATCAATATCTACCTAAGCCTCTTATTTCTCTCTTTGTTGTCTTAGTAGTGGTTGTCTCTTATATGATATCACATTATGTTGTCTTAATGATACTCTAACATTATGACCTTTTCTATGTCCATTATGCGCCATTTTTATCATGTAAAAAAACATAAGATTAAGACTGCAATCGTAAGAAGTGAGATGTAACATGTGTGTGTCATTCACTAGAGAGTCGCATGAAAAAAATAAGAGTGAAACCAACGAGTTTCCCTACGAGAATGAGAAGAGAAAGATAGGGGAAATAGGTGAACCTAACACTTGCGAGAGAGACATTTGTGAGAGAGAGTCTGATTGGTGAGGAGGCGAGAGAGAGGAATCACATAGTAAAGGAGTGAGAGGAAGGGGAGGAGGCAAGATAAAGACAATGTGTGATTAGAGTAGGAGTCAATGGTAAAATAGGAATGAGGGTGTGCACTTAGTAATTTAGAATATGCGTTTAGTAGTAATTGCTCTTCGAAGATAGAAGAGTTAGCTCAACAGCAATGTGATCTCAATGGTTGCTCTAGTGCCTTTGTTGCTGGTAGAGAGTTCAACTCCTAGAGGTTACATATGTAGGTGTGTTAGGCTTTGGCCTCCTCATATATATAAAAAAAAGAGAGTTCTAAGGGGAGAGTATTGTCTTGTCTTATTGTCATATGCGTGAGCAGTGTTGAACATTTATGAGCAAGCCAAATTCAATAGCTTTCCTATTGTTTGGTTTGTGCACTGTCAAGAGAGGGACTTTGTCATGTTAAACCATTCGAAAGAAAGTCGACAAAGAGTCCTTTTACCTAGCTTCTGATTGAGATGATCGATACCATCACCAATGGTTGACCGTATTTGCTTTTGTGTACAAAAAAGATGACGTTCTATTGCATTTCTACTAAAGGCACACACTTAATGACTAAGTACACACCCCATTTTCCCTTTTACCCTCCTCACACACTTGCAGTCACTGTACTCTCTCATCCCCTTCCTACCTCACCGGCACACTCTCTCTCGCCTCCCCCTCTCTTGTTTGTATCTTTGCATCTTGTTTTATCTCCCTCTTTCAATGACATTCTCTCTTTCTAGTTTCTTTTTTGCATTTTTTGAGAGAGTTGTGCACCCCATGCGTCACTCCTAAAAAAAAATACACACCACACTCATCTCTCTTATAGGAGAGATGCATGCTACACTTAATCTCTCTCATAAGATAGAAACACGCCACATGTATCTCTCCTATAAGAGATATGCACACTATGAGGGACGGATGTCATGTGCATCTTCTTGTGTCTCTCCCATCTCTTTTAAAGGGAGTATGCATGCTTAAAAGGAGGGACAGATAGAGGGACATCTCCAATACGAAGGAGACGTGCCTCGAGTATGTCATTTCTTTTTCATAGGAGAAAGAGAGGAGAGGGAATGTGGACAAGAGGAGAAAAGTTGGCATCCTTATCATGATGACTGATGATTGGCAAGGTGGTCTCCATAGGTAGCTTGAGTTGCATGAGAGAGAGTGTAGGTAAATTTTGATATCGGATAAGAGAGTGTGACACAAGAGAGTGCCAAGTGAGAATTGAAGAGAGAAGGAGACATAAGAGAGAGTTGAAGGAAAGATGAGAAGAAAGTGTATGTGTGTGTGCTTGTAAATGAGAGGGTAAAATAGGAATAGGAGTGTTACTTTAACACCCTTCTATTATTGTTTAATGACAAACAACAATACCAGCAATAACAACAATAACAACTAAGCCATTTCCCATAATAGACGGGGTCAGCTACATGGATTTTTTGTTTCCACAGAGCCCTATCATGTACCATGTTATCAGTTAACTCACAATAAGCTAGATCATTCTTTATTGTTTCTTTTCAACACTTTTGTGGTCGTCCTCTACCTCTTTTAATACTTTCAAAATCTAGTTTTTCATACATTCTTACAGGTTCTTCTTTTGATTTTCTTTCTATATGTCCAAACCATCTTAAATGATATTCCATCATTTTATCCTCTATTGGTGTCACTCCTAATTTGTTTCTAATAACCTCATTATGTATATGGTCTTTTCTTGTATGGCCACTCATCCATCTCAATATTTTCATTTCTGTCACAAACATCTTTTGTATATGTTAACACTCAGAACTATAAAATATAAAAGGTCTAATTGCTACTCTATTAAATTATTTGGTTAGCGGTAGTAGTGTTCATGTGGTCCAAGTTCTACTCAACTTGGAACAAACCCCATATAACCCGTTCTCAAATTTTTAAACCAAAGTAGAACATTATAGAACCATGGAATTGAGCCAAATTGAACCATCCGTTGTGGTTTGGTTTGGTTCTGAGTCGTAGTTCTATCTTAAAGAAAGCTAAATGATATCTTTTAACACATTAATCATTAATTGTCAATAGTACAAGGAAAATATATTGTCAAATGATAAACATTAAAGCAACCTAATATTTCATGTATTTTCAGGGTCACACTTTTGTCATAAGGACGTGTATCTAAACAACAACAATTTGACAATGGGTCACTTCACTCTTTTTCCATTTGATTGACAAAGCTTCATACTAAGATCATGAATATCAATAGTATGAAAATTATGATTATATGCACATAAAAACATACATATATATATATATATGAAAAGTTTAATACCCTTGTCATGCTACGTGCTTACCCATTATTGCAAATCACAACCACATGATCAAAAGAGAAGAGTGGTCGAGATTAAACGGTCAAGTGCAAAAAGTATCCATTTTAATAAATTACAACATGCAAAAAGTACATAACATTATATTACAGGCATGTAACATGACAAGACATTAACCCAACCTTATATATGTAAATGGAGAGAGAGAGAGAGAGAAAAAAAGAGCATAGTCAATGTGCTCACTCATCCAAGCTCTAACCTTCTTAAACATCTCAACCGTTTGATCTTTAAGATCAACCATTAAAATCTTTAAAACAAAAAGCAAATAGTACTTGATATATTTTAATGCATAAAAAAAAAGTAAAACATACTTTTTTGCTTTTAAAATTTGATTTTCAACAACCGATCTCACCAAGTGAATAGTTGAGATCTTTGAGAATGTTTAAGCATGGACGGACGTGTCATAGGCTAATTTCTCTCTATATATATGCGTGTGTATGTGTGTGCATATGTATGTATGTATATGTGTGTGTGATTGTGGTTGATTGTGTTTTAACTCTAAATCTCTAAACCACATTGTTCAATCTTTTATCTTTCAATTAGTTTGGATAGATTTAATTAGATTTGATGAGTTAAATCGGTTCTTACTTGTTACATCTTCAGTATATGATCTAAATATGGTTCTAATGTTGATATGGTCCTTGTCTAAATGATCTTTTGCAGGATGCGTGAGTGCCTCTTGTATAGCACTTTGGTAGGGATAGATACATAGTAAGAATCCACGTAACCATGTGCATCTAATGTGAGAAAAAGTCTAAATGATCTTTTGTGGTCATTTCCAAATACAACCCAATTTTAGAATTAGAACACTCTTCCACCAAGATTTGTTGTGTATAGGATGAGTTAGCACCAAGAGGGGCGCTTATTATGGTACTAGGCCTTCGATACTAGAACTATGGGTCCAAGTCCACATGAGACTATAAATGATGGTATGGACGAAGTATGGTCCGCCATTTGACTCGTGCTAGGAACTGATAGTTATAACAATGGTTCCCCATTTGATTTGCTCATATTATGTTTACATCAACACTTTTCATATGAGTTTGTGATACTCTTTCAAATTATTTTCAACATCTTAGAAGCCGTTAGTTCGCTAATATGATTGGTAACAAGCAATGCAACTATGTTCTTGTACTCCAAAATTTATCAAAGCCACAACAAGGAAAAAGGTACAAGACCTTTTATAATCACTGCCATAACAACTTCAAGTCCATAATAAAATCAAGACAATAATAAAACAAACCACATACCACAAGTCCTTTTCCCCTTATTAGTATCTAAAATAAAGTCCTTTCAAAGACTATCAATTGGTATCTCATGTCAAGACACTTCGACAAGTTCTCAAACCCTTTGTAATCATTGTCTGATACCACATCTTTTCAATAACCATTATCTTTGATCGATTTGCTTCTTGAACCAAACCATTCAACAGAAAAATTAGTAATATAGAAGGAAAAGGTCATATTGTATCTAGGGATATGGACATCAACCAACATGTTTCATTTTCCATAACTGAATATATTAACATAGCAATAAAGAAAGTGATTAGATTGATAAAAAAGTGATTTAGACAATGCACAATCTTTAAGAGGGAAAAAAGGAAAAGAGAGATGGATTTTCTTTTCTATATATAAATTTGTACTCTAGAGAATGGTGCATAGACAAATAAAAGCATCTTCATAAGAGATCCTCCTAGTGTACCTGATGATGGATAGTTCTATAAGTACAGTAATGAAAACAAAATAACAAAATTTTAACCATTCACGTAACTTTGGCACCTCAAGCCTTTTACCACGCCTGTGTTTCTCATTTCAAAGCATGTCTTCTTGCAGACATTAGGCTTTGATCAAATATGAAATCCATACATTCTAGAACCTTTCCATGCTATACAAAGAGAGGATGTATTCATAACCTTCTAGCAAGAGGGATGCATGATCGCCAAGCATTCTTAATTTCACGACTGCTAGACATGTGCACCATGGCCATCTTTAAAAATACTGCAAGAAGATATTGTTATATTTGGAGGTATGTGCTCATCATGCAACATTCTTGTATAGCAAGAGGGGCTCTTTTTATAAGTTTTTCCTATTCTCTTATAGGCCTACGAGACCTAAAATTGTTACTTATTGAAGAATTGAACATGCAACTTATGTGTGACATGTGTGGACCATAAATTAGATTTTTTAGAAAAGAATGGAACTGGAGTTCCATGAACATTGTGAGAATTTGATCCAAGTAGAAATTTTTATTTCTCATTGCCAATATGTTCCTGTGGAAGAAAGAAAAGATTTGCAAGATAGACTTTAAATATGTTTAAATATTAAGAGTATTTTAGTCTTTTAAGTTAGAAAATCTATTATATATAAAGTCTTACATTATTGTAAATGGTTTAGGGTTTTGAATATAGAAAGAGGAGGTCGACACCAACAAGAAGGTTGAACCACCTTTGATCAATTTCATGTTCTATATAATAAATTTCTTTTTTTATTCAATCTTGCACATGTTATCAAAGCCTCAATAGGAGTGCAAGCAACTAGACACCGCCTCCAAAATTTATCCCAACCATCGTTGTTGCCATCATAGGCCACTTCCTTAAACTACATCCTCAAATCTGATCCAAATAGTCAAAATCTTCAGGGCATTAGCCTATTCAGGTTTGTCTTATAATCCAAATCATGATTAAAGGTCTTCAGGAAGAGATTATGACAGACTGAATCAACCAAACAAATAGGAGTGATACTTTTCTTATAACCAACATCAAACTTTATAGAAAAAAATAGTTGTAATGGTCTAGATCCATACAACATATTGTTAGCGCAAAGGGTAAGACTGAATATCTCACTGGGCAATGCATGAAGCCAGAAGTAGGAAGTTTAGAATATCTTAAATGGGAGGAAGTGAAAGATGCCTACTCAAGAAAGAAAAATGTAACAAAGGAGTATGAACTTTTTAAAAAAATCAGAAATATAAATAAGAGGCAAAGACTATCAGTGAATATTATATAAAATTGAGAGAATTGTGGGACGAGCTGGAATATTTTATGATGGTGCAATGTAAAGAATGTTAACGAATGAGAAAATAAATTCAAAAAAAGAAAAGTATTTGATCTATTGTGTGGTATCTTTTTAGACTATAAAATGTAAAGGCCAATATTCTTACAAGTGAAGAAATTCATACTCTTGAAACAATCTATACACTATTGATTAGAGAAGATGATGGAAGGAACTTAGAGAAAAATGATATTCATAACATTGAGAAGAGTATATTTGTTAGAAATAATTATAATTAGGCCACAAGAGATAGAGGAGGAACCTGAGGTAGATGATGTGGTGATAGTACTATAGAAGGAAGATATATGATGAAATATACACTATGAGAATTTCGGACATACCATAGAACAATGCTAAGAACTAGTTGGTAAGCCTAACCATATGAAAAATAAAGATTTTATTGTAAGAACTCAATAAACAAGACTAGATAATATAAGTAATGCTATCAACATGATCTTGAAATGCTTAGAAGAAATAGAGAGTTGACTTACTGAGTCATCATCGGCATCATCAAATAAATATCATGCAACTATGGTAATAACACAAGGTGATAAAACTGAAATAAGTGGTAACTTATGTAGTTTCCTTTGGATAGATATTGGGTTATTGATTCAAGTGCAACACAACATATGGTGAGATCTAAAGAATGGTTAATTGATTATCAAGAATTGCATGATTTGGTTAAAATTACTGATAATTCCATTATATCAGTAATTGGAAAAGAGAAACTGTGAATACTATTAGGACTTCTTTATCCAGTGCTATATGTATCAAGAATCTATTGTTTAGTGCTTTTTAGTATTTTTATATTTTAAATATTATTTTAATAGTCCTTATTACTAAGGGTATTTTAGTCATTTTATATTTAACAATCCACTATATAAGGACTTGATAACTTGTATTAGGTTAAGGATTATGATAAATAGAGAGAGAAAGAGGGGGCGACCTCCATTGGAGGGCCTGCCCCTCCCCCCATCTCCACTTTTTCCTTCACATTTTTCCTTTATTTTTATGTTTGATCACACATTGCGCTTTCCTACGAATTTCAATAAGAGTCATTCGATCAATGGGAGTAGTGGCAGCCTCAGCCAAAAGCAGTGGTGTTATGGTTTGCAGCAGTTGGAGGAAGAACTACTTATTGATTAGAGAGATTTTTGTAGAAATGTGTTCTACAATCTATTGTGCAATACAATCCCATGTTGCTGATGAGATCATCAATGTTGGACGGTCTCTATAATGCAACGATGGTGATAGAGAGAGCCTTCTTCCTTGACCATTATTTTTCATCCTAGGAGGTTCATTGGATTCTTGAGTACCGAAGGAGGCCCTTCATTTGGCAAAAGTTATGCAGGTTGCAAGAGGAATCAGGTTCTACAGGGGCTCTATTACTTATTCTTCTAGAAAAGAAAAAAAATCACAAAAACAAGAGAGGAGGCTGCTAATTGAGAAATTTGTGTAGAAGTTGTTTTTCATTTCATGATATAGAGCTTCCAATTCACGAAGATTCCTTGGTATTGCACTTACTAGGAAAGAAGTTGGTGGCTCTTTTATGTTAGAGATTATTCAGGAACTAGAATAAAAGTGTAAAAATCTTCATGTAAAGGATGTAATTGATCATGAGCTAGAGAGTGTGGATATTCAATATAATCAAGGGAAAGAGCAGAGCAAAGTTGCAGTTCAATTGGAAAATGTTTGAAGCTATGATGTTGAACCAGGTGTTTTTGAGAAAGATAGCAACACACATGACCCTGTTGCCAATTACAAAGTTATAAAGTCCTTATCCCATCCAATACCAGAAGCAGGTAAAAATAACCTTTCTTTAGATGAAAAACATAAAATAGATCAAGCGACGGAAATCACTAATGATTCTCGCTTAGACGATGAATTGGGCAACATTGTTGTTGGAACTAAACGGAGTTCCATCTCTTGTGAAGCTCATGCCCTAGAAGATTCCCCCACTAATCATTTTGTATCTAGTGAAAAGATTAGTCGTGATCCTGAACCTGAAAGTTTGTTTTGTATTGATGTAAGTCTTTTGAGGTTACCAAAAGTGACAATGGTGAATGGCACATCCTTTCCAAAAGGTTACAAAATTTTGAAAAGGAAGATCTAATTGTTTAAAAAAAGGTAATTTCAATTTTTAAATCACAAATGCTATAAAAGTAAATTGCAAATCACTTTCCTGATTTTGTAGGAAAGCAAACTAGAAAAGTGGTTATGGAAGATGACTATCCTGATTTCATGAAAAAGATAACAAGAAAAGAGATCAAAAAGAAAGAAAATCAAGATAAGGATGATTTAGAAAAAGAAGAAAAAGCAACTAAATCCTAAAAAAGAAGGATTCACCCCATGATTTTAAGAAAGAGAAAGGGGATTTGGTTATGCAATTGCTTCTGTTGTTGTAACTGTCAATATAACAAGTGAAAAGACAACTCTTCCTAAGGGTGAGACATGGTCTGTCCATAAATTTGGTAGGAGTAGTGTTGTTGAAGATCAATCACACCTTGAGAAAAGATCACTACTTAGATGAGAGAAAGTTGCAGCATTATCAAAGATTCTTCGCACGATGCTGGGATGAGCAGACTGATCCTATTCAAATGAAGGATGAACTTGTCCCCATGGTTGACAAGAAAGTTGATGTTGGTTAGAATGAAGAAGTATTTCCACAGAAGATGCCTATTACTAAAGGCTTTGAAGGATCCTCTGTTCATGAGGAGAGAAGAGAAAGAAAATCAAACTTTGAAAATTCAGAAGATGAAAGGAGGACAAGAATTGGTGCCCTGAAGAAGAAAGCAATTAATGCATCTACCAAATTCAAACATTCTCTTTAAAAAGAAAAGTTGTAGAAGAAAGAGTGATAATCAAGTCATCTTAATTGAAGATATTCAAGATGTTGAGGAGCTACAGGCCGTGGATGCCTTTCAACAAGCCTTGATTATGGAAGAGTTGCTTCCTGTAAAGAATGATGATTATCATATGATGCTGAGATTTCTAAAAGCAAGGAAGTTCGATATTGACAAAGCAAATATTATGTAGGATGAAATGCTTTAATAAAGTAACTATTGCTGCCATGAAGGTTGCTAAAGTGTGCAGTCAAGAGGACTGTTGAAGTGATTTTGCATCCACTAAGGTTGATGGAAGTTTGTAGCCATGAAGGTTGCTTAAGTGAACAACCATGTAGGTTGAGTGAAAGAGTTTTTGCAGCTATATGGATTGTTCAAAGAGTGTTACAAGCATGAAGGTCGCCAAAAAAGTGTTGCAGCCAAAAAGGTTGTTGAAAAATGAACAACCAAGAGAGCTGAAAAAATTAAGAAAAGATGTAGAAAGTATAATTGTAAACACCCAAAAAATTTCTCTCTAATTTGATCTTTTAGAAATTTTGTCTTTTTAATAAAAAAATTACGGTTTTGGGTCTTTTAAGAGTTTTCAAATAAAGACACCTTAAACGAACTCATTTCCTCACCAAAATTTCGTGGCAGCCTAAAATAAATGTAAATGGCATCCCTCTCAGAAAAATCAAATTTTGACAAAGAGACAAAAAATGACTACTTTACCCTCAAGCCCAAATTGACAGCATTCTGCCTTTTCAAATATTTCATCCAAAGAAATGATAGTTTCAAACAATTTTCTTCAAAGAAATAATTGAAAATGAAATATTGGCATGTTTGTTAAATATCAAGTTTATCAAAATCTTTTGAATCAAATCATATCCAAACCAGACCTCAAAAATTTGTTCGGTTTAGAATAGTCTCATTCCGAGACCTGATACCCAGGGTTAAAGTGGTTCGATACCCTACACCCATTAAAGTGGTAAAAGTGGCTCGATATCCTACACCCGTTGAAGTGGTTAAAGTGGTTTGATATCCTACACCCATCGAAGTGGTTAAAGTGGTAACACCCTACACCCATAAAAAGGGTTAAATGGTCAAAGTGGTTATAGACTGACTCACAGGGCGAAAGCAGGTTGCCCATACAAATGAACACTGAGAATGGAACTCAGTTGTTCTAAAAAATAACAATATTTGAAGATTTTGACAAAACTCAATATTTTCAAATATAATAAAACGGTTTTAAATAATTTGAAACCATTAATCTGAAATCAAGCATAGGATTCAAGTCTGATTTAGGGATAAAGCTACGAACCAAGAGAGAGTAAAGCATGAGATAAAGAAAAATTAGTAAAAACAAAGCCGATGATTCAAGGCCAAACCTAGCTAAGGACCCATGAAGAAGGGCACCTAGCCGGACCAATGGAGAAAACTAAAGGGATGAAGCCCAGAAGATAGAAACAAATCAAGATGGGAGCGAAGATCAAGGCGATGGTTGAGCAAAGCCCACATCAAGCCAAGATCAAGCTCGTGTAGATCAAGATACGAATCAAGGCAGCGGATCAAATCAAGTCAAGGCAGGGCCCCATCAAAGACCAAACCAAGTGGGTAGCCTCACCAACCTAACCTAGTTGAATTTTATCAAAGCCTAGACTTGTTTCACCTAGGCTAACCATGACTCGTGGTCTAACTCTAACCAAGTGACCTTAACTAGACCGAATTGGACTCACCTTAGCTATATCCACCCTACATTCTTTGGCTAAACTACAATTGAAATCCCCTTTACCTAGCCTTGACTGAACCCATCTCAGTTAGCCCATTTTTTTCATTAAACACAACCATCCCATGACTAGACGATGGGATAAAGCTCCAAGATGGCTCGAGACAAGACCTAATCGAATCACTTGGGGCTGCATTGGCTGATCCAACCTTTACCAAATGAGACCACAAGGCCACATGAAGACCAAGCTTTGTGGCTGAGTTTTGGGCCATGGAGCACCCACCCCAAAGAACCATCTAGACAAGGCCCCCCTTGGCCTATAAATAGAGGCCAAGGGGGATGATTTCCAGCATTGGTGAGCTTTCGGAGGGCATCTTGGTTGAGGCATTTCGTGAGTCACCTCTAGGGAAGAGTGGAGAGAGAGAGGGAGTGTAGAAAGGTAGGCAAGTGCTGCAAAATTAGAGAGTAAGAGTGAGAAAAGAAGAGAGAAAAGAAAGGGGAAGGTGAGGGCCATGTTTCATTTGTAAGCCGATTCTTTGAGGTAATTAAGTAAGTATTCCTCCTCCATTATTCCTCTCTATTATCTTCTTAACATTCAATTCAAAAGGGGTTGTAATAATGGAGCTTTGTCTCCCCTCATGATATAATAAGAAGTAGATGTGCTGCAATTTTCGATTCTTGCTTATGCAATCTAATTGTTTGTGTTCTTGATTCTACCTCTCTATATGTTACAAACATCCTATAACTCCTAATCCCCTCTATGCTTAAGCTAATATATATAATTCCATTAATTTTTCTTCAATAATTTACTTTGGGATGTTGTGTTGATGCAATTTAAATTCGAGTGAGTTTGCATCACGTATGTTGTAAAAACAAGAAAATCTGATTTCAGCATATCTGCATATGTTGATTACTTCATTTTTCATTTTTTCATCTACGATTAACTTGAACACATTATCTACACACACAAGCCTACTTGTAATAAAATTTTTAAAAATTTTAGGGTCGTGAAACCATATAATGAAAGATGTGTAAAATCAAGAAAAATCCAAAAATGTTTCTGTCAAAACTGTTTTCCTGCAACAAAGCCTAGGTAATCATCCCATAACTCTGTCTCTACTTGTCTGAATTCAATGAAAATTAGTTCATTGGAAATTTAACATTCATAGCTTTCCAACAATACTAAGTGCATGAAAATCAGAGCTCTCTACACTGAGATACAAACCTTTCTTTGGGTCTCTATATTTCTATGACAGAACAGTTTCGAGTGTCTGAGTAGAGACACTTTCCTGATTTAATTTTGTATCATAATAGCTCTAAAAAATAAGACAAAAATAGTTTTGGAAGCTCCACATAGGTGTCTGTTCACTGTTAAATTTTCATGATTTTTGGAAATTTGGAAGATAATGAAATAAAATCAGAAATCAAGCTGTGAACAGAATCAATTTATGTTTTTCAGAAGTTGATGAAAACTTATCTTTCAAAACACTTGGTGCATGAGTTGGTTCACATTTTCTCGGGTTTCTTTTGAAGTTAATTTGAAATCTCTCCTACAAATCCTCAAAGCGCTTAACTGACCCTTGTGCATTGGTTCAAGAAGACTTAAAGCGAAAAGATCTCGCTTAGCCACAATCGCAAAAGTTAGATTTAAAACTGTTACTAGTTTTTGAAAACTAGGTGGCATGCTCGCACAAACGACATAGATTTGGAAAGTTTACTTCAAGTCTCTACATAGGATTAGAGTGAAATTTTCATATCTACAATAACGTAGTAATTGGTGAATGCTTCCATTAGGTTAAACAACATAATTGTATATAGAAGAAAAGATAGAGTGCAGAAAAACAAATTTTTTCACCACATATGCTTGAAAATTAAAACATAAAAGTGGTAGGTGTATCGATTCTTATGGAATGTGGCAGTGTTGCCAAGAAGCATAAGTTTAAACCCTTGAGTTGCTGAAGTGAACAACGATTGCAACCACCATGTGAAAGGGTGCAAAACTGACTAGTATGAGCAAATGTATATATTCTGCTATTATTTGAGTGATAGATAGAAGACACCCAACCAACACACCAGTAGCAACTACCATGTGAAGAAGAGCACGAAAAGCCGACTAAAGTATGTATGATGGAGGTAGTATCTCATAACATTAAAATCAGCTTTTTCAAGAGAAGGAAAACATGACTTTTAAAGTATTGCTGCCTAATTACTTCATGTACAAGAAAGAAAAGCAACAACCGACACTCATAGAAGGGTCGTGTGCTACCCAAGTGTGTTCGCAATTGTTCTAAGTTGATTTAATGAATCCTTAGAGAGATCATTGTTGTAAGTGTAATAAAGAATGAACCAATTTTTTTGGGAAGTTTGGAGTTTGAAATATCTCACCTCCAACTTTAGGGGGGCATTGAATAATCTATTGTTTAGTGTTATTTAGTATTTTTTATATTTTAGGTATTATTTTAATAGTCCTTATTAGTAAGGGTATTTTAGTTATTTTATGTTATAAGACTAAATTGTGGTACATATTTTTCTTCATCTTATTGTGCATTTCAAGAAAAAGAGACGAAAAAGATTTATGGATATGATAGAAGAAATGGAGGTCTATATCTATATGAGGGAACTTCAAAAAACCCTATAACAAATATATGCTCAACACAACACAACAAAGAAGTGATACTTTGGCATCAAAAACTAGGTTATCTACCACTATCAAACCTATAAATGCTTATACCGGAATTGGCTAAACTCAACAAAGGAATATGTTTGGAATGTGAACCATGCCAGTTGGGCAAACATTTTTGAGTAAATTTTCCTATAAGTGTATCGAGAACTTAAAGTACATTTTGTTTAATACATTCAAATGTATGGGGACCTTGACCGATTACTACTATTATTGGACAAATATTTCGTTTTATTTATTGATGATTATTCTTTGTTTACTATCATTTATTTAATGAAATTAAAGGATAAAATATCTATAATATTTTTTCTATTTCATAAATTTGTTGAGAAGTAATTTTATGCACAAGTTAAAGCTATCATATCAGATAATGGTGGTGAATTTACTTCAAAAATATTAAAGAATTATCTTGAATCCCATTAAATACTTTACCAAACATCTTGTGTATATTCTCCCTAACAGAATGGAGTAGCAGAACTCAAGAATTATCATATACTGAAAATAGTGTGAATATTGATGATTGAAAGCAAATCACCAAAATATCTTTGGGGTGAGGCAATACTTTTGTTTACTTTATAAATTGTTCTCCATCATCAATTCTTGAAAGAAAAGTACCTATGCAATTGATATTTCTAAGAGAAAGACTTTTATATTACTCCTAGAGTGTTTGGACGTGTATATTATATGCATCTTAATGGTAGAGATAAACTTAATCCAAGGACAGTAAAATATATATTTGTTGGATATTCACCTTTCCAAAAAGGATATCGATGTTATAATCCCTGCACCAAGAAATTATTTATTTCTAGATATGTTATGTTTCATGAGAATACATATTATTATAGTAGTGAGGAGGAGCTAAAGCAAGTTATAAAATAGGGAGAGTTGCTTCTCCCATTACTATTAGAAGAGGTTGAGGAAGATGATCTTCAAGAACAAAGATAATAGTAATTAAAGATCTGAAAAACATGCTCTAAATTAGGTGTATACAAGAGGAACAAGGAAAAAAAATTTGGCAGGCATAAGAGGGACACAAGATGACTCTAACTGTGTAACATTGACTTCTCCAATATCTACATCAATGAATCTAACAAATGATTTAGACCTACCAATCGTAGTAAGAAAAACAAAAAAAAGATGTATATATCCAATCATTACTTTTAGGGTGTAAATGGGTTTCTCACATCAAACACAAAGCCGTGGATCCATTGAACGATACAAGGCCGGAAACATGGCAAAGGGTACGAACATGGCATGGGTGTTAAGAAACATTTGCCCTAGTAGCAAAGATGAACACTGGCCGGGATCATTCTCTCCTTGGCGAAGCACACTTTGGATGGGACTTGCATCAATTTGATGTTAAAAATGCTTTTCTCGGCCATGGGAATTTGGAAGAGGAAGTATATATGGACATCCATAGGGATATGGACCCTACTGATGGTGGGAATATGGTGTGCAAGTTAAGGAAAGCCTTATATGGACTCAAAGCAGTCTCCTCGTGTTTGGTTTGGGAGGTTCACCAATGCTATGGTGTCACGAGGTTATAGGCGAGACCGGGAGATCATACCCTCTTTATAAAACATTCCAAAGAAGGCAAGCTTACACTTAACTTTGGTTTATGTTGATGACATGATCATTCTTGCAGGTGATGATGAGGTTGAGAAACGAGGTCTAAAGAAAAACTAGGCACACTTGAATTTGAAATGAAGGACTTGGGGGAAAAGTACTTCATTGGGATAGGGGTTGCCTATTCAAACAAGGCATCTTTATTTCCCAGAAAGGAAATATGTCGCTGAGATCTTAGCAAGGAAGAGGTAGGATTGTTAGGTTGCAAAACCACGGGGCACCTATTGAACAAAATCACGGGATTGGAAACAATGAGGAGAGCCCCGAGGGTGGATAAGGCCTGGAAGATATCGAGACTTGTGGGAAAATTGATATACTTATCTACGTACTGCTTGATATTGCTTATGCGGTGAGCATAGTTAGTAGATTTATGCATGCTCCAAAACAACATATGGATGCAATATTCAAGATTTTGAGATACTTGAAGAATACTCTCGAAAATGGTATCTTGTATTCTGATTATAGGCACAATGATTTGGAATTATATAAAGATGGTGATTGAGCAGGATCGATTGATGATGGAAAATCTACAAAGGATACGTTGCATTATTTGAAGAAATATAATTTCTTGGAAAAACAAAAAGTAATATGTGGTTGCAAGACCAAGCACAAAAACAAAGTATAGGACAACTGCTCAGGAAACAAGTGAAAGAATATGATTGATTTCATTGATCACTAAACTACAAGTAAAAGTCAATCTCCTAATACCACTATATATAGACAATCAAACAATAATACAAATAGCTACAAATCATGTTCAACATGAGAGAACAACACATATAGAAGTGGATTATCATTTTATCAAAGAAACCATATCAAACAAGATACTAAGCATGCAGAATGTGACATCAGAGAATAAAATTGTTGATATCTTAACCCATACCATGTCTAAGAGTATATTAGACCAATTGTGGAGCAAGTTGGAGTTATAAATATATTCCACCCAACTTGAGGGGAGCGTGGAAGAAAGAGAAGATTTGCACATTAAGATAAACCTTAAATATGTTTACTTATTAAGGGTATTTTAGTCTTTTAAGTTAGAAAGTTATTATATATAAAGTCTTATATTGCTATAACTGGTTTAGGATTTTGAATATAGAAACCAAAACAGAGAGGAGGTCGACACCAACAAGAGGGTCGAACCACTCTTGATCAATTTCCTGTTCTATTCAGTAATTTTTTATTCAATCTCGCATAATTCCCACGGCCTATCAAAAGTTCTCAAGCACATCTAAAGTTGTTGAATTCATTAATCAGATCTGATCCCATTTTGATTCACTAAGTTGGGAATTTCTATCACTTGAATATGGGTAATTTACGTAGAAATCAAAGACTACTTACCCCAAATTCATATATAAATGGTTGTTATTTTCTATTGGTTTGTTATGCCATTAGGTCCCTATGTAACCCCTTGGTCAGTTTCGATTTGGGTAAGATTCATTAATAGACATCACAAGAAGCTACTATAAACATTATACTCCTCAATGAACTGCAAAAGTAATAGTTTGTCTCATTTATTTAAAAGTAAAGGAAAGAAGTAGCCTTGCAGGTAGTTTGATATGAAATATGCACACTAAGATAGAGAACAAAAGGTCATCTATTTTATCTACCCCAGTTTGATGCACAATTTTTAGCTTCTTCATGATTAGATCAGAAAATGCAGGAACCCTTCAATACACATTTTCAAACATCTTGCTGTGATTTTCACTCTTTTGAATATTCTTTTAGCACGTTTTTCTGAAAATCTGTTTCTGTTTTCTGTTCTCGATCATTTGCAGATTATTGATGGAAGGTTGATTTTTGTAGAGATTGCAAAAACGGCAGGTCATACCAACAATTCTTCTTAGACAGTAGTTTGTAGTATGCTATATTTTAAGAGCCCATTCTGCATTGAATCTTAAGTTTCTAGTGTTACTTGTGATCGTCATTCTCATCTCCAAACTTGCTGTATTTCTCTCTTCCATTGGATAAAGTTATCGGGTCATGTTAACATAGAGGAGTTTTGGTCAGTTGCAAGAGACAATGTAGTATCTATCACCCGAGCTGAAAAAGCAGTAATCTGAAAGTCTATCTATTTACTGTAAAGGCATGAATCAGATTCTGCTACAAAGTCGACACTAGTTTGTACTAATTATAAAAGCTTGTTTAAGCAAGAATTTTCAAAACCGTAAACCATAGCGGACTCAAAAAGTATCTGGAAGAACATTGAATCCGCACGGTCGAGCCTGAGACAAGCTGTTTGGCAGATGATCGAAGCAGAGATGAGCCAGTTACACCACCACGAAAAGACATGGAAGTTCGGCTAGACTTCAGATTCGGGTGAGAAGTTTTGGAACCCTAACTGTTTCTGCAGTAGAATACAAGAAGGGATCTGCTCTTCAATGGGAGTTTTTTTCTACTGGAAAATAGCAGCTACTCCATATGAATGCTAGAAGCAGTCGAATTGGTGAAAGAGAAACTGTTGAATTTGCCTTGTTCATATGCTTACTTTGGCACAAGGGTTCGAGGGTTGAGCCTGTGTTTCACCAAGAAGTGAAATGAACTTGAACCAGGTCACCGAAGCTCATGGCATTGGTATGAGCCAACCGAATACCATTTGACCAACCGATTCCCATGAGAAGAAACAAAAAGGCAATTCAAAAACATAACCTGTTCTACACTTTTGGCTGGAAAAAGATATAGCAAACCCCAAGATCCCAACTTGTGCCGTGGTATGCGCAGTGAGATCTTCAACAGTGTTTTATGATACTGCATGTCCGAAGTCATGCTTGTGTGTGTTTGTGTACTCGTGCAAGAGAGAGAGAGTCTGGACCCAACTCACAGGAAAACCAAACGTTTTCCCAACGCTAAGCAGGGCCGGTTACATGGGTTCTTAGTCGCCACAGTTTATCTTGTGCCATGTTTGTATTCAATTCCCAAAAGAATATGTTTTACTTTTCCTTTCAACACATCCAGAGACCTCTATCTACCATTTTTAAGTTTTCACCACCTAATTTCTTACACTTAAAAGGAGCTCCGTTTAATCACTTCTCAAAATTTACGAATCACCAACTAATTATTCAAATTGGCTTAAATTCTTGGGTTGAGCAGCGGTATAACCTGCAACTGGTGGGAGGCGAACGTTCGATATTCGAATTAACAAACTCGAAATCAAGACGAAATCAGTTATATGCACGTATATAATAACAACTTGAATGAAAGCTAACCCGAAGGATTGCTCCTCTACCAGGTACATCAAAGAAACGTGTGTCGAACTGTTAGCAGAACTGCTAATTCAGCAACTGGAAAACTCAATATCTTTTGAAGCATATGAACTCCCAATGTAGAAACAAACAAGAATGGTACCACAACTATCATCTCAGTCTGTAATGGTCGCAGTCTCTTGAGATTTTAACTCATCTGACTGTTGAACACAGCGAGCATACTCCAGGCGAATAACTCTACCATCTAGGAACTGTCGAGAAGGATATCTGGTTTAGTTTTAATGGACTATAAATACAAAAATGAATGCCGAAGTTTCTTCAAAGGTTTAGGTGTTACCTGTCCTTGCATGTGATTGAGGGCAGACTCAGCTTCTGCCTCCTTTGAGAATCGTATGAAGCCGTATCCCAGCGATCGATATCTTCTGCGGTCAACTATGACATTAACTGCAATGGAATCAAAAACATCAGAATTTGTAAAGTTGGATGATTGTGAGCTAATTCTTCAACTGTCTACACATCGGTAGGCCTAAATCACTAGGCTCCCATAGTAAACAAAAAGATGAGGGAAAATCTGAACTGACACTCGTACCTTCAAGTATCTCACCGTAAGGTGCAAAAGCATCTCTCAGGGCTGTCTCATTGGTATCATAGGAGAGACCTAAAGTTGAGGACAGAAATCAGATTAACATACACTACCATCAACAGATTAGACACAAGGAAAATCATTACGGTCTTTCAAAAATCTTTACTGATATTTGAATTAGCACATACAATAGAATGAAGAATTGAAACTATCAGTATATACAATGTAAGTATATCATGGAATATCATTATACTGTTTCTCCCTTCAAACTCAGAGGAGGATGTGGTTTCCCATGCATACTGAAGGCTTATAGCCTGCTGAGCTATGTAATATACTCGCTTCTGATAGGTTGTTATGCCAAACGCCAAGTCCTTTTCCCTGCTCAATGGTGGACCTAGAAAATTGGGGCTTAGGTGAAGTTCAGTTGGGTGAAATTCAGATGAAGCGATCTATATAATCTTGACATATCAGGATTGTCTGTATAGTTTTGTTTTTTGGGATTTCTGCCGAGACAGCATAAGCCACTGGTTCTACTTCATGTTTACATGTTAGTCATCACCATTTCAACAATTTCTTGACAAGGTTTCCCTTGATTTTTCTTAAAAGCGATACATTTTCTTGGGAAAACATTGGACTACCTTGGAAACTTTTTAAGTACAAGGAAAAGCGGAAAGCATAAGATATAATGGTATCTTGACATCATTGTTCTTGCAAAAGGTTATAGAAATCGAGAAAGACGGTAAAGTGGAACTTAAAATGAAAAACAAAGACTATCCTATTGAAAACATTGTAGATGTATGGAGTAATTTTTCCCATTTTTGTCAGTAAACTTTGAATTTGCAATACATTCGAGATTGAAAAACTGAGAATGGTATACATTCTGCTTTCTGTACTTTTTGGCACTGAAAATATGTGAACTTTATGTTGATTCTCTTCTTTTACTTGTAGACACGGGGTACTTACAAAGCCCATCCACCAGATATTTCCCAAAATTAAACAACCTTTTTAAGAGATTCCAAGAAAAAACTTTCAGAGAATTTGCAAAGAACGAGACCGGTGTCTATAATCCAAAGTAGAGCCCATTTAAGCAACTTCATAGACCAAGTAAAATGAGAAGGGAACCCAACTATATCTTATGTGCACTCTACAAACACAAAATTATCATAAAGTATATGCAAAAAAGTGCAGTTCTAAGACGTTCAATAACTGAAATCTGCATTATATTTTACTTCATCATCAAATCTGTGTACAGAAGAGGGGCAATTATCGAATTCTCATGCGCTGATTTTTAAGTTAAATGTTCCAATTGTTGAAAATATAGTTGGTGGCCATTCAACAAAGTCTGTATCAATGAATAAATGCATGAATTGACTGACTACAAGTTCCTGTGATAAGCTATGGATACAACCCAAGACCAATATACTATGGATACAACCCAAGACCAATATACAACCGTAAGTTTTGTCAATTCCCTAATAGCAATGGTTCAAACCTACTAAGATGGAGAACAAAAATGCAGGTACTTGGTGACAGAATTACATCATTTGTCACATACAAGTCTCTGATTTATACTGTAGCAATCTATGGGGATTTTCCCTTCTTTTGTGTATTATCTGAGCTGTGAATAGTAGGAACATAGCAGCAATAAAATAGAGGTGCTTCTTATTTATATGGCAACAGCAATGAAACCTACTTACAGGAGTTAAAGTGATTGAATGATTGAGCGAGAAAGGACGCAACCGCAGCTAGCCGGTGGTGTCATGGAGAAGCAGTAGAGTAGAAAAAGAAAAAATAAGAAGAAAACTATGGGAGAAGAAGATGGAACAAAAATAAGAGAAAGAAAGAAGAAATATGGAACATATAGGAGAAAGAAGAAAAAGAAGGAACAATGCTACATGGGCGGCGATGGCAGTGGTTGGTGGCGAGGATTAAATATGCAGCAACACTTCCTTGAAAGGTTCGAAAGGTTAGAGCAAGTCAAGAGAGAGAAAGAGAGACCATGAGAGCATCTCGCCATATTTTGTTTCGAGGGCCAAGGTTGGGCCCAACTCGGGTGGCCCACCTGCTGACATGAGCCGCGTAAAATCAGTTCCATGGACCGATTTCATTCCGCGTTTGATAGGTATGTGGATTTTGGCACCAAGGCCCAAAAAGTGGGGGTTTGACCAACCTGGAACGATGAATCAAACATCGCCACCATGTACAAAAGGACCAACAAGATAGTATTTTGCTTTTAAAACGAGTGTCAATAATAAGTCCTTGCTCTAAATGAGCCTCTATCCTTGATTTGCCAACATAGTCAGGTTACAGGCGTGGAAGTTGCACCGTGAAGCGCACGATGCAACGGCATTATGCGCATGCACGGAAGAAAACCTCGGCGCTAGAGAGGGTTAACTAGCGCTCGGCGAAGTTTAACTTGAGTCATGTAATAAGCGGGTCATATGATTGTCACATTAGTTAGCTTCGGTAGGGAGGTTTGTGGCATACACCAGCATATAAGCAACGGAAAAAATTATCGGGCTCAGGGAGACTCTACGACAAGCATACTAGGTTCAGACCGGAGAGGTTTACCAGTAGGCTCAAAGACGTTTTCTACGAAAAAGATGCACTTGGTCCGTTAACAACAGTTGGACCGAAGAGGGTGGTATTCGGTTCTCGGTCTGGTTTTAACGATTCTGGTTCCAGCTGATTTCTGGTCTGTTTCGATTCTGGTTAGAACTGCTTGGCTGGTTTGGAACCGGCTATGTCTAAATGTCATCACCCTATGTATTCTTGGATTCGTGACATCAATTATTTCTTCCCTAAATAGTAGCTCGGTGAGTTCATTAGTATCTTTATTCCACCATTTTACTCTTTAATTTTAGTCTTGTCGAGTTTTCGACTCATTTCGGATCTTAGACCATGTGTCATCTAGTGGTAATATGGTTGACCTATTTCGACGAACATGATACGGTACGACCCGAAATGTGAAATGAATAGCAATATAACATCTAAAATGAAAAGCCCACCATCACATCCACAAAAGTCAGTGGTGGATCCACGTTGTGGCGGGGAAGGCAACAGCCCATCCGAAATTCTGAAAAATTACATTTTTTAATTGATTTTTTTAAAAACATAAACTTTAAGAGTCCGCTCACCCGGATTTAAAGTCTGCCCCACCCGAAACATGGATCCGCCACTAACAAAAGCTATTTAATCTCTACTTGGAGTAACACAAGACAACAAATCAATTAAGATTAGGCTGTTTTTTCACGAGTAGACTGAAAGCATGAAGTTTGCAATCAGTGCTTATTTATACCCTGTGAATCAACTCTAGAACTGGTTCATGTATGCTGCTCTCTGCATTTATTTGTTGCATAATATCGTTCACCTCCAGATTGTTTTCCCGATGCTTACATTTATCTAATAAGATATTCTTATAAATAAGATTTCTTACAAGGATAACACGAAATATTTATGTCCATAAACATAGCGATTTGTCTGGTAAACAAACTGAATTGTACATCAGCTCAAGGTATTAATACTCAGTGGTAGATCTACATTGAGCCAAAGTGGGGCGGCTGCCCCACCCAAATTTTGGAAAATGAATGAAAACCACCATATCTTGTGCTTGATTGAATCTGTGACCATAATGTATAGTTCGCCTCCACCCTAAACACCATCATGGACTATTCGGGATAAACCACCATATCTTGTGCTTGATCCACCACTGCTAATAAAGAGGGTCAAACAGGGATGTGCTTACATACACCACCACCTTTTATTGAACATCTGGTTAAACGTTTGTAACCAGTGTTTGGGATTGTCATCACATTCCAGCGGGTTCTCCATGTGCTATCCGGATTACGTCGTCACTTTTGACATCAATAGAAATAAAAGAAACATACAATTTTTGACAAAATTATTAATTTTTTGTGATGAATTAATTAAAAAGTTTATTATTCTTAATGCATATTTCTTAAAAGATTCAAAGCAAAATTATGGTAACTTATTTACATTAAGCCCATCCAATCAGTTTGACCATGGTATTATGACATATTTGTTAAATAAGCGTATACAGGTCCAAGTAAGCTGATTGTTAACCCCTTTCTTTTATAAGAAGTGATCGAAGCCTAACACACACACATGCATCTCCTGAGAGTCGAACTTCCCACCAACAGCAACGGCGCTAGAGTGCCATGCCGTTGAGCCAACGCTCTGGGTGCAATGTCAAGCAGCTTTTTGAAGAAGAGGTACTTGTAATTTGGGTTAAACATGTGCCTGGATTAAACATGTGCCCGTGTTTGTAGTTACACAAAAAATATCGCGTGTCTGGGTAATTTGTTCATTTTCTTAAAGTTTCCGAGAGACGCACCGCAGCAAAGGGGAGCTGATTTTAAGAGCCTTCGTTTGCCTCCCGCCTCCAAACCATGCGTAACACCCAATTCGAGGGTTTTCCCTCTCGGCATGTTCTTAACTTTCTTCCATATCTCGTCTCTTTCAATCTTTGATGCCTTAGGAGGCGATACCCAATCTGCTCGTTGCCTTCCGGACGGCCTCTAAGATGCTTGTTTCTGGCGAGGTAATGTGGTTTCTCATCACCATCCTTCGTTTTTCTACTATCCTTTGGATGTTTTTTTTTCCCCTTTCCTTCTTGTGGCTCTCTTGTTCTTGTTCTCGGGCTCTTCTTTGTATAGAATTTGATTGTTTTGGTCAAGTTTTGAGCTTTCTTCTGCTTACCCTTTTGTATCATTCTCGTTGCTGAACTTTCTACCTTTAACGGATGGTTTACTGCTAATATTATTTCAGTTTTGATGTTATTGGTGGTAGTCTTTTGGGGAGGGTTTCTTGGATAGTGACTGATCTTGGTGGACTTTACTATGTTACGACTAGCAACTGTGTGAGAATAGGGCTTGATTAAAGAAGGATAACTAGGCGAGGTAGTTACCGTGGAAATTGGTAGTTGAACCCCTTTTTAAGTGAATGAACTATGACTTAACAGATTTCAAGTTGGAAGGAAAAATTTGGCTTTATCGTCTACAGACGTTGCTATACTTCCTTCTTTATCTTCCGTCACTCTCTCTGTGAGGGTTCCTTGCGTGTTGACTGTGTAGAAATTGGCTCCTTCTACCATTTCTCACCTACATACCTCAGCACGAGTCTGCGGCTTAATTCGACTTTCACGGGTTTGAATATTAAAGCTAACCTGTAATTTTTTTCTTCAGCATATCGTGCAAGACTTTTAGTCCAGTAGAAGAAGCAACTTATATGCTGCGTTAAGATTATCTTTTTCTATGTGGTTCCTTGTCCAAATATTAAGTAGGTTCAACTTCATGAGAAAAGAATAAGAGTAGTGATTACATTTGAACCTAATGCCATCCTAGTCAAGTAATGTGCAATCTTGCCAACATGGCTTCTTCAATATATGTTGGTTCATGAAACAACTTTTTCAACTTGATCAAGTCCAATTCAAGTTAGGAATAAGATTAGTGATTGCATTTGAACCTAGTGCCATGCTAGTCAAGTAATGTGCAATCTTGCGCTTATTCAATATATGTTGGTTCATGAAACAACTTTTCCAACTTGATCAAGTCCAGTTCAAGTTAGGAATAAGAGTAGTGATTACATTTGAACCTAGTGCCATGCTAGTCAAGTAATGTGTAATCTTGCCAACATGGCTTCTTCAATATATGTTGGTTCATGAAACAACTTTTCCAACTTGATCAAGTCCAGTTCAAGTTGTCATGTCTTCCTAGTGCGCAAATAATTTCATCTGCAAGAGGACATTCACTCATTGGACCGTTGAGTTGGCTTGGCACATGTGGTAAACAGTCTCAAGGTTGTCTACTTGCTATTGAACCAAATAAAATGTCGATCATATGGATGATAATTTGTAGTCCCTGCTGGTTGATGATTGAATTGCAGGAATTGATGTTGATTAATGCTAGTATATGTTTTGAGTCAAATATTTAGTCAACAGTAATGTCCAGACCATTTCGCAATGGTTGAGTTTACTATACATGAAGCTGTGCTGATTAAATGAGTTTCTGATAGTATTGGTGACAATTATCTGCTCGAGCATCAAAGACCAGAATACAATCTTGGGTTGAGGTCTTACCAGGAAACCAGCCTAAAAACCTATAGTAAGCTCCCACAATGGAACACCAGTAATCTCTTGCAATCTCCATTTTGGTACTGGTTGTTTTTCCTTGGAAGGGCTTTCACAAAGCTTTTTAAATGCGTCTAGCTTCCAGGAAACAGATCCAAACATGCCAGACCACTACCATTCGATGGCGGCCCCACTGAATGCATACCCTAGTTATTAATGTGATCCCTAAATACAACATTGCTAGAAACTTAGAATCAGCTTGAGAATTAAATATTTTCCTAAACAATTGGGGAATCAATCAAATCAATCCAACATGAATCAGAGAAACTATAGGAAATGATTAATTTCTCCAAAAAAATAGAGAAGTTGCTAAGCAATGAAAAAGTCAGAGTGAGAGAAGAGTCAATGAACAAATAAATACTATGACAGAAATCAGGATACAACATGGTCTTAGGGTGAGCATAACTCTGTTAAATCTGAATTATCGAACCAGAATTCTTGGTTAGGTTTAGTCACAGTAAGAATCGGTTCAGGGTCGGTTTAGTACAACAACAACAACAACTACAACAACAACTAAGCCTTTTCCCATACTAGACGTGGTCGGCTACATGGATTCTTTGTTTCCACAGATCCCTATCGTGTGCCATGTTAGCAGTTAACTCCCAATAAGCTAGATCATTCTTTATTGTTTCTTTCCAACACTTTTGTGGTCGTCCTCTAGCTCTTTTAATACTTTCCAAATTTAGTTTTTCTAACCTTCTTACGGGTTCTTCTTTTGATCTTCTTTCTATATGTCCAAACCATCTTAAACGATGTTCTCTCATTTTATCCTCTATTGGTGCCACTCCTAATTTGTTTCTAATAACCTCATTATGTATACGGTCTTTTCTTGTATGACCACTCATCCATCTCAACATCTTCATTTCTGTCATAGACATC
Source organism: Brasenia schreberi (assembly GCA_036023115.1). NCBI lineage: Eukaryota > Viridiplantae > Streptophyta > Magnoliopsida > Nymphaeales > Cabombaceae > Brasenia > Brasenia schreberi. The sequence goes on from JAYKKT010000092.1 coordinate 23,444,523, forward strand.
TTTTGTACATGTTGATGATTAACTGCCCAACACTCAGAACCATAAAACATGGCAGGCCTAATTGCTGCTCTATAATATTTACCTTTTAATTTTAATGGTATCTTCTTATCACAAAGAATACCTGATGCTCCTCTCCATTTTAACCAACCAGCATTAATTCTATGTGTAACATCTCCATCAATAATTCCATCACTCTGAAAAATTGACCCTAGGTATTTAAAACTTTCCTTTTGGAGAATGCAATGTATGCCAATTTTAATTTCTATGTTCTCTGAAGTAACCAAATGATCAAACTTACATTCCATATATTTTGTCTTTGTTCTATTAAGTCGGAGGCCTTTGCTTTCTAATGTTTCTCTCCATAGTTCCAATTTTCTATTAACTTTTTCCTTAGACTCCTCCACTAATACAATGTCATCTGCAAATAACATACGCAAAGGTACTTCATCTTGAATATGTTTTATTAACTCATCCATCACCACTATAAATAAGTATGGACTTAAAGTTGATCCTTGATGTAACCCAATATTAACTTCAAAGAAGTTTGTCGTTCCTTCATGAGTCCTCACACATGTTTTTGCACCATCATACATGTCTCTTATAAGGTTAATATATGTCAATGGGATATCTCTTTTTTCCAAAGTTCTCCAAAGAACCTCCCTCGGTACCCTATCATAAGCTTTTTCTAGATCAATAAATATCATGTGAAGGTATTTTGTTTTTGCTCTAAAATGTTCCATAAGATGTCTCAAAAGGTGAATCGCTTCAATAGTAGATCTGTCAGGCATGAATCCAAATTGGTTCTCTGTTGTACTTGATACTTGTCTTAACCTACGTTTCGATAATTCTTTCCCATAATTTCATAGTATGACTCATTAACTTGATACCTCGATAATTCGCATAATTTTGAATGTCTCCCTTGTTCTTATATATGGGTATAAGTGTACTTGCTCTCCATTCCTCGGGCATCTTTTGGTTTTTCCATATTTCATTAAATAGTCTTGTGAGCCAAGTGATTCCTATTTCTCCTAGTATTTTCCAAACTTCTATAGGAATATTATCTGGTCCTACCGATTTACCACCCTTCATATGTTTAAGAGCCTCTTTGACTTCATTCTTTTGAATACGTCGGTAGAAATTATGGTTTATATACTTTTCTGACTTGGCTAAATCTCCTAAACTAATACTAACATCTTTATTTTCATTAAAAAGATTATAAAAATAGTTTTTCCATCTATTTCTTATATCATCATTTGCCACTAGAATTTTTTCATCCTCGTCTTTTATGCATCTAACATAATTAAGATCTTTAGTTTTCTTATCTCTAGCCCTAGCTATCCTAAAAATATCTCTTTCACCCTCTTTTGAGTTGAGTTTTTTATATAAGTCCTCCCAAATCTTAGCTTTTCCTTCACTAATGGCCTTTTTCGCTTCTTTTTTTGCTTTCTTATAAGCTTCTAAAGTTTCACTAGTTTTCTTAGCATAATGTAATTTGTAACATGCCCTCTTTGCCTTGATTTTATTTTGTACTACTTCACTCCACCACCAAGCTTCTTTTTGTGCCGGTACACCTCCCTTAGATACCCCTAACACATCTTTCGCCACTTTCCTAATATGTATAGCCATATTGTTCCACATATCACAGGGTGTACCAACATAATTCCAAACATCTCCTTGAAGGACTTTCTGTTTAAATATGTCTTCTTTCTCGCTTTTGAGGTTCCATCATTTAGTCCGAATAGCTCGATGCACTCTTTTCTTCTTTGCCCATTTTTTTATTTGTAAATCCATAACTAAAAGTCGATGTTGGGTGGTTAAGCTTTCTCCTGCAATTACCTTACAATCTTTACAACATGCTCTATCAAGTAATCAATTTGTGTTTGTGATAAACCACTCTTATAAGTAATTAAATGTTCATCTCATTTTTTGAAGATTGTATTGACTATAAAGAGATCATCAAATGCCATAGCAAATTTTAAAATCTCCCTACCTTCCTCGTTTATATCCCCAAAACCAAAGTTTTCATGAATCCCTTGATATCCTAATGCCTCTTTACCGACATGTCCATTTAAATCTCCTCCTAAACAAATCAACTCCCTTTGTGGAATCTTTTGAAACACCTTATCTAACTCTTCCCAAAAAACTATCTTTATACTATCTTCTAGTCCTACTGGGGGTGCGTAAGCACAAACTATATTCAAAACCTCTGCTCCTAACACTAATTTCAACGTCATGATTCGGTCACCATATCGTTGTATGTCTACTACACTCTCCTTTAAATCTTTATTTATGATAATACCAACTCCGTTTCAAGCCTTTTCTTTACCTGAGTACCATAATTTAAAACCTGTATCCTATATCTCCTTTGCTTTTTCTCCAACCCATTTTGTCTCTTGTAAACATAGAATATGAATATTTCTCCAAATCATAGTATCTACCACCTCCATTATCTTACCGGATAATGTTCCGATATTCCAAGAACCAATACGAATCTTATTATCTAGGACTAGCTTCCTTACCCCCCGCATCCGTCCATAATCAAAATGAGGAGACCCTCTTTGAAAAATTTTCACTACATTCGGGCAGCAATGTAGCGGGACTAACTTCTTTACCCACATCCGTCCATGATGTGGGAACCCTCTCTGTAATTGATTCACTACATTCAGGCGAAAATGTAGTGGCCCTTGCTTACTTCTTACTGCATTCGGGCTCTACAGCACATCGCTAGGCGGGGACGCCCCAAAGCAATGCTCATAATTTTTGTAATCCATGTTATAAAAATCCGACGAAGTTTTACGCTGGCTGTCTGAAGCCTAACACAATCCTCCTCCTTTATCCAGGCTTGGGACCGGCAATGCAAGGGTGATCCTTACATGGGTGGAGTTCAGGGTCGGTTTAGTGATTTTAAAAAATTCAGTATTCGGTTTGGGTTCAGTTTGAAGCAGTATAGAATCGAATAACCAATATATTGTAAATATCATGAAAACATGGTTCATAAATTCGTATGGTGTCTCTTTCTCTCTATCATTTACCCTCCCGCTTGTCTGTAGCCCTAATATGCAGATGGTGAATGGTCTCTCTCTCTCTCTCTCATTCACCCTCCCGCTTGCCTACTACTGTAATCCACAATTGTTGAATGCTTCGCTGTTCTAATCCGTGAAAAATCAGTTCCGTGTGCGTCTCTCTCTCTCTCTCTCTCTCTCTTAGCATACTCAATGTTTTAAACTTTAGGGCTTTCATCCATTAATTTTTGTGTTTTCTCTCCTTTCACTTGTGGCATATTGGACTATAGACCCATCTTGATCTTATTTTTCTTAGAAAAAAAACTTTTTCTTTTGCTTGTGATTCAATCGGGCTTTCCCAAAATTTTTGTCAGAAAATGGCCATGCTTTCATAAGCGAAAGTCTTGACATTAGGTTTGAAAAGCTGTCGCCAAGTGTAGTCTTATAGAGTGGTGATGAACACTTATGATTTGGTTTACCATTTGAAAACTATATTAATCTCCTATTTGAGCAGTTTACCGTCCAATGAGAACATGGAGATGCTAAACTTCAACAAAGGATTAAGCCCAAGGATGTCATTTCCTGCTGTTTAGATCAATAACTTTGTTGGGTTGCCATTAGAACCTACTTCAAAAATCGATTTACCTATATAACCAAAAATAGCTGAACCAAATTTTTTGGTTCGGTCTATTTGGTTATATAGGTAAATCGGTTCAATGTTGGTTTGTAGATTTTAGGTCTATTAGGTTTTCGGTTTATTCGGTTTGGTTCAGTTATTGAACCGAACTGTCCTAATCACTCCAATATGCTGTTATTGACCTAATTGTTGAGATTTCAGTATTCAAAAATCATTTCTGGTTAAATAGATTGTAAGATCAACCAAAGATCAGAAAATCAATCTATCTCATCTACAATCTACTGACCATGCTTCATATGAGTTTCTGTTAGTGTAGGGATGTTTTTCGCATGATATCTATCTCATCTGCCACTGTATTGCCATCTTTTCTATAGTATTTTGAGTAAATGATATTCGTCAAGTTTGATTACTTTCACTTTTTATGTTAGATTAATTTAGACTTATATTCCATATTTCCTGTATGATTTATTATCTAACAGTCATAACAGTTATGGTCCTCCTATAAGCTTTATTGGGTTAATTTGCTGACCTGTGATTTAAGATCTCATTGATCCAAGTCCAATTCACAGTTTGCTGACTATGTGTTCTTGTACTCAAAAGTGAAGGAATACTCAGGTGGGGATTGGCTGTTAGAAATTGCATACTGAACTCCATCCACTTGATATTTGGGGATGTTAGTTGATCATCGATGGCAATTGATTCACTATTCCTGAGCCTGGATTTTTAGTTGTTTTATATGCTAAACCTTTATGTTTTTCATATAATAATGATTGTAAGAGAAGTATAAAAATTGAAGTGAAAAAGGAAGTATAAATTTGTATACTGCTAATGCAGTATATGAACAGTGAGCGCAGGACGATCTTGCAACTTGCGTATTGGGAATCTTGGCATAAGTGTTGATTCATCAGCAACTAATGCTAACAAAAGCGAAGAACATGATTTGAAGAGCTTGAAGAAAGGAACTTCAAGGCTATTAATTTTTTTCAGCAGATGATCAGGCAATCTGATCATCTAGTATGGGAAAAACTAAAAAGCTTAGTTGTTGTTGTTATGATCAGGCAATCTGAACTTTTTGCAATTAAATGGTAAAAACAAGGATACAAAATACAAATATTCCCAACTATGCATGACTAAGTGCCGCCCTTCTCTTATATACTTGAACTGATTCCCATGGGTTGCATTCATTCATGATGCAATGATACGGTGATATGGATTCCTTTCTGGGTTTTGATTTGTCATCGTTTTGTATGATACTGAATATTCAAGACTGTAGTCTGTTTATGTACCCGAAAGAAAAACTTAGTTTCTTTATATATTCTTGTTCTTTGATGCTTAACATTTTGGTAACCTTTTTGCCTCTTTGACTTGCTATGATGGATTTTATAGTCTTACATGCATTAGTAGTTCAAACTTCAAAGAGTTCATCTTTTAGTTTTTCTTATTCAAGTAAATGTTTATGTGCTTATATGTGCCTTTTTGATGCCTACTCTCTGTTTAGAGATTGTATGCCTTCACTTCTGCCAGATCGTGATAGAACTTTTTTTTTCACCTAAGTTGATCAGTGTATGTAGGGTTTTAGTGGTAGTTTCTTGAGACGGATCCTTATTGTCCCTTATGGTTTTCTTTTATCTCAGAAGTGTTTCTTTGAATAATTACAAGTAAAGCTTTCGAGGTTTCTTCTTGGTGGAGCTTTTGGCAAGATAGGTTAAAAAACGGCGACCGATTTTCCAGATGCAAACCCTGCTCTTGAAATGGAAGGGAATTTGTCATCTCTAGGTGGACAAGAATCTCTCCTCAAGTCACGTGGATTAACTGGTAAGCTTTTCCTTTCATCTTTCACGGACTCATTTGAATTTTGAATAGTTGTGTTCATGTCTTTCCATTTCTGAAATAATATCCATTGAGGAGCAAAATGTCCAGTGTTTTGTCTGCTGCATTTGTAAAACTATGCTGGTTCCAGAAATGCAATCTTGTATAAAGTATAAACTTTAATGAGGATTGATTCATTGGTATCCATAGATTCCACACTAGTCAAGCCCAAACCTTGATATGTATTGTAATGGATCACAGTGAGGCTTAACATTTTTGTTTAATAATTGTCAATTCTTACAAAAGTTGTAAAAGAAGAAATTCGTAGTACAAGAACTAATATTGATGATTCAGAATGACGTCATAATATGCCAAATGAAGAATATAAGAGTAAACAACTGGATATATGAGTCTCATAATAAACCGTTAGACAAGTCGCAAGTATGTATTAAGTCTAGTTATCTATTTCTAGCTTCAAATCTGCTGTTCTAACCCCAACTTGTGATGAGTTAGGATTCCTCTTTTTCTTGTGGAGTAAACACTGACCAAGAAGATCAACAAATAACATTTAGGTTAATCTACTGTACTGAATTGAAAAATATCTTCTAAATAACATGAATTGTGTGGGTTCTTAATGAAATATTTTTCGGAGAAAAGCAAAAGACACGATGCTTCTTTTTTATCATGAGCCTAAAGTTTGAGACCTTTCCCTCTTAAGTTGGACACATTGCTTCAGTCTGTCATCTAAACCGTGTTATAGTCGCTCTTCATTTCTAATGCCTATCCTCCTCTCTGGCAGACACCAACAACGAGGGTGCTGAGTGTCCCCCCCTTTCAGGAATGGAGAACCATCCCCTAGTTGGACGCTACTACAGTGTTCCACCTCAAGCTGAGTTGTTGCACTCTCTTCCTAAAGCCCACATGCTATCCTCCTCTCAAGCAGTTGCACCAGTGAGAAGAGCATGGCCTCACTTGACAGTTACTTGAATCTTGCACCATTTTTATGGCCTGCTCATTATAGCTGCCATTGGTTATTGCCCTCCAGTTGCACATTTCCCAGGCAAGCAGTGGCCACTGAATACGTTTTGGTGTTTTGGGCCAACTATCAGAAATTCATAGCAGATTTTTGTACGATAGGAGGACTGCTGGGGGAGGCAGCAAATTGTGCACTGTCACAAGATTAACTGGAACGGATTGTACCTGCTGAAGGTCTGAAGGTGGGGAGCAGAATCTCTCTCTTGCTTCACTCCCTTCACTCTCCTTGACAGACAATCAGCAACCATGCTTCCACCGTTATTGGCCATTGCTCTTTTACTCTCAAGTCACATGGTCTCTCCTACCTCAGCGTCTCTCTTTCCACATAAATACCAAGAGTGTTGCTTTCACTTTCAAAGGATTATGCCTTTTTTATTACTTTCAAGTGAAAGCTTTCTTTTATTTGTACTTGAAAAAGCATCTTAAAGTATCTGTCAATGGTCACCAAGGAAACAAGCTTATTTTGTGATTTTAAACTTTCATAAAAGCTTGAGAAATGGATCTTTCATCAATATATTTTATTAGAAATGGGAAAAATATTGTGAAAATACGGTCATGAGGTGTGAACAGTAGGTATGAATCTTGATTCAATCTTTTATGAGAAAATGAAGGAACCAATTTTTCTTTACTCATTCGTCTTCCTAAATGAACTCTCCAACCCATGATATGAAGTTTTGATTTAGTTTAACTTTTTGATAAAAAAAAATCATCTTAAAAGTAGAGAAATGTAAAATTAAAAATCACTTGACAGACTTGAAGCCAATGATTTAGCATTCAAACTCAAAGACAGTGAATATGCATTTCGAACACTTTCAATAATGCTCCAAACTTGTGAAATTGAATTGCTTTTGTATGATTACATATTTTCTATTGTTGATTGCCATCACCTCATATGCATGAAAGCCTAATTCGCATCTTGAAGGCAGTGGACACAATGACAAACCATTGTCAATCCATTTATCTTTCCTCTCTAGAATGACCACTCATAGCAGCTTCATATGTTGTTGCATTTGATAAGCTATCACTATTCAGCTCTTTATCAGTTATCACAGGCTCAGTTAGTGTCTCTGTACGTTCTGATAGAGGAATGAACCATGTCATTTTTTTTGTTGCTACAACGCTGTTAGTAAATGGTATATGTTATTGATGGGTACGTTTAGTTCTTTAAGTTTCTAGAAAGCATTATTTGACAATACTTAGATGCTGGGTTGAATTTGCTTGCCCATGATGCTGATTATTCGTAGTAGTCTGTTCTACCTATAAGTGACAACATCGTGTTGCATCAAGTGATGATAAGTTTCATGGCCGCACATGACAGAATGATGCATTTTTCTAAGAGAAGAAAAAACATCTTTTGATACATATAATGTCAAACTACTTTTACTATACTTGTGATTCATATTGAAACTCTTATCATATTTTCTCGATATTAAGATAGAAGATCTATGTTGCATGAAGACCGTTTCCTACACATGATTGGTCTGGAACTGTCAACTGGAGTCGAGCCAGTCTAGGAAGTGGAGCTGGTAAAATCTGCCCCGAAACCAGACCAGGAACTGGGAACCACCCTGTTTTTTGGTCACCTTCTATGGAATTGGAGCTGGGCAGGAACCCAAATGCTGCCGGTTCCATATTTAAAATTTTTTTAAATTTCAAACATAAAATGACTCTCCTGGTTTTGGGCAGTTTAGGACTCGAATCAAATTGGAACCGGCAGTCTGCCATTTCCCATTTCAGAATGAAACTGAAACTGGGAACTTTTACGAGAAGTTCACGAAACATTTCATCCACATTTTGACCATTATATACATATGTATATTAAAAAGTGGGCTGGATATGTATATTAAAAAGTGGGCCTGACATGCACCGAGTACTTGATAGCTCAGTTGGTTTGTACTCCCACTAACTAGGTGGGAGGTTCTTAGTTCCTATCTCAATAAGAGTATCTAATGTTATTTCTCTTTTACCATTTGTTATCCATTTTGTAGACACTGATATATACGCACACATATATATTGTTATAATACACTCTTTATTGATAATGAAAAAAAGATACAACAGTAGTAATAACATAACTCCTACATGGAGAGTTTTTCCTTGGGCACACACCTCTCTCTTCTTAAGTTCTCAACTTAGTCTTTTCTAGTCTAATAACCTAATATTTATATTTTTAACTTGAAAAACTAATCTACCCTTGCACTAAAACATAATTAACAAGTAATACTAAAAAGCAGATAATTGGATCAAAGATGTTGGAATTGATCCAAAGATTCTTCTCAACACTCTCCTCCAAGTTGGGAGAAAGATGCTAATGACTCCCAACTTGCTCAGTGAAGTCACAAGTCCACTTCTATTGTTTGCTTTTGTGAGAATATCTGCACACTTGACATAATTTAATTGGAACACTTGTTTCATTACCTTTTCTCTTATGAAGTGGCAGTCGATCTCAATATTTTTCATTCGTTCATGATAAACTGGATTGGACGCGATTTATATTGTTGCTTTGCCATCACAATATAAAGAAATAGGGCATGTCTTCATACCCAACTCTTTCATAAGAGACATTAAACATAGTCCTTCACACATCCCTTGCAATTGCTCTATACTCAGCTTCTACACAAGATCTGGTTATAACTGCTTGTTTGTGCTTTTTCATGAAACAATATTACCCTCAATTAGAATAATATATCTAGAAGTATATTTTTTGTCATCTAGGGATCCGACCCAGTTTACATGTGAATACACTTTAATATTAAGATGTCCCTTGTTGGTATAAAGAATATAGAGTCCAATAAACTACATTCATATGGGCCTTTGTTAGAGCATGCATGAGCCGACTAACCATTCCCACTGCATATGTGATGTCTGGATGGATAATGGTAAGATAAATAAATTTTCTAACCATCTTCATATTATTTTTCATCATGAAGATGAAGTAGTTTCTGATTTACTCCATTGAAATGTTACACTTCTTGCAATCAATCGTATTTGTATCCTGTAGGAAATCCATGCTATATTTCTTTTGAGTAAGGAACACATCCTGCTTGAATACAAAACTTCAATACCCATAAAATAGTGTAGTTTGCCCAAATCTTTTAGGTCGAAGAGTTGACTTAACTTTGCCTTAAGTCCTGGTAATTTCTTTAAGATCATCTCTTGTAACAATAATGCCATCTACGTAGACAATCAAAATAAATATTTTCTCTTCTTAATTAACAAGGTAGCCGACCCCGTCTAGTATGGGAAAAGGCTTAGTTGTTGTTGTTGTTCTTAATTAACAAGGTATGAACATTGACACTCTTATGATGTCCCAAATTACTCACCCCTTCAATGATAGCTTCATATAAACTTCTCTTCTTTGAGAGTTCCTTGTGTAAAAGTATTTTTACATCCAACCGTCACATATCCTAACCTTTGTGTGTTGCAGTCTCATAATAACTCTGATAGAGATAAGTTTTGCCATTGGAGTAAAAGTTTTTGTGTTTAAGACTTTTATCAGCTTTGAACTTAACTGTGTAAACCCATTTGTAGCCCACTAGTTTTCTGCCTAGAAATAAATCACCAATAGTCCAAGTATTATTCTTTCCCAGGATATCTAATGTAGTTCGACATTTATAACAAAATTGTTATCGCTTTTAAAGTAGAATTATAGAAGACATATTGAGAAATGAGATAGAGAGTACACATTCTTTTACCTTTTCGGATAGCAATAGAAAGATCACAGTCATAATCTATGAGAGGCCTCATATATGAATTTGAGGAGAAATCCTTGATCACATTAACTTCATGGAAGGACATACATATGCTTATTTACAGGTATACTCAAAGAAAGTAACAAACACAGAAGTCTTCCTGTGCAGAAGAGCATAACATTTATAGCCCTTCTAGAAAGTGGAGTATATGATGAATATATACTTGGTGGCTTTAGGATTCAGTTTATCTCAGGTATATGAGTGGATATGAGATACGAGGAGGAACATGAAACAATTTGTTTTCAAGAGTCATAGTTTTTCATGGGAACTCACCATAGGGTACATAACTCGGCATTTTATTAATTAGATAAACTAAGGTTAGTATTACTTCACCCCAATAAAACTTAGGAGCATTGCATCAAATGACTAAGGTACGAGTTACTTCAAGGATGTGTCTATTCTTTCTTTCTGCCACACTATTTTGCTGAGGAGTATTTGAGCAAGATGTTTGATGCATAATTCCATATTTACGAAATTATTCTTGTACTAGACTTGCCATATATTTCCATTATTATGAGATCGAAGAATCATTAATGAAGAATGAAATTGGGTTTCAATGAATTTTTAAATAATTGAAAAGATAGCAAAAGCTTCAGCTTTTGATTTCATTAAATAAACTATAGTCAATCGAGGACAATCATCTATAAAAGAGACAAAATACTTATGGCCGCTAAGAGAAGTGATTGGACTAGGGCCCCAAACATTAGAACAAATCAATTCAAAAAGGCTTTGACATTCTAAACTCACTACGAAGATAAAAGACTCGTTGATATTTTGCTTTTTGGCAAACATGACATTGAAGGACTAAATTATTGGACTCAAGAGGAATACTAGGAATCACATGCCTGATCTTGGACACAACCAAATGCCCCAAACAATCGTGCCACAATTTGATTTCTGCTTTACTTGTGGTAATGACTGAAAGAGTCTAAGAAGAAGGTTTCACCGTTAAGTTTTCAATGATGTATAACACCATTTTCAAGTTACCATGACCAAAGATTCTTCTCGTCTTTAAATATTACAAAACACAACCAAAGAAAGAAAAGTAATTGAGCAATTGAGATGGTTTGTTAGGGAATTTACTAGTGTTATCAGTATCGTATCGTACACCATGTTGTATCACATGACATAACTTATCGTTATGTATGTGCGATATAGTATGTATCGTGCGATATGCCTTGGACTTTATAAAAAGTCCTCTCGGTCGAACAAAACCTCGCATTTCTACTGGATTTTTTGCTTCCGTCCATGTGTTTCGATTCCTCCAAGGCGACTTCTAGCTTGGATGAGGCATCTCCAACGGTTTTTGCAAGGGTCTCTAATGCCACGATCACTTCGGCAGTGACAACACCGACGATCTGGTGGTTTTGGTATGTTTTTTTTTTCTCTGTGTATTTGGTATTTTTTTTATATTATTTTTTTCTTTTTTGAACGATAATATATGATGTGCGTGAATATATTTTCATTGTATTTGTGAAGTGGGAGACACTCTATTTGAGTGTTTTGGTAGTTTATGAAGTGATGATTGCCCAAACTTGAGAGATCTTGCAATAAGAGTTTTGAGTCAAACCTGCAGTGCAACTGATTGTGAAAAGAATTGGAGTGTCTTCGAATATATTCACACAAAAAAGCATAATAGGTTGGAACATAAGCGGCTTAATGACCTAGTTTTCATCTATTGCAACATGTGGTTCCGACAAAGGTAATAAAAGATAAGTTAATAATTAAGTATTTAATTCAATGTTTAATTTTATTTAGTTGTTAATGTTATCTACTCTTTCTTACAGGTTATTAACAGTGAAGTAGGGAGGAGAACCAATTTGATCCAATAAGTCTGGACAATTTTGATCTCTTAGAAGAGTGGATTATGGAAGACAGTGAAGCAAATACACTCTTAATTGAAGAAGACATTCAATGAATTAATTTGGAAGGAACACAACAACATCAAGGGGACTATGATTTTGATTTTGAAGTTGAAGGTGCTGATTATCTTGAACAAGGAGGAGAAGATAAAGATAATTTAGTTGATCGTGATTACAATATGTAAATGTAATTCTTTTTTTAATTATGAAAGTTGTAAATTTTTTTTGCTAAAGATGTAATGTTTAAATGCTTTATACATTGAAAATTGAATGGTGATTGATGAATATGTATTCAATTTATGCATTATATGAATTGTTTAAAATTTATGTGATTTTTCTTAAACTTTTATGATTTTTTTTTTAATTTTTATTTATTTTTATAATATTAAATAATGATACGGAATGATACGATATGTATCGTATTATGAACCAAAATGATACAAGATACGATACGCATCGAACAACATTGAAACTAACATATAATAAGTTCACAGGAAAGCTGAGAACATGAAACAAGGAAGGTAAATGAACCAGTGAAGTTTGAACACTTTACTTTTCCATAATAAATGTGTTGGAACCGTATGCCAATTTAATGGGTAATTAGAGAAACAAGCTTTGTCTCTTACCATATATCACTAGTATCATAATTTACAACCCATATTCTAGATACAAATAAAGTTGGATTACCTTTCACCATGTATTAAGTCAGTCATAGTTCCTATATTTATAAAAACAAGCTTTGTCTCTTACCATATGATCACTAGCATCATAATTTACAACCCATATTCTAGATACAAATAAAGTTGGATTACCTTTCACCATATATTAAGTTTGAGCCATAGTTCTTATATTTATAATTTTTGATGGATTTTCTGATATATTAGTATAGTTTCTCTTATTTTTCATAAAATCGGGTTTACCAATCAAATCCCAGCATTAGTCTTTTGTGTGGTGATTCTTATCACAGCGGAAACATTTCAACATTTTCTTTTCTTCAAAAGAGATGCACCCACAATCTCTACTATGAGTACTATATCCGCTTTGCCCACGATTAGGCTGATATTGATTTTTTTCAACAAATACAGTCTTATAAGCATTTATGACATTTTTTTCTAGTCTCCTTCTATCTTTTTCTCCAAGAAATAAAGTGTAAATTATGCTTAAAAGAGGTAGTTCTTCTCTGCTCAAAATATTAACTTTAACACCTTCATACTAAGATGTGATTCAATAATAGGTCAAAACCTTCATTTTTCAACTTCTTCACTTCTTTCTTTGGAACATGCAAAACACTTGATATTAGTATAAAATTGCAATTCATCCCACAAACCATGTAAATCTAAATAATATTCACTAATAGTCTAAGTTTCATGTATGTACTTTTTGATTTTTTCTAAAATCTTATATTCTTTGGCAACATTCTTCCTCTTAGAATATGGTTCAGATACAATTCTTCAAATACCAGATGTTAATCTAAATACACAGTTCTTCAAATACCATATGTTAATCTAAATACACAAAGGTTCTCCCTATTAAGGGAGTTGTACCACGCCTTTTCTCTATTTTAAATATATTGGAATACTTTTATCAGGTTGTGTTTATGTTGGTACACCTTGTGATATGTGGAACAATATGGCTATACATATTAGGAAAGTGGCGAAAGATGTGTTAGGTGAATCTAAGGGAGGTGTACCGGCACAAAAAGAAGCTTGGTGGTGGAGTGAAGTAGTGCAAAATAAAATCAAGGCAAAGAGGGTATGTTACAAATTACATTATGCTAAGAAAACTAGTGAAACTTTAGAGGCTTATAAGAAAGCAAAGAATGAAGCGAAAAAAGCTGTCTGTGAAGCAAAAGCTAAAATTTGGAAGGATTTATATAAAAAACTCAACTCAAAAGAGGGTGAAAGAGAGATTTTTAGGATAGCTAGGGTTAGAGATAAGAAAACTAAAGATCTTAATGTTGTTAGATGCATAAAAGACGAGGATGAAAAAATTCTAGTGGCAAATGATGATATAAGAAATAGATGGAAAAACTATTTTAATAAGCTTTTTAATAAAAATAAAGATGTTAGTATTAACTTAGGAGAGTTAGCCAAGTCAGAAAAGTATATAAACCACAATTTTTACCGACGTATTCAAAAGAATGAAGCAAAGAGGCTCTTAAACATATGAAGGGTGGTAAATCGGTAGGATCAAACAATATTCCTATAGAAGTTTGGAAAATACTAGGAGAAATGGAAATCACTTGACTCACAAGACTATTTAATGAAATATGGAGAAACCAAAAGATTCTCGTAGAATGGAGAGCGAGTACACTTATACCGATATATAAGAACAAGGGAGACATTAAGAATTGTGCTAATTATCGAGGTATCAAGTTAATGAGCCATACTATGAAATTGTGGGAAAGAATTATCGAACATAGGTTAAGATAAGTATCAAGTACAACAGAGAACCAATTTGGATTCATGCCTGGCAGATCTACTATTGAAGCGATTCACCTTTTGAGACGTCTTATGGAACATTTTAGAGCAAAAAAGAAATACCTTCACATGATATTTATTGATCTAGAAAAAGCTTATGACAGGGTACCGAGGGAGGTTCTTTGGAGAACTTTGGAAAAAGGAGGTATCCCATTGACATATATTAACCTTATAAGAGACGTGTATGATGATGCAAAAACATGTGTGAGGACTCATGAAGGAACGACAGACTACTTTGAAGTTAATATTGGGTTACATCAAGGATCAACTTTAAGTCCATACTTATTTATAATGGTGATGGATGAGTTAATAAAACATATTCAAGATGAAGTACCTTGGTGTATGTTATTTGCAGATGACATTGTATTAGTGGAGGAGTCTGAGAAAAAAGTTAATAGAAAATTGGAACTATGGAGAGAAACATTAGAAAGCAAAAGCCTCCAACTTAGTAGAACAAAGACAAAATATATTGAATAAGTTTGATCATTTGGTTACCTCAAAGGACATTAGAAATTAAAATTAACATACATTGCATACCCCAAAAGGAAAGTTTTAAATACCTAGGGTCAATTTTTCAGAGTGATGGAAGAATTGATGGAGATCTTACGCATAGAATTAATGTTGGTTGGTTAAAATGGAGATGAGCATCAGGTATTCTTTGTAATAAGAAGATACCATTAAAGTTAAAAGGTAAATATTATAGAGCAGCAATTAGGCGATACCATTAAAGTTAAAAGGTAAATATTATAGAGCAGCAATTAGGCCTGCCATGTTTTATGGTTATGAGTGTTGGGCAGATAATCATCAACATATACAAAAGATGTTTGTGACAGAAATGAAGATGTTGAGATGGATGAGTGGTCATACAAGAAAAGACCATATACATAATGAGGTTATTAGAAACAAATTAGGAGTGACACCAATAGAGGATAAAATGAGAGAATATCGTTTAAGATGGTTTAGACATATAGAAAGAAGATCAAAAGAAGAACCTGTAAGAAGGTATGAAAAACTAAATTTGGAAAGTATTAAAAGAGGTAGAGGACGACTACAAAAGTGTTGGAAAGAAACAATAAAGAATGATGTAGCTTATTGTGAGTTAACTGCTAACATGGCACATGGTAGAGCTCTGTGGAAACAAAGAATCCATGTAGCCAACCTCGTCTAGTATGGGAAAAGGCTTAGTTGTTGTTTGTTTGTTAGTTGTACTTTTATCAGGTTGTGCTTGAGTGCTTGTGATACCTATGCAACCACAATAGGACAAAGCAACTACATAGTCTCTTGTATTTTCAGCAACACTACAAGAATGACTTCAGTCCACCACAACACCCAATAATGAAACGGCCAACAACTTTTGCTTTTGGTCACGAGCAGTGATAGGGGACTGACTCAGCAGCTTGAGCTTCTGCTTTTGGTCACTAGCAGCGATAGGAGACTGACTCTCACCCAGCCATGTAGTTTCTGCCTTCACACGAACTGTAGTCACAGCACCCAACTCCGTTTTTTTTGTGGTGCTTAACTACTAACACTTGGTGACATGCTTCTCACACACACATCACAAAAAAGTACAATTTGTGGTGTTTAGCTGCTCTGATACCATATTATAATATACTCTTTATTGATTGATAACGAAGAAAAGATATAACAGCAGTAACATCATCTACTCGTACATGATGGAGTGTTTTTCCTTGGGCACACGTTTCTCTCTCCTTGACTTCTCAAGTTAGGGTTTCCTATTATAATCACCTAATATTTATAAGAGTTTTTTAACTTGAAAGGCTAATCTACCCTTACACTAAAACATAATTAACAAGCAATACTAGAAAGCAAATAATTGGTAACAGAGATGTAAGAACCAATCCAAAGATTCTTATCAACACACACACACATATATATATATATATATATATATATATAAGTGCCCTGTTTCCATTTCCGTGCATCATATTACAGGACAATACTTATT
This sequence comes from Brasenia schreberi, assembly GCA_036023115.1. Lineage (NCBI taxonomy): Eukaryota > Viridiplantae > Streptophyta > Magnoliopsida > Nymphaeales > Cabombaceae > Brasenia > Brasenia schreberi. The sequence continues at coordinate 23,461,066 of JAYKKT010000092.1, forward strand.
GAATTGTCATGTACTTGGTATTACTTTGTGTCTTACAATTCATTGCAAACTTAAATAAATTGTATTTATTACATCCTTGAAACTAGTTTTTTGGTGCGTATCATATGCCACTGTATTCGGGATACATTAAGATACACTGTTGTGCGTGGTGTATCTGTCACGTGCACCTAAACATCATTGAGAAAGTGTCCTCTATTTTGCTTATTCTGATTGGAGTAGAATATTACTTGTAGGATGAGTACATATTCCATTTAAATGTATTGACTAGGATAAATATTCAACTCTTACATTTAGCATAAATTTCAGTAGTGTTTGAACTATTTTCAGATTTATATTTTTTTAAATTTCTATTGTTGCATAACTTCAAGCCTTTTAAAAATCTGTTTTGATAAGTTCTTACTTTGTCTCAGAAATCTGGAATATCCTCTTCCAGCAACTTGATGGTATTTAGAAAAAAAGAAACATTATTGGTTTGGGTACAATTACTGGAGTTTATTGGGGTTATTGTCAGATGAACTGGAGATGGCATGTTAATCTTTCACAGCATTTTAGTTCTTGTAATATATAAAAATTTTCTCATAAATATTTTAGGTTCTTTACATTTTGCAACTTTTACTAATTGAAATGTAATGTGTCTTGCTTGTGCTTGACCAGTATTACAGGTAGTTTTTTTATGAAACCTTGAAAGCAGCTATTAGAGGGCAAAAATATGTATATAAACAAGAGTAAATTGCATGCATCAATTTCATTCTGCATGTAATTGGGTTATCTTGCAGAACTTTTCTCCAACATCCTTTTGTTTCTTTTCCTTTCATGTTAATTAATCCATTAATGGCCTTTGTGCATCCACAGTACTTTATTTTCAAATGTCTGGAAAGAGGATAGAATGTTTACGTTATGTGGTTTGATACCATTGCGGGTGAAATGCGATTTCATCAAAATTACAGCCTGTTAAACGTGTTCTCTCATAGTTCCTGTTTATTTAGTGTGAATATTTCTACCAACCAAGAGTAATGTCATATTGTGCAGCTCCCGTGCCTTCCTCTTCATGCAGTGTTAAGCTGATTTGTTTTTTTTTTGTGCTGCTTGATTTCTTGCTAGAAGACGGTGATATACCAGCTGATGCTTCTCTTAAACGTGATGGTAGGAGTGATATTGTTGGAAAGCGGGGTTCAAAATGGGATTTGGCTTCTGAACCACCTGTTAAATCTAAAATTGAGATAGCTAAAATTGATGCAGAGATAACTGGTCATGATAATCGTGATAAAGAATTGAAATCAGGTTGGGATGCTCCAATAACTGTCAGCAACTCTGATGTGGGCTGGGGAAGTGTTGATGATGCCGGTGCATGGAAGAAGGATGATGTAAACAGAGACTGGGGTAACACTTCAAGGGGTGCGTGGAAGAAGGATAATGGGAACAGAGACTGGGATAATACTACATTTGGTAGGGATCAAAGTTACTCGACGAGGATGTCACCGGGACTGGATGAATGGAGGTGTGGAAGTGGCAATCGCTCCCCAAGAAGTGGTTGGGCTTCATCACGCAGGTTTTAGTTCTAACTCCCAATGGTTATTGATCTTTGCTGGTTTTTGTCATGGCTTGAAGTTTTCCTTCCTTGCAAGAGAACTGCTTTTCCTATATTTTCGGAAGATCTTATGACCATTTATCATGGTTGTTCTTCCTTCGTTTGTTTACTTCCTCTTCTAATGTACGCATGCTTTTGTTTTCTACAGTTCTTATTTAACTCAAGGTTTCAATTCTCCAACTTTTCATGCAGGAGTAGAAGCAGGAGTCCTCCCCTTATCTTTAGGCGTGACATTGACGACAGGAAGGAGAGGGGGAGAAAAGATACTCAAGGGCCAGTTCCTTTATGCATTAATTATACTAAGGGTCACTGTAGGAGAGGAAGTGAATGCAAATACCTTCATGAGAATCGTGACCGAGATAGTTCATGGTATTGTAGAAAATACAGTGATCCTGCAGAAGGCAATGACAGTAGGCAAGAGAGAGGAAGATTTGCAGGTCATCATGATGATGGAATTCATAGTGATCCACGTGACAGACATCTGCGAAACAAATTGCCTAAAGATGATAATATTGGGAAACTAGATGTTGAAAGAGAAAGGAAATCTACTATCTGCCGTGATTTCAGGTCTGGCAGGTGCTTCAGAGAATCAAGCTGTAGGTATATCCATGATGATGACAGGTCCAGTGAGCGTGATGGTTTTCCCACTAAGGAACCAAAGCTTGAAAAAGAACTGTCTGGGAACAAGAAAGATGAAGAGAAATGGGGACGTTTGCATAAAGCAAAGCATGAGAGAGAGCAGATAGATGACACAGAACCACCTCCTTGTCGTTTTTTCAGCCGAGGCTCTTGCCAAAAGGGATCATCTTGCAGATACTCTCATCAAGTTCCTAGTCACGAAACTTCTGATAAGAGGTCAAAGGTTGAAAGCCTAACTGGAAAGCTGGATGATCATAGGCCAAAGGAAGAGGCGTGCTCGGCATTGGGTGCCAAATCAGAAAGTAGTTCTCAGATCTTAAATTGGGGTCAAAATATTGGTCCTCAAGGAGTTGGTGTATCAAACGGTGAAACTAAGGTATTAGATGGTTCTGCTTCAGATAAGGGGAGCAGTAGAGAACCTTACCATCATTCTCAGGGTAAAGAAATTAAAGGCCACCTTGAAGATCATAGCATTTGGACTCCAAAGGAAGATGTCAAGTATCAGATTTTACCCAAGGAAAATTCTGAAGCTCCTCTAGTTACAAGGCATCAGCATCTAAACGAGGTTTCGTATGGGTGGCAGGACATTGCACCTATTCAGCCTGGTGTTCAACCAAGCGCATCTACAACTTCTTTCATACACCAGCATGCTAACGCTGGCTTGTTTCTCAGAAGTACCGGTGATACCAATCCATGGAGTAGTGTGACCGTCCCAGCAAGTGATACTGCAGTATGTTGGCCTGGTAATGGCATCAATGTAAGTCAGACACCTCTTTCTCAAGCTCCTACTGCTGCACCTATTCAGGTTTCATTAGCTCAGGAGGAATCAGTGCAGAAAACTAATGCAGCGAGAATGGATAATGTTAATGGTGCTTCTCAAACTAATAACATGATGCCTGCAATATTACAAACAGACCTTAACATTGCAAGCTCACATAATCCAGCATCCACTAATCAAACTGTTCAGATGCCAAACATTTCAGCATCACTGGCCCAGATATTTGAATCTGTTCAGCAAATTCCGCAGCTATATAGTTCATTAAATTCTGCCGCCGCTGCTGCTGCCGCTTTGGCACCTTCGCAACCACCTTCATATCCTGTAACGGTTCCATCAATTCAACCTAATCAAGTAATGGGGTCTCAAAGTAGGCCATATGATCCCATTGCGGACAGCATGGAGCCTCTTACTCCAGAAGAAACTGATCAACACATAGCCATGGGAAGCGCTGCTCCATATTCAGGAAAGAATCAGGTGGACAACCAGCCTAATGAACAGTACTCCGTGGACGAGAAAGGCCTGAAAGGTGTGGGGCAGCATATGGCAGCTTTTCAGGCAAACGAAGGTGCTGAGGGGAAGGAAGTATGTAAAGAAACACAAGACGATGGTGAGAAAGAAAAACAAACTGATAATTCCATGGATGCTCATGGTGATGTAGCTAATGACGAAAGGAAAAGCAAGGAGGCGAAGGCTATGAAGATGTTCAAGTTTGATCTAGTGGTGGCAGTGAAGGAGATGCTGAAGCCAACATGGAAGGAAGGCCGCTTGAGCAAGGAAGCTCACAAGACCATTGTGAAAAAAGTAGTTGATAAGGTGACCGGTTCATTGCGAGGGCCTCAATTACCGACTACCCAAGAACGGATTGATCAATATCTTGAATTCTCCAAATCAAAGCTCACTAAACTTGTACAGGTAATTTCTGAATTTCCTTTTGGTGGGTTCTCTAATTCAAATTTCTGGAGTTCTGGTGTCCAGCAAGTCTGTTAAATTTGTTGTGGAAAAAATGTTTCATCATCATCACCATTAACTATTGCAGGGGGTGGCGGGGTGCAGTGCTTCTCTCAACTTAACCTTTATCCTTCCTAGTTCCTAACTGATATTGGCAGGCCTAGTGTCATGCTAACTGCCTTCCCTGGTTAGTCGCAAGTCAGTGGCTAGGTGCTAACGCCTCAGAGCCTGATCGACACACCTAATTCCTAAGCGGGACTTTGTGTTGGCCTACTTGAGTCCAAAACATAAATTTAAGAAACAAAAGAATAATATAACAAAGTAATAAAAATAATTAGAAACAAGATGATGCTTGTTAATGAAACATTAGGTGTGTAACATTGTAGTATAACCTGACAGATTATCATTATACAACTAAGCCTTTCCCATAGTAGATGGGGTTGATTACATGGATTCTTTGTTTCCACATAGCCTTATCATAATTTGTAGAATTCATGGTAGATAAGTCCCACAAAGTTTTACGATGGCTGTCGGAAGCCTAACGCAACTCCTCCTTTATCCGGGCTTGGGACTGGCAATGAAAGGGTGATCCCTTACATGGGTGGGGTTTAACAGATTATAAATACAAATAAATACTAAATATCACCTTTACTAAATTAACTTTACTACTTGTATAGGCACATACCTCTCCTAAGTTTGGAGCTTATGTATATGTGAATTAGGCAGCTTATGTGCGAATGTAGGCGGGATCTTGACTGCTGACCTACCACGTAGCTTAATTTGGGGAAGTTTGGTTCTTGAGGTGCACTGAATCAGATCACTTACAATCTGGAGAATTATTTTTTTGCTTTTGTGTTCTGAGCTTGATTATCGTTGTGCTCTTTCAGGCATATGTTGAGAAGTATTTGAAGGTTTGAGATGGATAAAGTGTACCAAAAACTGAAGATACTGACGAGTTAAATAGATTTATTAGGTTGCATATTCCTATGAACTATTTGTTCATTGTAATACTTCTGTGGAAGGTCAGACTATTGAAGCTTGCATTATTTTGTACACAGTCAGGTTGATCCATTTTGTGCCAGTGCATTTTTCTGCTAAAAATATAGCTTTCACATGACGAAATCGGCATGCGCCATTAATATTGCAACGCAGAAAACAGTTTTTCAGGTGCTGCATGGTTCGAGCAGCAGTTCGACTCATGCATCGCTGATGATGTTTCTGTCAGAATGTGGTTATTTGGAGAAACTGCACCTGGTAACAGATTTCAATTAGCAGTTCAATTAAAATCTTGATGTTAGGACCCTTCACCCCTATCACCCATTTCGCTGAACTTGACATTTCTTTCTGCTAATTGATTTTATGGTGCTTAATATTAGGGGAAAATTTTAAACTTTTCTTGTTGGGGAACTTACCCAGATCACCAAGTATGATTTGTACATTACAAAATCTAAAATTTCACAGCAGAACGAGCGATAGGTCACCTGGCTAGGAGGGTCAAACTCACAAATTGGTCACGAGTTCGATACGTGTGACATGCATCTGGCTTGGGCCTCCCACTAAATATTTGTGTGCATGCCTGTGTGTGTTTTTGACCGTGGATGTTTGGTTGTGCCGTTTTCGTGAATTACAAGCCCTTCCTGCTTTGGAAAGAATTGAAAAGAAACAATAAACGATGATATGGTTCATGCACATGATAAACTCTGCCAGTTCCATCTGAGAAAAGGCTTAGTTGTTGTACAAGTCCTCCCTGTTTTCGTATCTTGGTGGGAGACCTGTTTGTTTTGAGCGTTCAGAGAACATGGATGTAGGTCATACCTGCTGATATGGTGGCTATTTCAAACAAGGAGAGTCGATTATCCCCTCCTCAAAGGTGAGTGGAACATCCTTGTGGCAAGCGTGGGGGGGCATCAGAGTCGCATGGATAATTTTTGTAGTTTTTGTCAAACATGCAGTGTGCACTAGCTATATCCGCACGTGTCAGTCCTGCACACGTGTGTCTTTCAAGGTTAAGAAGGCCAATTATACTATCAAAGAATGCATTTCAAATTCTGCAAAAGAAAAAGTGACCTTTTTGTCTGCAAAATAAATAAAATTATATTTTAAAAGGTTTCATTGGGTATTTATGATAAATTTAACGCATCGTCAACATTGAAAGCGAATTTGCTTATATGGAAGAAATTTTCACGTGTAACTATTGTGCATGAATCATCTAGCATATATAACCCCGTTATTATAACTCATTCTTTCCGCGGATGGTATATCATCCGTAGATTCTCTTGATTATGACGCTCAACCTCTAGTTATAAAATGCTTAACCGTATGGTAAGCCCCAAAGTTGATCATCCTAGTTAGCCAAATCAACTGACAAGCATTTACTGAAGGTGAACATGCAAAACATTTGACAATCTCACCTAGGACAGCACCAACAGTCCGGTGCTTATTTCTGGTTCAGCTATAAATGTCTACAGGTTCATGATTCGCATTACACAAAAAAGCCTCAGACGTACGTAGTATTGCCCATGCTAACCAACTTCCCCCACCAAAAAGGAGAGGAGTATTGGCCATACTAATTAATGCTGCATTCACACTTCATCGAAGGGGAATATCAAGAACTTCAAAAGCATTGCGCTCTGAACTAATCACCTTAGCGTTAAACTACAACTTGTTTGAGTTCTGAGGTAGGAAACCTGTCGCAACGCCTATCGATCTTTCAAACAGAATCATCGGCTGCATATGGAATGAAGTTTCTTTTCAAACTGTTGGCTGGGTACTGGTTTCGGTATCAAGATAGTGAAGATAATCTGAAAGACCAGGAGAAACGATCAAGAGGATACAGTGAAATTGAGAATGGTGATGTAGGAATCAAGCAATTTGACCCCAACAACTGAATCAACTTGTGTTCACACGTTCGAAATAACTGTTTATTTGCTTGAACTTTGCATGAATTCAGTCATTTCTGATTTCCTGGTTTGTGATTGCCTATTGTGCTAATGCTGAGCCAAGGACGCCCCCTGCAAGCATGGCTATGAAAATCAGAACGTGCTACAGTGTCATTCCTCTCATCATTGTTGTGCCCAAGCGCATGTCATGTATAATTCCTTGTAACGGCAACAATGACCTCCATATAGAGGTGTTGAAATCTTCCAAGGGGTATCTGTTGCTTCGCGTCAAAACCATCCCAGTGTACTGCTTCTATGAAGGTTTCCGTCTCAAACAGCAGAAGTTTCTCCTAAACAACAATTTTATAGCTGAATTGGATGGAATTTGAGGCTTGAGCCAACTATTTACAGTTCCACAATCTTTAGCCATTATCATCCGATGTCTCCACACTTCCATCAACCTTATCATGATCCACCACCATATTCAGCGTCATTTGAGACACCCCATCTAAAACTTCATAAATGATCTTCGTCTGTGGATGTGAACCATCACCCTGAACGAACCAGTGTGTACTATTATTCACGGTCAACCAACTGCAACCTGGCTTTTCTACTACTCCTAGTTCTCTCATTTTGGACTTCAAATTGGAAACATCTTTCCATCTACCTACTGCTGCATACATGCTAGCTAAGACTATGTAGTTGCTTGAATTGCTTGCTTCCAATTTGAAAAGTGCATTGGCAGCAACTTCACCTATCTCTACATTGTTACATGCTCTACAAGAACTTAACAAGGCTCCCCATATGCTTGCAGTTGGGCCGAAAGGCATACCCTTGATAATTGCTTAAGCTTCATCAAGTAGCCTATGCCGACCTAAGAGATCCACCAGACAAGCATAACGCTCTACACAAGAAACCACCCCATAGTTGATGCTCATCATACCAAAAATTCGACAACCTAGATCCAATAGCCTTGCATGACTGCAACTAGTAAGAACGGATGTGAAGGTTCTATGATTTGGTACGATACCACATGTTACCATCTCATCAAATAACACCAGAGCTTCCTTCCCTTTCCCATGAACCCCATAGCACCATATCATTGATGTCCAGGTGACCACATCCATCTGTGGCATCTCGACAAAATTTTGGTGTGTTTCATGCATACATCCACATCTGCTATACATGTCTACCAATGCATTACCGATTACCATGTCTGAAAAGGAAAGTTTCAGAGCAATGGCATGCACTCCTTTACCAACTCTCATTTCTCCTTCTAGCCCGCATGTCCTCAGTATGCTCGGAACTGTCATGATATCCATGCTCATCCCACCTCTCAGCATGTCAGAGAACAAGTACAGAGATTTGATTCCATACCCTGCTCTAGCAAACGCAGAAACGGCAGCATTCCAAGAGACATCTTTATAAGACATTTCATCAAACACTTATATAGCATCACAGATACTTTCACACTTTGCATACATATCCATGATCCTGGTACAAACAACCACATTGCCTTGTAATCCTGATACAACCGCACAACCATGAAGCTTCCTCCCAGCTAACAAATCATTCATGCCTGAGCATGCCTTGAGAAGGCAAGGAAAGTGATCAGGGCGAAAACCCAGCAAGTGTGAATCGTTAAAGGCACTTAAAGCATCTACCCATAATGAATTTTGGACGTACGAAGCAATCATAATGTTCCATGAATGCATATTTCGGTCAGGTATCCTATCGAACACTTCTCGTACATCTTCCAATTTCTGGCATCTCGAGTACATAAGCAAGAGGTCCGTCGATAAAGTCACATCCGGAAGAAGCCCACGGACCAGAATCTGAGTGTGAGCGATCTTCCCTCTTGGAAACGACTAGAGGCAGAAGCATCTTCTGAGGATACATGACAGGGTCGTCGGTGACAGAAGCTTTCCATGAGGCATTTCGTCGAATACTTTGCATGGAAAGCGTCAGCGACCAAATAATGGAGGAAAGTTTCATCTCGTCTAAATTATCGTGCTTCTATCACTGCTCCGTGGGACGGCAGCACACTGCAACTCAAGAATACCGTCGGCGAGTATCGACGTTGAGCGAGCGCATTTTCGTCGTGCAATCTCCAAAGGTAGCCAAGAGAAACGGTCAATCCTTAGCAGTCCGGGGTGTAATCGGGTCGGGTCCAAACGAGCACTTTACCCTTCCGAGTGGGAATACTTGATTATTAAAAAGTACATTTAAAGGACACATCCATTTATTTTGAAAGATTCTAGTAGTCGGTTACATCTTTTTCTTGATTATTGAAAAGTACATTTAAAGGACACATCCATTTATTTTGAAAGATTCTAGTAGTCGGTTACATCTTTTTCAGTCGTATTCTAACTAGGCAACATGATACATCATTCTATGTCGAATTAAATGAATCATTGTATATATATGAGTAGTATTTCAAACTTTATTTTGCTTTAATCTCACGTACTAACTTTCCTTTGCTAAATTTCTTATACTAGCGTTTTGTTACGTGAGACACTTCCAATAATTTAATAGCGTGTGCCACGACTATTGTCGAGTGACCCTATGGTGTGCCACGACTATTGTCGAGTGACCCTATGTTGTTTCACCTAATAAAGACGTATGAACAAATGACGATTGTAAATGATAATTGCAATGGAAGAAATTTATAAATAGCGTCAATAATTAAAGTGAAGAAAATTTCCTACTTTACTCTTGTATGTTAAAGAGCAGTGATTGGGTCTATACAAGAAGATAATTGTCTCGACATGAACATAATATCATGATTTATGGGTATCTTTGTAAATGTTATTGGAAATAAAAATTACAAGTAAAGAGTCATTGGTGCACTTGTAAGATAAGGAGAGGAGTGGTGGCGTGAAGCTCACACAGAGTGCTTTAATGAGGTGACATGTGGACGTTACATATATGCATAAGTTTTCTTAAAGGATAGTGGTGTTGATGCTACTATTTGACGTATTTGACGTATTGTATACATAAGAGATGAATTATGCCCTAGTCAATATTAGATGACAATATCAAATATTGTTCAATTACTCGATAGAACGTAATATTGGTAGTCCTCTACGATAGGGTCGACTACAATTTTGTCACTAGTGTCATACACTCAACAATCTCTTGTGAGAGATGTGTGGTACATGTGTTATCATCATACTACACAATATTTTCTAGTGGTGGGTATAATATCTTTATATTTCATTATGTTATGGCGATAATTCATAGATTGAGATATATATTAATTATTTATTTTGTTTCTGGTTTTTCATAGATGTACATGACTGATGGCTCTTCGATATCTCCTATCTTTCCAATATAGCAATGGAAATGGATTGTTAGCTCAATGGTAAAGCGCTCAATACCGATGCCTCTCGTAGGAGTTTGACTCTTAGGGGGTTGCATTGTGCCCCTTCTATTCAAAATAGAGAAGCCTTAAATACTGTTTTGAAAGTATCTTATCACTAAGTATTCTTTAGCTCAACGGTAGGGCATTCCCCACCTTCATTGATGGTGGAGGGTCAATTCTCACAGGATGTTCTTGGCTAGGCCAGCCTTCACCACGGTAGTAGTGGTTTACAAGCAAATGTTTTTATTGATAGCGAAAAAGAAGAGTATTTCAAAGCAACAAAGAACTCAAACAAAAGCAAAATGTTTTATTGATAGCGAAAAAGTATGCTCTCTATTTTATGAGACAACCCAAGATTAAGTAGTAAGTTCTTAGGGTGTTCTCCTACCGAGGCTTGGTTACACAACCATGTTAGCATTAACAGACCGAGGATCACATATATAATCATTTTATCAACTAGTTTATAGTTGATCTAAGATTAATTTAGTTTGCATTTCTTTATCGTAAGGACACAATGTGCACAAAGAATATTTAAAAGCAACAAAGAACTCGAACAAGAGCAAAATGTTTTATTGATAGCGAAAAAGAAGAGTATTTAAAAGCAACAAAGAACTCAAACAAAAGCTAAATGTTTTATTGATAGCGAAAAAGTATGCTCTCTATTTTATGAGACAACCCAAGACTAAGTAGTAAGTTGTTAGGGCGTTCTCCTACCGAGGCTTGGTTACACAACCATGTTAGCATTTACAGACCGAGGATCACATATATAGTCATTTTATCAACTAGTTTATAGTTGATCTAAGATTAATTTAGTTTGCATTTCTTTATCGTATGCGTATGGCATTAAATCAAGCATCTTAGAACCAAAGACTAGAAGATTTTTCATGGATTCGGTTTCAATATTTGGCTCTTGATCTCTCATATCCATTTAGTCCTTCTTATTCTTTGTGTTTCCCTTGAGACCCTTATTCTTTGACGGGTTGTTCATTAATCACATTGAAAAATTAATTCACGTCTTAGGGATTTTATGATCAATAGTGTTAGATAGGTAAAGCAAAAAAGGAGGATACTAAATTCATCTAGTGTCACCTTGCAATCTAACGTGACCACGACTTAACTAGACTCAAGTTCTTTCTTAATTGTCTTCAAATCTGATAAAATCCAAGTCAGCGCAATCAATCTTCATGATAATCGAAAAAGCTTGGTTTGTGGCAGCAAAATCTAGTTCTAAAAGGTTTACCATTGAAAAGTATTCATCGGTACCTTTATGATAATATATAGATAGGATTCTGATATTTGTGCCCTTTCATTAAAAAAAGAATTTTTAAATTGGTGCTAGCGGTTCTGAAATTGGAATCTAAACAGCTCCAAAATCGATAGTTTGAAACTGCCGGTTCTGGTTTACCTCAAACTGGACATGTCTGTCTTGTCCATTACTTTCGCCCCTATTTGATGCATCAACCTACCTTGTAGAACTGTCAGACAGTTTATTAAACATGCTTTTTAACACTGGTGAAAACAAAAATGCAGGATGACAATTGTCCGCTAAATTGCCCACATTCAAAAGGTTGACACAAGAAGAGACATCATCAACTCAAGTAGGCATCGAATGAGAATTTTAATAGATTAATGCAAGCTTGTTGTTTCTTTATCGCTATTATGAATAAAATATATCAACCTAGTATAGTTTAAAAGATTTACATAACATAAGCTCATGAATCTAATTCATGATGGTTCTTAGAAGCTTATGATCCTATGTTTTCCATAAGAACTGAGGAAGACGGAATGAAAAATGACATTTCCAAAATTTGTGCCATATTGCTAATAGGATTTAGCGCCTATTAAGCAGCTGACCTACTAAATGTTTAAGCATCGGTTAAACATATTTGATGTACACCAATATTAAAAGCAAACAAACATATAAGAATTCATGATTAATTCCACTTAAGCAGCTGACCTACTAAAGGTTTAAGCACCGGGTAAACACATTTGATGTACTCTAATATTAAAAGTAAATAAATATATAAGGATTCATGATTAATTTTGAAAAAGTTAAATAAATGTCATTTCAACAGATTTTATGAATTCAAATCAATTTAAACAATAATTAATAAAGACATGCAACTCTACATATTGTTATGAAACTGAAAACAACAATATATTCTAAATACTCTATGTAGTTACCACTAAGGCTAGTTTGGGCAAGTGGTATAGTGGGTCTACGTGTAGCATAATTTAGTATTTGTTTTGGATAAATAATAAAAAGCTGTATAAAAAAATCAAATAGTATAAAATAGTCTTTACTAATATGTACATGCTCGAATTACACTAAGGACATAATAATCAAACAAATTTTCATATTTGTCCACCGCCACGTGGGAATGGGACTGCTGCCCGGAAAGGCAACTTCTTCCTTGCACGCTTGACTAATCTGCCTCAACGCCGTGAGCAAGCTTTTCTTCTATGTACAGTAAGGGATACCCATTAGAGAAGTTACTTTCCACAAGTTTGATGCAACATTACGAGACAAAGTTCAAACTCCGAGTATACGCATGAGAGTTTGAGTTGAGACATATAGTAGCCAGCGTGCATGCATTTCATTGTTGCCCCAGTCGGGTGATTTTTAAAATATAAACATATATTTGATAAAGGTTATTCTTGCAGTTATGTTGTGGCTTTAAGAACCACTTACTTGAGTGACAATTATACTCATTAGTAGCATAAGTAGTGGTTGTAATTTACAAGCATTTTACAGTCATATTTTGACATTAAGAGACACTTGATCGATAATTGTACTTATTGGTAACACATATAGTCATTGTAATTTATATGTATTTAGCAATCATGTTATGGCATTAAGAGTCATGTTTTGAGTGACAGTTATCCTCATTAATAACATATCATGAGTTACATCTTCATCATGTCTATATATAGTGGTGTTGTAAACAAGATTCATCCAACTTTTTTCTATGGTGTGAGTGTTTTCCTATTTAGTTTTTCAATAGAGTTTTGAATTATTATTGTAGCACTAATTGGATTTGCAACATCATTATCTTTGTTTTATCAGTTTGTTTAAAATTGCATTCGTGTACGACGAATTGAGGGTTTTTGTTGTATTTTAAATGTGTTTGTTAAGGTCTATTGCATTCAATTATTTGATATCGGTGACAATAAATAAATTTAAAGGATAACTATAAATTATACCTCAAAAAATAATGCTATCCTAACCTTTCATTCAAGAAATTAAATTCGATCTCTCGGGTACCGACTACTCAAGAAATTATGTCATTTACAAGAGTTCAACACAAACAAACTAGGCAAGAACAGTAATTGAATAGTCCAACAAATGGTTCCCGTTATGGGTTTGACGATTTTGAATCTTATTCTGGTTTTATGATAATTCCGAATCTTGTTTTGGTTCCGATTTAATCACAGATCCGAATCCAGTTTTGGACGGTTTCAAATCCGGTTTCAAGGTGGTTTCGGGTGGATCTAGATCCATTTTTTATGTTTTCGAATCCAGTTTCGTAGCGGTTCTTGATCCGATTTAGTTATATAATTATTAAATAATTTAATTGTATATAAGAGTCTAAGATTATAAGTCATATAAGACTATATAAGTTTATAACTATAAGTATTAGTGTATAATGTATTACATTATATATACATGATATATATTACATTAAAAAGGATAAAGTTACATTATATAAGTTCTTATATATAACTTATAACTTGTATGTATTACATTCATTAATTAATTTACGTATACATAACATATTACATTACAAATTGTGCGTACACTCTGCAGTAAACTAGTAGTAATATAACTATATAAGTATATATTAATATATATACGTAATGTAATAATAGAACTATGTAAGTATATAGCATATTACATATATGATATATGTAATGCATTATATAGTATAATTATATAAGTATTGCATTATATATAAAAATAATATGACATTAAACTAAAATTATAATATTATAAATTATATTAAAATTCATATAAGATGCAATACATATAATAAAAATTTAAAAAAATAATGGGCTTGACCATAATTCACTTACCTATGAAATATTTCATATTCTCTTTGGTGGAGAGGAATCAAAGTCCCTGTAGTTCTCTTACCATTTGGTAGAAACCCTTTATATAAAATGATTGACTATGAACTTAATCATCATTGTCGCTTTATGCTTGCATTGGATCAATGCCAATAGTACTCATACTAGTTCTTCCTTCAGTAGTATAGTCTTTGGTCTATATGTCAACCAATACTTATTCACGCTACTGTGCTCGATGCTTTGTTCTTGTTCAATCACCTAGGCAAGCTTGAGCTTCTAAGGTCTTAGGTTATAAGTTAGAATAGTGTTCATCTAATATATTATCACTTGTATTAAATACTTACTCTACAACAACAGTTGAGGTTGAAACAACAAAAACATCCTTAGTAATTAAAGATAAAATTACATAAGTAGATTGATGTTCTCACCACTATTTTAAAACATCTAATTTCTCTCCACCCTCACCTTCTTCAAATTCATAAAGATCATAATAAGTAATATTATATACTTGAAAGTAAGTTGAGTCCATAGATTTTGGTTGCTTTCTAAGTTTAGATTTCAAAATATGATTACAAAACTTATCACCAAAAGAGGAGGATGCATAACTGTCACTACTTTTTCTTATACATGTGGAACAAGATGAGCATGGGAAAAACTATAATCGATACATAATTAATTAATGTTTAATATTTTATCATTGAATATATTATTGATATCCTTAATCTCATTTAATGAAAGATCCTTATAATAAGTATTCAAAAATAATTCTAAGCCTTTTAATTTTAATGTAGGATCTAATGTAGCAACAACTAACTAATTGTTGGAAGATCTATATAATAACTAAGTCATTTTTTTGTCATCTCCTGCGTAGTATGAGATAAGTAAGAATCGGTACAAATTTATGATAATGCATAAACAACTTCTAAAGCTTTAAACAAATAAATGACAAGTGGGATAGTTGTAGTATTATTAAAAATAGAAAAGAGATCTAAAAGACATTTGTAAACATCTCATTTAGATTCAAACAAATTTAATTGTCAAAAACGAAGGTGCATAAACTTTATTAATAAGTCTCTATAAGGCATATTCTTAGACAATATTTGGTAGATCGAGTTTCAATGATGCTCAATGTCTTTAAATTTTTTTTTTGTTTTCTACTTTTTTGTTTACAAAAATCTACCAATTCATTTATAATATTAGAATGGCTCCAAAGAAAATTAAGTGTATCTCTAATAGGTTGTATTTCACGTTGTATAATCTTCAAACCATATTATACATAGATTAAGTACTTGACAAGCATATCAAATATGAAAAAATTTACCGCATAAAATAGGTTGACATATTCTTTGTAATTTAAAAATAGTACACGTATTTGTAGTAGCATTATCAAGTAAAATTTTAAAAAATTTACAAGATAATTGATACTCTTTAAAAACCAATTTTAACATATAGCAAAGATTTTGTGTAATGTGTGATTTATCAAAACAATGGAGTGTAAGAAGACATCTTTGAATTGACTAACTCTCGTCTATCAAATGAAAAGTAGCACCTATATATGCAGGCAATTGTCAATTATCAGCACATAATGATACACTACGATGCAATGAATAAAAAATGAAGTTAATGCTCTTTTTTCTCTTTATTTAATTTACAAATATGTCTATTAACCGATTGCTTAGAAATAGGTGCAGCTAAAGAATTGTGAGCATTTTTAACATAATCAACAAATTCAAAATTTTGACTAAAATTAAAAGGAAGATGTTCCACTGAAATAAAACATACAAACTCGTCTCTATCTCAGATAGAGTTGTAGTAGAAAAACCTCATAGAAGTAGATCCACTAGTAGAGAAATTTCTATATGTAGAAAATTGAGCTTGATGAACATCTAACCCATTGTTGTTGGATGTTTTTTTATAATATAATTTCTTAGTGTGTCACAACCATCTCATGACTTAAAATTGTATACCTTATTATAGTAGTTGCACTTTGCCTGATTTACACTATTTACAAAGTGAATTGTAAATAAATTAGATCCCTATGACTTAGCTTTTGGAGGGCGTTCTTAATGTATAGATTGTATTGTTGAACTTCTTGTAGTAAAATTGTTTCTTGCACAAATGGTATGCTAATGCCGTTGCCTATATATGTCGTGTTTTCTTGACTAAGTGGTATTGACATTATAGGTCTTTGAGGAATATGGCAACTCCTACTTCTCTTCAAAACGACTTTCCTTTTGTTTTTAAAACTAGAAGGACCATCACCACGATAAACCATTAAAAATAACTGAACAAAGTAAATAATAAATAAAATATGAATATAATGATATAGACAAAAATAGATGATCAAATTTAAGAACCAGTTAAATGTGACTTCTTTATCTGTTGTCGAAATATAGCTCTCAAATAAATTGAATTCAATTGTTAGACAAAGAGTAGGGATGCCAAAGCAAGAGCAATTAGAAGAACAAGAGCTTGTGGGTTTGTGAGTTTTCTTTTCGAAAGCTGCTATTTATAGAACAAAAATATTGTTAATTAATAGTTTATATTTTTTAAAATATATATAAAAAACCAAGAGCCATGTGGTGGCCATTGGTAGCTGAACTAGCTATCCTGGTTGGTCAGTGAGTGCCATGTGGCACTCATTCGCTGGCCTATCGCATCAAATTTTTGGATTGAGACCCAAAACTAGTAATTTGATTCGAAACCGGGACTAGAACCGGTGGTTTGATTAGGAACCAAACCTGAAATCAATGGTTTGATTCGGGTCGGTTTGAACTGAAACCCAAACAGTGGTATAGGTGTGCTTTTCTTCATAGAGAGACGCACGTAAGTCGTGTCTCTCCTTAAGGGCACTACTATTTGCACACCTCTTTTACTATACACACACCCCAGTTAGGGTTTGGGTAAAATCTCATTAATTATCAAAACTTCATGCCGAAATATGGTATAAGTGCATCTTTCTTCATGGAGAGATGAAACTGAGCCATGTCTCTCCTTAAGGAGGAGATGCGCCTGGGCCGCATCTCCTTTTAAGTAAGAGACGCGGCTATACTGCGTCTCTTTAAGTGGGAGAATTTGTCCCGTGTCTTATTTAACCAAATATAAGTTGTTTGGTGTGTTATGCTTCTAACCTGATATCCATGTATATATTTTTTAGAATGACAAGCAAATCAAACGAAAACACTTACGATGGAAGCGATTTAGAGAAGACGATGACTTATCAAAGTACTTATTATATGATAACTAAAGAGAGTGAAAGTTATTGTAGTGTATCAGATGATATATTCGTTGATTAGTTGGCAAATGAGGTAGAATATTGATTTGTTAATTGCAAGGGTGATGAGCTTGACTATTCACTCATGTTTGTGATGAACGATATGTTTTGGAGTCGTAATGATCTTATTGAGTATGTAAGACTAGTTTGAAGGAAGCATAATATTGTTATGATTATTGGTCTCTTGAAAAACAAAGGCGTAATAAGTAAGGTATGCCTTGGGTGTGAAAGGAGTGACAAATATATGTTCAATAAAAATATTGGCGTTCAAAGTATTAGGTAGACATGTACTAAAAAGGTAGACCGTCTATTTTTATTGAGAGGAGAGAGTGCACTCGATGATTATTGGAAGTTGAATGTAGTGAATGAGATACATAACCATCCTTTAGGCTTATATCTTAAAGGGTATGTTTTTGCAAGGAAATTGAATAACTCTGAGTATCTTAAAAGCTATCCATACAAATACGTTAATGTAGTTACACCCCACACATAACTGTCAACCTTCCAAACATCATGTGTTAACAGATTTACAAGTATTATTGACACCATATCTCTATACTTATCATAATATAACATGCATCCTAACTGATAAAACAAATAACACAAAGCCTTACTTTTGTTAGTCGCTCTCTTTCTTTAAAAATTAGTTCGAATCACCTCAAACTTAATGGTTCCGAACTTAATCTCATATATTACTTTATCGATGCTCATCCCCAACATATCATTGAAGATATCTTCCTTGCTTCTTGCTATCATCTCATGTGTTAAGGCAACAAGTTATCCCTCCACAGAAAGACTAAGTATCTTGTAGACATCATGAAGTGTGATAGTCATCTCACCCCATGGCATGTGAAAGTTGTTTGTGTTTGGTTATCAACGCTAAATAAAAACATTCAGCAATGCATGGTCTATCACTTTGTATAACAAATCTGTTTGCCTAATCAGCTCATTCTTATTTGCAATCTCAACCCAATTATCAAACCTCACATCCATCCTCTTCACTGGCCAAACTCTGCCAACATTGTAGTGTGTGTGGGTTGTTATCACTTTTCATTTTATTTTTAAATATACATTTACATAGTCGGTTAGAATAGAAAGTATTGATATCAAATATAAAATTATACTATAGTTAGAAATTATCAATTCCTCCTAGATCTTATAAGCAACATGACCTTTAAAGCTCGATAGCAATCTTGACATATCAGAGGATCCCTCGTCCTCGTTGTCTATATATTGATCTTAGTATCTAATATTGATATATCCTCCTCATAATGAAGGGTCAGCTTCTTCTGCTCCTTATTGTCGTTTACAAAAACGTCATTCATAAGACACATTGTTGCATCTCCTAGATGTCCTTCTACACGTATCCTATCATCCACATGTGCATAGAAAGAAAAAAAATTATGATACCATGTGCAACAAGCCCAAACATTGAAGACATGTCTCAAGTGCATCTCTAGCCGAAAAACATGATGGTTTTTCGAATAGAAATTGAGCAACAAATGCATGAAAACAACTGAAAAATGAAAAAATAACACCAAATAAATAATATACCTTGATAAATCGACGAACCTTTCTTCGAATCAGCCTAAGAAATCCTATTTTTCTTCTTTTCCCTCTTTTTCTTCCTTGTTCTTTCTTTTTCTCACGTTTTGGCACTTTTTAACACATTTTGATATGTTCTTTTCCTTGAAATGGTTGTAGCTAGAGAAATACGTAACTAAAATGGATGAAATAACGGAGAAAAACAAAGGCCGGCAGCCGATTATCGCAGCAAAAGAAAGAAACTCTTGATTTTTATCTCACGGGTATTTCTGTAATTACTGAAAAAGGTGGAGGTATTTTGAGAAAAGTGAAAAAAGGATGTGTGTATTGTAAAAGGAATGTGTGCGTTCGGGGCTTATACTTGGGTCGGTGATGAACCATAACTTGGCTTCATGTCCCTATGTGCACTCTGTGATGAATTACCAGCCGTAGTTATGTAGCCAATTCAAAATTCTGAACAGTAATCAGTGCAAATTATCATGGACTATATAGCTCTTTGGGGTGATAACTTTACTCCAGGAAAAGGTCCTGTTAGAACTGATGCAACATTGATATGAATTATGTTGTCATATTTCCAATGGCGTCAATCTGTTCTACTTGAATTTTTGCTGATATTGGCTTAGCGAGCTGTTTAACGAATGTCTCTAGCTTTTACAGCCGGAAAAACAGTTGAAGTTCCAGATTACCATTTTGGCCGTCATTCTCTTTTGCTTCTCAAACTACAGAAGCGGAATCCCAGTTCTTAGGATGATTCAAGTTGTTCATAGTACGTAAAACCTCAAAAAATATCTCTCTCCACCACAACTGAAGTGGAAGAAGGCTTTTAGTTTATGATCCCTATACATAAAATAGAAACAGAAACTTGAAATGACATCTCTTATGCCAATGAAACCAACATCGTCAATTGAATGATATCCAAAGGTAGGCAAATACACACACACAGAGAGGGGGGTGGGGAGAAGAACCAAGGCAAGATGACCCGGATCAACCTGTTCAATTTGGCACCAAATATGTTTACCATTTAGGAAGGAACCGGTGTGATACTGCTGTATGATTCAGACGCAGGATACCTCACGCACAGACCTGTTGAAGTAGTTCAACATAATAACCAGAGCAGCTTCCTTACATTGTGTTCAATAACACCACCAACAACAACAACTAAGTCTTTTCCCATGCTAGATGGGGTCGACTACATGCCTTATCATAAATTGTAGAATCCATCATAAATAAGTCAGACAGTTTTATGCTCGCTGTTGGAAGCCTAATGCAACCCTCCTCCTTTATCTGAGCACGAGACCAGCCATGCAAGGGTGATCCCTACATGGGCGGAGTTATTGTATTCGATAACACCATAATTGGAAATTTTATACAACTTCGAGATTGCCAGCTAAGCATGTACAGAAATCTGATTTGAGTAGGAGATTATTGTGCTTGAATAATCATGACTAAATGTACAAAATACTGAGTTGCAAAATTCCACAATGCAAGCGGCCCCTTGAGGAGGGATCATTGATGTTCCTAAGCATTCGTCCAATCCACGATGAATTACAGAGAAGCCACATTAACAAAGCCATGAATTGCAGCTCAGCCTCCTCCAATCTGCTTTTAGTTTTTTGGTAAAGTTTTCATCGACAGCCATACTATCGTGATATAGTGAAGATCTTCAGCCTCACCAGTAATCTCCACAGGAGCATCTCCCTTCAGCAAAATGATGAAACCTATTTGCATCTCGAACGATGATTTCCCTCTTTATGATCACGGAAATGAATTTTGTCCATGTATGACAGTCGCCACAAACTCTGAGGTTCTTCGTGATTTGAATCACACTTCCTGCTGGTGTGCTAATTAAACCAAATGCAATTGCTAACCTCTCACTGTGGCCAAATAAAATTTTAGTCTTCACCTCTTCTGACACATTGTGCAATACAAAACTCGTGTCTGGCACGTATCCCAGTGCCTCAATTTGCGAAAGCAATGAATCCAACATCTGATTGATCTGGGATGAACATGGATGGGATGTATCCCCTGCTAAGAATACGTGAACACTACTACCAACTTCTATTAAACTATAGCCTGGTGTTTTATGAAGTCCCTTGCTTCTCATAATAGCTCTAACTTTATCCACTTCACCCCATTTACCGCCTCCCGCATAAATATTTGAAAGCAATACATAAATTCCTGGATTAGTAGGGTCTAAATGCAGTAACCTATCAGCAATTTGAATACCCAATTCACTCTTTTTGTATGTTCTACATGCACTCAGCATTGCTTCAAGGACAGTGGCGCCAGGCTCAAAGGGCATGCTATTAATCATTGCCTCTGCCTCTTCGACACGGCCAGCTCGACCAAGAAGATCAATTAGACAAGCATAATGTTTCTCGCTAGGCTTGAGACCATGGCATCTTGCAATGGCTTCAAAATAAGATTTTCCCTCATCCACCATTCCTGAATGGCTGCATGCAGTAAGAAGTGAAATGAATGTCGTTTCATTAGGTTCAACTCCTTCCTCTAACATCTTATGGTAAACATCAATAGCATCATGACCATGCCCGTGCATTCCATAACCTGCTATCATTGCATTCCATAGAATCACATCCCTGGCGGATATACATTGATCAAACAATCTCCTTGCAGAGTCCAACTTGCCACATTTTGCATACATATCAATCAATGCAGTCAAGTTGACTACCTCAAACTCAAAATCATGACGAATGAGATATGCATGTACAGTTTTCCCTTTTCTTAGAGATCCTATATGTGCACATGCATGCAGCAAACTGACAAGAGTAACTGAATTGGGTTTGATGCCTTCATCTTGCATTTTCCCAAGAACCCTTAACGCTTCATCAGCTTGACCATTTTGCGAGTAGCCAGCCACCATTGCCGTCCATGAAATGACATTCTTCTCAGGCATTCTATCAAAAAAACATCTAGCAAGAGACAGAGAACCGCATTTTGAGTACATATCTACAATTGCGGTGCTTACTATGAGATCATGATCGATACCTCTTCTTATTGCACAACCATGCACAGTCTTTCCATGGTTCAAACTTGAAATTCCAGCACAACCTTGAAGTAAACTTACCAGAGTGGCACAATCAGCGCCAAAATCCATAACCCTAGCAAGCAAAAATGCATCCACAACCAACCCATTTTGTACATAGGCTGCAAGCATCGCATTCCATGACACCAGGTTCCTGTTCATCATGCTATCAAACACTCGACGTGCACTTCGTACATCCTTAAGTTTTCCATACATATCTAGTAAAGTGGTTTGAACCAAAACATCAGAAGTCATTCCGCATATACATGCATAACCATGAACCCATCTCCCGAGCTGTAAACTCCCACCGATGGCACAAGCTTGAATCAATCCTGTCATGGTCACCGGACTTGGCTTCACCCCATCCACTTGCATTTCAAGAAATAATTCAAAAGCTTTGTTTACGTCACCATTTTGGGTGTAACCACCAATCATGGCATTCCAGCAAACAACATCTCTTTCGGGTAATTCATCAAATAACGATCGGGCATCATCAAATTTCCCAAATTTCACAAGAAACCCAATCAAAGCACTCCCGACAAAACGATCCTTCTCTAATCCACAACCAAAAGCATCAATCATAATCTTCTTTCCGTTCTCCCAATCCAATAAATTCTCACACGCCTTCAAGGCCAACGTGCAAATTGAGCTGTCCAACCTAAAACCTTCAGAGCGCATCTGATTGTACAACTCTAAGCATTTTGAGTGTAAACCATTTCGATGGCACCCTGCAAAAATGGAGTTCCATAAAGGTAGATTTCGTTGAGGCGTGTCAACAAACACTTGATGTGCTTCATGCATACGCCCGCATTCAGAGTAGAGTTTAACCAATTTGGTGGCAAGAAAGATGCTACGGGAGACACCATTTACTACAATCTGGCAGTGGACAAGGGATATCGCGCCAGGGGTCTTGGAGATCTTTTGGAGGAGGGATATGTAGGCTTGAACGATGGGTGGTATGTAACGTTGCTCTACAACGCTGAAGTTCCTCGAGAAAATAGACAAGGGTATTTTGGGGCGGCAACGCAGCCATACACAAGGATAAATCATAGCATGCCACGACTTGCACACCAAAACACTAGAGTTGCATATATTTTGGGTATATGGGAAAAGTATCTGATCGGATACGGATTGAGACATCTTATCCCCATACCTGACTCGATCAGTTCCAGACTTGAGTATTTCCTGTCCCATTCGGGTCAAGTCGGGATTGAACTGATCGGGTTTATATTGCTATCCCTAATATGTACGAATATGAATATGTATATGTATCTACACAAATACACATGTGTGTGTTGGGAAGAGTACGGGTATGGTCGGGACAAGTATGAGGACATCTAAGCCATAGATGAAGCATCTAAAGGAGCACATTCATGGGCACTTTCATATTCCATGGAATGTGGAATTATAGATGAGCCATGAGAAGTGAGAACTTTGAGTGATGACTTGTATCTCACAAGAGCCCTTCATCTATGATTCATTCGATCTCGAAGCACACCAAGGGAGATTCAGCCAGTTTCAGCCAATTTGGATGCACAAAGTATTGAATACTGATTATGTATGAATTTGATTCAGCCAGTTTCAGTTTTGCTAGTATACAACTCGCTTAGAAACCTTACTCTAAGTATTTATGGATTGATAGTGGTCGACTCGGTCATAGACTTTTATCCTGTTCTCCTAGTGCTAAAGATGGGTGTCGAGAGGATAGAATGGATTGAAACATGGATTTCTTGCTACAATTTTTGGCACTGAAGATTATTTATCATACAATGAAAGGAATATCATTTTTTCCCTCATTTCACTTTCTTGCTCTTGAAGCTCCAGGTCTTTATCACGTCCAAATTCCATTAGCTGTAGCACATCCACTGTAGCTGCTATTTTCATCCTTTTTATTTGATCTGTTCCAAGGCCGCCCAAGATCTTCAATCCAATGAAGAGAGGGTGGTTTCCATTGCATCCTCCTGTAGAGCTGTGCTTTGACAATCGGGTTAAACACCAATTAGCTGTATGAAATATCTCATCATCAGAATAGATGGCCACGGGACTGCTGTCGGAACTCATCTATCATGCTTCGCGGAATGTGCTCACCTGGTTTGATGCGATATTATAAAACGAAGTCAAATGCGTATATTGAAATCTCTATCACCCATCTCAAAACAATAATTGTTGAGTTTCAAATGTGAAAAACAAAAGGTACATATAAATGTATTTTTGTATGTGTTCTTGCTATTCTTATTTTAAACAAGTGACAAGTCTATTAGACTCCCTCGCTCCCTATATATTATATATAGAGGTATACTAAAAGTATAATGTCTTTCGGTATATAACTTTACATAAAAATCCAATTGTTTCCTATTTGATATAAATGGTAGAGATTGAAATTATTTTATATTAAATATAAAATAGTATATAAATATAAAATAATATACTTGCACTTTTAATTCAAATATCTATTGAGCGTTAAAAATGTTTAAATAAGATTATGCACCAAAGACATTAAGTTTTTAGCATTATCTCATGTATATATATAATTATCAAATGGTAGAGATATTTATGCTAGAATAGAATAGGTTCAACACAATACTTATGGAATAGTCAACCCCATTTAGTGTTTGGAAAAGGTTCGACACCAATCAATAGATTCAATGCAGTACTTATCGCAATTGCTCCTGCTCACAACCACTACGTCTTTCTGATTAGTTTTTAATATTGTCCAATTGTAGGCTAGAGATGTCAATCTTGGCCAGCCCGGCCCTTCAGTCGGGCCGACCCACATATTTACAGGGCGGAACTTGGTTGGTCAGCTCAGCCCTTAATTGCTACACAAACACGCAACCCCCAACCCCATATATATATATATATATATATAGTTAGTTAGTTAGTTAGAGAGAAAGGGTTTTAAATGCATAATGTTTTTTGATGCATAACCTAATAAATAAATGTTTCTATCATTTGATATTTGATATTGATAGTAAAAATTTGAATTACTTTGCACGTATTAAAACAAAAGAAAAATACAATAATACTTTTAATTCAAATTTTCAGCATTAATATGAAAGATCGAACAATGACATTATTTATGTAAGATCATAAACCAAAAGACATGCATTTCCAAAGTCATATATATATATATATGTATATATACATGTGTGTATATATATATATATATATGTATATATACATGTGTATACATTCATATATGTATACAAATACATGTATGTGTATATATTTACAAGAGTATACATATACGTACATATATATAATGTAAATTTATGTACTTATGCATGCATGCATGCATGTCCTACTCGGCCCGCATTGGCCGCAGAACCAGAGGAGCATGCCAAATAGGAGACAGAAAATCCTAACCCAACTGATCATTTTTCCAGGGCCGACCACTCGGGCCAAGCCCGTTTTAACATCCCTAAAGGCATTGCATCATCTGACAAGAGGTTACGAGTTGAATTGCTGAATGTTAATGTTGTCCTGGATCCATTTGGATAGGGACCCGAACCAATCCACTATTCGCTATATAATCCATGCATATTAGGGCAGCGTATCGTTACCTTCTGGTGGTGCATGGAAGAAGTGAAGTGCGGCTGCGTTAAAGAGGACGATGAGAGCGCCGGTTGATGCTGAGGTTATTGAGGGGCTTGAAGAGTTCGGCTCTTTGGGAGGTCGACAAAATAGAGGCAGCGATTTTGTTTTGTTGGGTGCTTCTTTCTTTGTGTGGATCTCTACATCGCCAAGTAACGGCGTCCATTTCAGGGTCCTGGCGAAGAAGAGTTGCAGTTGCTCTCTTTTCATCTTTTGTGTTGTCTCTTTCGTTGAGTAGAGGTTTCTTAGGTGCTGCCCTCTTGTATTATTTCGTTGCTGCTCGTGTTGGATTCATAAAAAGAGAAAAACTTCTACTTGCCAATGGAGTAGGCAGGTTAGCTTGCCGTGATTGCCGAACCACGTAAAACAGGTATCTTCGTTCCTCCACCAAATTTTACCCTAGCCCTGCCCTTTCCCCTTTCTTTTATCACCAAAATTCCAGAGAGAATGCAATCGATGTCTGCCATCGTCTCCACTAACAGTGGCCGTCTGCCACCATCTTCACCTCTAGTAGTCATCTGCCATTGTCTCCACCATCGGCGGGCATCCACCACCGGTATCTCTCTCTCAAACCGGTCGGCTGAATTTGCCCATTAGGAACAGAGATATTGCAGATGGTAGATCGTCTTTCTCTTTCTCAAGCGCCTGACCCTCCTTCTCTGATTCTCCGAATTATGTTTCTTTGTTTCCTTCTTCACTCTTTCTGCAATTTATTTTCGCGTTTGCGTCTATCTCTCTCTTGTTGAAATCCTTTCGAGTTGCTTGATCTGAAGATTTCTCCATTTCGTTTCGTGGCTATGATGATCAACATTCTACCTATTTGTTGAGGGATGCGATTGGAGTCCGTCTCGGATGAGAAAAGAAACCAATGGATCCTACTGAGCCATTTTCATTGTAATTCTTTTAGTTCTCGTTGTCTGTTAATGGTTTGATTTGTTAAGTTCTTGCCTTCGGTGTGATGGTTTCCTTTACCTCAGACGCGACAGAGCAAATGTTGGTTCAAAAGTTCATACTTCAATTATCAGATCGAAGGCATTTTCCTAGATTTTGTTGTCATTTTCCGCTTTTCATCCTGTTTCCTTTATTGTTATATTTTTCTTATGTTACGGTTAAAGGAAGTTCCTCTTTTCCCATGAATGATCCTTTATCACCAGATTGTTTCCGTTGTGCTTAGCGTTTGGAGAGAAAGTGGTTCTTAGGACATGTTTCCGTACGAAGATACGATTTTTGGATAAATTTCAACCATGTAGTTGCCTCCTTTTTGGAGGAATGCGTCTGGTTGGGTGTCTTTTCCTTTTCTCTTTAATCCCAATGGAAAACCGAAAAAGAGACCATCTTGGTACAAAGAGAAGGTGTATCCAAAAAATAAGGTAGTTATATCTATGCATAGCAGTATTATTTTTGTTGATGTGTAAAGAAATTACTAGTTTTTGGACTTTGTAAACATATTACAAGACCATGTTTAAATCTATTGAAAACAAAATGAGTTAGCATGCCATGATATATTTCAGTAATATTGTATATTTTGCAAGATTAATGGCAGTGATTTTAAATGTTTTTACAGTTGCTTCTCAATAGTATCATGATACTTGCAAAATATTTTTTGTAGTATGTTTGCTATGTAGATGCTGTTGTTTAGTACTCTCTTGTAGTGGATCTCTTAGAATCAAACTTATTTTTCGGGATGTTCTTTGGATAATGATTTGATTGTGAGTGTTTCATTTATTGATGGGCTAACTTGTTCAATGCTGTTGTTTAATACTCTCTTGTAGTGGATCTCTTAGAATCAAATTTATTTTTTCCGGATGTTTTTTGGATAATATTTGGTTGTGTTTCGGTTTCTTGGAATTTTATGATTTGATTGTGACTGTTTCACTTATTGATGGACTAACTTGTTCAATCACGTGAAACACGAGTGTGGTAGAGACATATCCAGCAAGCCAGATGGTCTCTCTCTCTCAAGCGCTCGACCCTCGGCCTCTCATTATTTGAATCTTTCTTCTACATTTTCTTCTTCACTCTTTTTTACAATCTAATTTTGCGCGTGTCCCTCTCTCTCTTGTTGAAATCCTTTTGAGTTGCTTGATCTGAAGATTTCTCCATTTTGTTCCATGGCTATGATGATCAAAATTCTACCTATTTGTTGATGGGATGCAATTTTAGTCCATCACGGATGAGAAAGAAAACCAATGGATCCTACTGAGCCATTACTTCTTTTATTTGTCATTGTTTGTTTGTTTTGTTAAGTTTTTACCTTTGATGTGATGATTTCCTTTACACCAGATGCGACAGAGCAAATGTTGGTTCAGAAATTCAGATTACAATTATCTGATTGAAGGCATTTCCCTAGATTTGTTGTCATCTTCCATATCTTTGTCTTGTTTTCTTCAGTTATATTTTTTATATTTGTATTCTGTTACAGTTAAAGGAAGTTTCTCTTTTCCTGTGAATACTGAATAGTGCTTCTTTCATCACTAGATTGTTTCTGTTGAATTTGTCATTTGGAGAAAAATAGTTATCTCTATCCATTGCTGATGGAAAAAGATATGGAAGATGACAACAAATCTAGGGAAATCCTTCTGAGTTGCTTGATCTGAAGATTTCTCCATTTTGTGATAGTTGTTGGTCTCTTTTCCAATCACATTCCCCTTTTTTGAGGCATGCATATGGTTGAATGCCTTTTCAGTTTCTCTTTAATCCTAATGGAAAAAGAGACCATCTTAGTATACAGATAATGCGTTTCCAGAAAGTAAGGTAGTTATCTCTATCCATTGCTGATTGCCGTATTATGTTTGTTGTTGTATAAAGAAATGATTAGTTTTTGTGCATCTCTCTCTCTCTCTTGTTGAAATCCCTCTGAGTTGCTTGATTTGAAGATTTCTCCATTTTGTTTCGTGGCTGTGATGATCAAAATTCTACCTATTTGTTGATGGGATGTGATTGGACATCATGAATGAGAAAAGAAACCAATGGATCCTACTGAGCCATTTTCATTGTACTTCTTGTAGTTTTCATTGTTTGTTTGATTTGTTAAGTTCTTGCCTTCGATGTGATGATTTCCTTTACCCCAGATGTGACATAGCAAATGTTGGTTCAGAAATTCAGACTACAATTATCTGATCGAAGGCATTTTCCGCATCTTCATCTTGTTTTCTTGGGTTATATTTTTATGTTTTTCTTCCTTTACAGTTAAGGGAAGTTGTTCTTTTCCTGGTGAATCCTTTACCACCAGATTGTTTCTGTTGCACTTGGCGTTTGTAGAGAAATGGTTCTTAAGACATGCTTCCATACAAAGATACGATGTCTGCTAAAATTTCAACCAGGTAGTTTGTCCTCTTTTTGGAGGCATGCTCCAGTTGAATGTCTTTTTTATTTCTCTTTAATCCCAATGGAAAAAGAGACCATCTTGGTACAAAGATAAGGCGTTTCCAGAAAATAGGGTAGTTATCTCTATTGATTTCAGTATTATGTCTGTTACTGTATAAAGAAATGACTAGTTTTTGGACATAGTAAACATATTACAAGCTCATGCTTAAATCTATAAACAAGAAAATGAGTTAATATGTGATGATATATTTTCAATTATGTTGTAGTTTTTACAAGATTAAATGACAGTGATTTTGATGTTCTTTCATTTTCTTCTCAATAATGTCATGACACTTGCAAAATATTCTTTATACTATGTTTGCCATTCAGATACTGTTGTTTTGTACTCTCTTGCAGTGGAATTTATTTCTCGGGTTCTTTGAATAATATTTGGTTGTGCCAATTTCTTAGAATTTTATGATTTGATTGTGAGTGTTTCATTTATTGATGGGCTAACATGTTAAATCACGTGAAACATGAGTCTGATAAAGATATTTCCAGCAGGCCAGATGGCTGTCCCTCTCTCTCTCAAGCGCGTGACCCTCGGCATCTCGTTCTTCAAATCTTTCTTCTTTTTCTTCTTCAAATGTTGGTTCAGAAATTTAGGCTACTATTATCTGACCGAAGCCTAGATTTGTTATCATTTTCCGCATCTTCATCTGTTTTCTTCGGTTATATTATTTTATATTTTTCTTCTGTTTCAGTTAAAGGAAGTTGCTCTTTTCCTTTGAATTCTTTATCACCTTGCGCTTGGCATTTGGGGAGAAATAGTTCTTAGGACATGTTTCCATACGAAGATATGATTTCTGGGAAAATTTCAACCAGGTAGCTTTCCCCCTTTTTGGAGACATGCCCTAGTTGAATGCCTTTTTTTTTTATTTCTCTTTAATCCCAACGAAAAAAGAGACCATCTTGGTACAAAGAGAAGGCGTTTCCAGAAAGTAAGGGATACTGTTGTTTAGTACTCTCTTGCAGTGGAGTTTATTTCTCGGGGTGTTCTTTGAATAATATTTGGTTGTGTCAATTTCTTAGAATCTTATGATTTGATTGTGAGTGTTTCATTTATTGATGGGCTAACATGTTCAATCACGTGAATCATGAGTCTGATAAAGACATTTCCAGCAGGCCAGATGGTCTCTCTCTCTCTCTCTCGTGTCCGACCCTCACCTCTCATTCTTCAAATCTTTCTTCACTCTTTCCTCAATCTATTTTTGCGACCGTCTTTGTCTCTGTCTCTCTCTCACTCTCTTGTTGAAATCCTTTTGAGTTGCTTGGTCTGAAGATTTCTCCATTTTGTTTCATGGCTATGATGATCAAAATTTTACCTATTTGTTGACGGGATGCAATTGAAGTCCATCACGAATGAGAAAAGAAACCAATGGATTCTACCGACGCATTTTCATTGTTTGTTTGATTTGTTAAGTTCTGCGCCACAGAGCAAATGGGTCTTACAGCCATTTGATTGGTCTATATGACTGATCATTTGCTTCAACCAGTTTGTGATTCCTGCTTTTGTAAAGTCGGCCGTCTTTGGTTTTTACCTGTTTATGCATCGATTGTAACACGTGATATGTAGAATATGAAATCTGCATACATATGGTTTAGCATCTCATATGTAATTCTCATGACCAGCGTCACGTAAATTATTTTATATATGGAATCATGCATCTTCATCATAATAATTCGATAATAATCATAAAAGCAGCATGGTAAGATCCATAACCTAAAATTTCAGGCCTTCTATTATACCTCAAGGAGCATAGGGCTGGTCGGCCATTGTTGGAGCAAGAGCTTCATTAAGAGCTGACCACAACATTGAGGGAGAGATCACCTAGACGGCTAGACCAGCTTTAGACCCTGATTCGGGAAGCAAGGATGGAGGTCCTAGAGGCTTTTAATGCAGCATGAGGAGTTGACCCTGTTCGATGAAGTTGGAAGATATTAGCGCGAAGCCTGGATAGATCCATACCTCTTCTTTTTGTTCTTTTCTTATTACTATTATGAGATTGTAAAAGTGAATTCTCTTTCGAAATAAGATTTTGTTTCATACTTATTTCCCACAGGTGCATTCATTCATTTGTATATAGTTCCTTTTGTCATGCTTGGTGGGACCATGAAGGCCTATTAGGCTATCTCTAGCCTAGGGTTTCTTGATCCACGTTGGGTCTCTTGAGATTTTGTTTGTGCTTATTTACTTTCTGCACTTATTTAGGTTGGGTTGCAACAGTTTACTTTCTTTATAGTACATAAACTTGTTTATATCCTCTGATGGTCACACGCTTTTTAGGACACATTTTCTTATTCATTTTATTACCTAGTCATGGCAAACTTCTTGGTTCCAGACCCCTAGTAGTCTTTGAACCAATGAGTTTGTAGTAAATCTGGTTGATACTTTTGTGATCATTCTTTGCTGTAAATTTGGTTGATACTTCTGTGATCAGTGCTTTATATCTGTTTATATCTTCCTCAACAGTGCACTCTCTTGCTTGAGCCTTGTGTGAGCTTGCTTGCATGAGTGAAACCCATCCTTATTGTACCAAATCCATGGGTCTTGGCCATATTTGAAGGAGACTGTTCCCGACTCTCGTTGATCCCCTCTTTTGAAAAGAAGAGTGACTAAGCCAAAGACTTTCAAACTAATAACGTCTAAGGGTCTTGGCCATTTAAAGAGTTTATCATTAGTTTGAGGCCTCCTCTCAAACCCTTGGGAAATCCTTTAGCCTATAAGAATGACTAGACTCTCTTAAACAAAAACTCCTAGAAATTGAAAGGATGCAGTCGAATGATTAAGGAGCTTAAAGAACTCGGGTAGGAGAAAAAGGAATTTGACCTTTTGTGTTATTTGTCTTATTTGAATGATGATGATCTCAGGAGTGAAAGCTTTGAGTTTGTGAAATTTAATGATTTGGGTGATCCTAAATCCCATATCACCATGTTTCACTAAACTGCACGAACAATAACAGGAAAATGATATATCTCTTCGAAACCAGTTCCTTTTCCTGAAAGGAGAAGCTTCTAGGTAGCTTTTGACCTTGAGCTTAGCGAAGTATCAAATCTTTGGATCCATTGTCAAAGCTTTTATTGAGAGATTTAGGTATAATTTGATGGTCCTCCCTACCGTTAGCACCATTAGAGAAATGTGTCTGTAAAAAGATGAGGTTGCATATTCATTTATTGGCCCATTTAGTGTTGTTGCCATTGACAAATCTTGCATTTACCATAAACTCAGCACCATGATACTTGGGACTGCATCGTTCTCAAGGACTTGGTCCAAGACTTATTGACCAGGGACTCCTTGATGTCTCTAGCGGAAGGAATCTTAAAGAACCCCTTATCGAACCATGTGTCCATGTGTTTTTTTCACTTTGCTATGTTAGATTCGACTCCCACTCGAGCCAATCCTCCTTCAGTCTCTACTCCTACCCCGACTCCGCCTGTTCTGACTAAGAGTCGCCCCCCTATTCAATTTGAGTTCAGGATCCTTCCACTCCTCCGGTCACCCAAGAACCCATTAGTCCCACCCCATTTACCTTTGTGATTGTGGTGAGATTTTATTGGTGTTGGATGACCTCTTTTTGATGATCAAGACCCTCCAATAATGGGCCTTTGGTATGACATACACGAGTAAAACAATCAAGTAGAGATCTTGTTGGTCAAAGTAGTGGTCGAGGATGTAGTTCAAAAATCAGTGAGTTATTGGGTTGGTTTTAGAGTGAAAACTAAGTAATAGTTATGGAATGGAATGATATATCTTTAGATCACAAGAAAAAAATTGACACTCCATGCTAACATGTAAGATCTACACATAAACACAGCTCCAATATGGTGAACAGAAAATTATAAAGATAAATGGACTAGATCTCGAGGATGAGAAAGAGAAGGAATCTCATTTCATTAGGATCCTATTGATTCTAAGATTCATACTACAGTAAATGAAATTAATGCAAGGAACATCCTACACGAATCAGTGTTCTAAACCCATAAGGAATCTTGGAGATACTTGTTATCTCTATCTAAACTAACTACTGAAAATGTAACCAATGATAACTTTTGATCAAATTACCTTCTTTATCATAAAACAAAGCAAACATAATATACACCATCGATCTGAATCTGAAGCGTCTGGAGCTTGGGATTGGGTTGGGTCAAATATCTCATGAATTTTTGACATAGTTTGATTTAGATAACCATGTCTGATTATCTGGTCTCATATCTCTTATACACAATCTGATATGATTATTTAACAAATTTAGATTAATACAAAAATAGAACGAGAAGATCTTTCACATGAAATGCAACATCTTTTGTGCCAATTTTTAGGATTAGTGAAGAATCTTATGCATCAAAATTGTTCTAATTCTGCGCTGAGAACGTTAGCGCAACGCAGGACAGTCTGGCACCATTGCTGCTGGTGGGGAGTTCTATTCCCAGGGGAAGCATGTGTGAGTGTGCGTGTGTTTGGCTTCGGTCGCCTTTTGTATATAGGATATAGAACTCTTTTGGAAAAGCCATCTCTTTCCTTGTTTGCAAGAAAAATCTTTCATCTCAAAGTATAGGAAAAAGATATTCTACTGCAGTGTCATTACATGAACCGATGTATATTTAAGGGACTCCTTCACCTAAAAAATATGTATGTTCAGGTTACTCTTGGTGACATTGGGAAAGGCATAAGTAGGCTTAAAAGAGTAGTTTGAAGGCAAGACAACTATGACTTCAAGAGGGATGGTGACTCTCTTGGAGATTTTGGCCATCAATCAAGTGTGTTTATTTGGGGAGGGATGCATAGTTTCTTCAATCGGCCTTGAAATTTACTCGCGGAATCCTCCGGTGAAAACAATCAATGTCGGTTGGATTTGCTTATTACAATAAGAAAGAAAAAAGAAAGTTGATTGTGGTTATAATTTGTTGAATACAATTTTCAAACCCTAAATTTGAGCTTACATTTATGGGGAGGACCTAGTTCTTGATAGTGCTAGTAGGTACTAGCAATGTTCTAGGTTAATAAGATATGGTTTTGTTTTTAATCATATTCAACACAAAGATCAGATGACCCTCCACTCTACTAGTGCCTACTAACACTAGTAAGATTCTATTCTCCTACTTATTTGTAGTATATGCATTTAAATGTGTGCCACATACACTTGGATCATATCCACCTTGTTGACTTGTATAAAAGCATGCAAAAACAACAAAATAAGGAAATATAGGTTAAGTTTCAAAAAAAATCATAAGCTGCTCAAAATATTTGGCAATGTTGCTTTATGCTTACCAATTTTTAGAGGTTGGATATTTTAAAATTTTAGATTTTTCCAAAGACCAGTATTTGACTTGACGAGATATTTACCTAACAAGAAAATCATGAAACTGTATTTTACTACATTTCATATAAGTCATTTCTTATAGAATTTATATGGACACTTATTGAATATATTTGTGGTATTATCTGAGTTTATAGGACTGGCATAACTTTACAAATTACAATTTATTATCTAACAACAATATTATTCACAGCATAAACCTTTATGCTATGAATTATTCATAGCATAATTGTAACATAAATTACGCTCTCAACAAAATTCAGGATATTTCAAACGCACATTATTCATAGCATAAGTCTTTATAATGCATATTCTTATAAATTGGTATTTGATTCTAAAAATTTGGAGGTTCATTATCTTTTCATAAGTTTGTATATGCCTATTTCTTTCTGCAGACACTAGAGGGGGATATCATCGACTGTGTAGACTTTTACAACCAACCTGCTTTCAAGGATCCAATATTAAGAGAAGACTGTAAGAAAAATAAAAAAGTATGCCTAACTTCGGCAATTTGGGGAAAAGTTTTCCGCTCAACCACAAACAAAGAAGCTTTTTTCATAAAACACAAAGAGTTTTAATGAGAAAAACACAAAAAAGCCAAAATTTTGAAATTACCGAAACAAATTTAGTGGTTTAGTATGAAAAGGATCTCTCTGCAGGGATGTTAATGGGGTAGGTCGGGGATGGGTACACCTATATCCAGCCAGACCTGAACATTGATGGGGTGGGTACGGGTTTGGGTTCTCTTCTCTCTGATGGGGCACGTATGGAGCAAAAATGGATCTCTTGACACATATAATATATATCGGGTATGGGTTGGGACAACTTATCCCCATACCTGAAGCCAAGTATGATCACGTGGGATATTCTTGGCGCCATTTCTGTTGGGACGGGTCAGGGTCTCAAGGGTTGGGTCAATGCTACCATCATTATCTCTCTTTGAATAACAATCACAAGTGAAAGATTGGTGTATAACATTATGACATTGTATGTGCAGATGGAATTGCAGCAATGTTAAGTAAAGATCCTCTAAGAGCAGCAGTGGAGAAAAACAAGAGAAGAAGAAAAGTCATACGGTTTCCGCAGAGGGATTTCACATAGAAGAGTTCTACTGTATTTTTGTTGTGTATATTTTGATAAATGAGCATAATACTCATTTATATACCTTGGTTTATCTTCTTTCTTGGATTTTTCATTAAAGTCATTTGTGTCTATCTTTTGAAATATTTTTGCATCTTTTGATAAAGTAAAAAAAACTGATTTTCATATAAAATTGTTTATCTTCTTTTGAATAAAGCAACTCATTGAAAAGAGGGTTCTCGCATTTCATGGTTGTTGTTATTGGGGCTGAAAGTGGTCTTGAGCCAATTTATGATACACTGGTTTTACCTCCTATTATTAGGAGAATTTCTCAAGTTGTATCATTTTTCAGTTGCAAATTAATTGTAACTCTTACTTGTTATGCAGTTTTTCATAATCAATATGTTTTTCTTACATAATAATCATTAAAGTGGATTTCTATCATATCTCAAACCTCATGCGTGTAACATGCTTTGTAAAAAGATATTCTGAGATGCCTTTAGTCAAGGGGTCGATTAACATATGCTTAGTTGGCATATAAGATATAAATATCTCATTTTTTAAAACATATCATGAATACAATGGTATTTAACCATTATATGCTTCCTTCTAGAGCTATCTACTCTACTTTTAATTAGAAAGATTACTACATTGTTATCACAATAAATGACAACGAGCTCGTCAGTTATATCTACTTTTAAATCACATATGAAGTGACTTATCCAAGCAACACTCGTTATAGTTATATTATAACATACTAAGCTTCTTGTGTATCGAGTGTTACACAATCCTGCTTCTTGAAAGCTAAAGAAACAATACGATCTTCAAATAAAAATATTTGATCAGAGGTTATTGTTGTCATCTTTCCTCTCAGCAAAGTTAGCATATGAGTATCCTATTACTTTTAGTTTATGAGATTGAAAACAAAGTTTTAAATCTTTTGTTCCTTTAAGATATCTCAAGATCCTTTTCATACCTATCCAATAATATCAACAAAGATTACTTTGATATCTACTCACAGGACCAACAACAAAGCTTATATCTGGTCTTTTACACAATATCGCATACATCAATCTACCCACAACTTGTGTATAAAGAACATTAGGCTTGTTTTCTCCCTTATCGAGACAATCAATCTTACTCATTTTGAACCATTTAGAACGGATGTAGTTGCAGTTTTGCAATCACCATTATAATTTTTTTCAAGATATAATCAATATATCTCTCTTAACTCAAATATAAAAGTTTAGATTCTATATCGTGAGAAATCTTTATACCCAATGATTTCCCGCAGAGAGATTTCATAGGGAAGAGTTCTATTGTATTTTTGTTGTGTGTATATTTTGATAAACAAACAAAATACTCGTTTATATATCTTAGATTATCTTCTTTTCATGTTTTTCTCTCTGGGATTTCCGTTAAAACCATTTATGTCTATCTTTTGAGAGATTTTCACATCTTTTGTTAAAGTAGAAAAATGAATTTTCGTATAAAATTGTTTATCTTCTTTTGAATAAAGCAACTCATGAAATCCAAATAAAGGACTCTTTTTCTCGCATTTCATGATTGCTGTTATTGGAGTTGAAAGTGGCCACGAATAACTTACATACCTTTCATGAAATAAGAAAAATACCTTTTACGGAATAAGAAGAAAGATGATCTTCCTTATGATTATAATTCTCTCTTTACATGAAAAAGATGGGGATGGCCATATGGGACCATCCCAATATGGAGGTGTAACAACTTGTCGTACCTCTTTAAAAAAGGAAAAATCTCACACCTTCATGTGTTGTGTTGCAATTTTTGAAGACTGTAGATTTAGTCAATGAAGAAGGATACCACCTGGTGAGATACATGATCCAAATTATAAACCTTGTTAGCACAAACAAATTCAGAAATTTGTTTCGGGTGGGGTGTGCTTTAAAAATATTTGATTTTTTTTTGAAATTTTAATATAAAAATACCATTTTTCAGAATTTGGGTGTATGCTTGCTAACACACCTATAGTCCTTTTCATTACAAATCTAAAGCAACTATTTTAATATTAAATTTGTAATTTTGGCTTGTCTTTGCATACCTTTCCAATTAGTATGCGGCTTCTTACATATACCACAATATCCCTTTTTAAATTACATTAATGCTACTAAAAAAGCAATGTTTTTTCATGAAATTACTGAAATTAATGATCGAGGTGATAAAATAAAATAATATACAAGTCTACAACAATACTTTTTGACTTTTTTAATTTAACTCTTTACCATTCAACTCAAAGATCGATCTAATAATAAAGATATCTTTACATGATTATGCATCGAAAGACATTTCAAATGAACGTTGGAAATATTTGTATATATATATATATATATACCTGTAGCAAGGGAGTAAAACAGAGAAAAACTTGAACACACAAATTAAAGCGAGGCTGGGGCTAGAGGTGGCTGTTTTGGACCCGACCAGCAGGTTTAATTGGAGTTGGGCCTCTTTCGAACCTTGAACGGGAGCTGGGCAGGTCTAGCTAGGGGTGTTCGAAAAGTTGTGACATTTTGAGATGAGACTTTTTTCAAATAAACCTAGAAAAGGATTACGTAAAAAGGTTTAAAATCATTAAATTATTTTTTTGATAGTACAAAAAACATCACAGTGTCATATAATAAGATCACTGTTTTTTGCAATAAAGAAATAAATATCTGAAATTAGCATTTTTGTTTTGTTTTTAGGTCGTTGGAAATTACTTTTGGTTTTGTAAAATCAAATGTTTATTTACTTATGGCATCATGCTATAATCAGCAACAACAAAAATATCTACCGGGGCGAAGGCCAAGATTATCGTTTGGAAACCAACCGTTGAAGGTCCCTCGGACTTTAGTCTTGCCCAGATTTGGGTTTGTGCTGGAAATCTCGGTTATGACTTGCACTGTCTTGAAGTTGGTTGGCAGGTATTAATTTCAATACACAAATTTATAGGGATGGCAATATTGACCCGACCAGTGCCACCCCGACCCAGATGGGGTGGGGAATACCAGAACCGATTGGGCTCGGGTTTGAGTATGGGGATAAGATTACCCAACCTGTGTCTTACCTGACCCACCCATGCCTGACTTTTTCAAGCACAGTAAGAACCATGACTGGTACCTCCTTGAGGTTGGCTTAGTTTTAGCGGATTTCACTAAGTATTCCAATTACCTATCAATACTAATATGGAATTTAAGTGTCTCTCCTCCTAGTGCTAAAGCCTATGATAAT
This sequence comes from Brasenia schreberi, assembly GCA_036023115.1. Classification (NCBI taxonomy): domain Eukaryota; kingdom Viridiplantae; phylum Streptophyta; class Magnoliopsida; order Nymphaeales; family Cabombaceae; genus Brasenia; species Brasenia schreberi. The sequence goes on from JAYKKT010000092.1 coordinate 23,499,793, forward strand.
CGTTGGTACCAAACCATTCGCACAAGGCCACGTACAAACACAAAATAATAAAGTGAGTGAGCCCTGAAAAGAACTTAAAAGCAAAAACCTTAGATTGATAGCAAAAAGAAGACCACATAAATAATAGTTCACAATCAAAATATAAACATGCACACATGCAAACACACACATATAACATAAATATATCCCGTTTTTGTTTTTGTCCTATACCCACATCATTATCCATTGGAAAAAGGAAACTTATACACATACCCATCCCATTAAGGTTCGGGTTTGGAACAGGTATATGTATACCCTTCCCTACAAAGTCATGTGTTTAGAAGTCTATTATTTACCAGCTGTAAACTGGGCACGATACAATTACTATTCATGAATCAAACATGCAATCATCATTTATTATAAGCCTGTGAAGCCCTCGGCCTGCTGTTCTAGTACTAAGGTCATGACACCATGAATTAAACACCCTAATTGGCCTAAAAAAACGTCTTTGTTCAGGACAAAGTGATTGAATTCAAAGTTGTGCATGCAGCATGTCTTTGCCTAGTAGACAGAGTCTATTTCGTGGCCTTGGAACTAAAATACTTCAATTTCACACAAAGCTAATTGGAGATTAATCTATTGTTCTTATTGTCAAGGTTGATCCAGAACGTCATGGAGACCAAGAACCGCATCTATTCGTCCTTGCGACAGTAAGTGGATCTCTTCTATTGAACTAAGAGTCACGGCTTTCCTTTCACAGAGAGCTAATTGGTGATTAATCTATTCTTCTTATTGCGATGCTCAAAATTTAATATAATTGATTAATGGTTTGCGAAAAAGAGAGAGACTAAATCCACAGCAAAAACGATAATTCATACTCCTCTATGTATGAGAACAAGGATCTAAGGCTTCCGATGCTACTTGGTCGACTCGAAAGAGCAAGTTGAAGGCCTTGAGATCGATGTGCGAGGTGCCCATGTCTGGTAAAGAGTCTGTTAAACCCTACCTTAACTATTCAAAGAGAAAAGCTTAAGGCTGCTGGAAGAAGATAGAGGATCAACAATTAAGCTTTATCCCATACTAGATCAGATTGATTACATGGATTCTTTGTTTTCATAAAGTTTTATAGTTTTTTTATTCTTCTTCTAACATTCTCACAGTCTAGAACCAGTTAAATTACTGCTTTGTAATATTTACTTTTCAACTTTAATGATATCCTCTTGTCACATAAAATACTTGATGTACCTTTTAATTTTGACTAACTTGCATTAATTATGTGTAACATTTTCATCAATTTTTCTCACTTTGAAAAACTGACCTTAGGTGTTGAATTCTTTTTTACTAGAAATACAACATGTATTAATCTTAACTTTTATGTCATTTAAAATAACCAAATAATCAAACTTAGATTTCATATATTTTGTCTTTGGTAACTAATATAATATATTAAAAATTATAGCAATGCGTCGATTAATCAGGTGAACGTTTGTAATTCCATCTTGAACAATAACGACAATGATGTGAATCCTAGCTAACCCGATCCATTTCAATCTCTAATTTCTAGCAATGTGTGGCCAGAATGATAACTACAAACAGCACGCTGGGTGCGACGGAGAATTTGGCTATATACATACAAGCGGTCACATTCCATTAAGGTTGCGCTTAAGTCCTTCCACAAGATTGCAACAAATTGAGCACGATTTTGTGATTGAACAGGTAAATCTCTCCCTCTCTTCTTCTCTCTCTCTTTCTCTATATGTATATATATAGAGAGAAAGAGAAAAAGAGAGAGAGAGAGGTATCAAAGATTAGACGCTTCATCATTAACAATGAATAAGTTAAAAGTTCTTTGAGTTCCTTAACTGCTAAAGGTGAGTTTAGTTTTGACCAAGAAAAGAGAAAAGTGTTGTTAAGGACTTAAATATGTTTTGAATGTCAAGGAAAAGTCAAAAGTACTTTCAAAACTCTAATCTAAAAAGGACTTCTTGGCTGTATAAAATGATATAATTATTTTTCAAGATTGAAGGTATGAGAGAGAGAAGCATAATACGTGGTAGCTAGCAGCTTATGATATGCATTTTATAATGTTAATTTGTGAACAGAATGTATTCTCATTCTCAAGGAGAAAATGATCATCTTTTCGCACTTCTCTTGGTAATATTAGTTCTGCTTGTTCACAGGAGGTCAGAGAGAGAGAGAAAGAGAGCTAATTGATCATCTTCATTTTTCCTTGTTTCAAGTTTGATGGCGTTGTGCTTGGGCATTTCCCAGTCTCTTCTTTTCCACTAATGAGATGGGAGCTAATGCTGTAGAATTTGGAGGGGAGGTTTGCACAAGAGACTTGCAGCAGGCCAAAGACTTGCAAATGGGCAATGGGGACCCCCATAATCCTGACGGATTTGCTGCTTATTTTCGGCACACGTCGAGCTCATTGAAGGCGACGATTACCATTTCAAGGAGCCTAATCAAATCCGTGTCATAGTAGATGCAGATGATAGCGAGGGTTTTCACGTAAAGGATCTTGGTTATACGGGTCCAACAGATGGTTAAAAGTTTCTCTATGGCGGAACAGGCAAACACCCTCACAGTACTGACCTTGCTGCTTCTGGTGGAAGAAGAGGGAAGAAAGAGTAGAGAGAACAAATATAGGAGTGGAGAAAATGAAAAACGAAATCTACTCTGTCAAGTCTCACAGAAGAAAGCTGTGACCCCGTATTATTGATACTTATATTTCACAATTATAAAACACGTATTTTTCAAAAACGTTTGACGGACCAGTTGAACCTGAATCCATTTTTCTTACTTTCCTACAACTTTGATATTTAAAATATACCTGTTTTGAGCAGTTCTAAAACTATAACCATAACCATTCCGTGATCAGTTCGGTTACGATTCCAACTTCTAAGTTAATCGAAACTAGACATGTCTATGTTTGGCTGGACATGACCGGTTCGAAACCCATCCGGCAGTTCGAACTGCGAACTGAACCAACTCCAAAACTGTAACCAAAACTGAGTACCCCCAGTTTGGTTATTGTTCATGCTTTTCAGGAACCAGCCCAGAACCGGAATTGGAACCGACAATTTAAAACCACTTGTTAATATGCATATATATATATATATATACCGACAATTTAAAACCACTTGTTAATATGCATATATATATATATATATATATATATATATATATATATATATATATATATATATATATATATATATATATATATATATATATATTGCAAACATTTAATACATGTTGAAGCCTAACTCGACAACAACGGTAGAACACTTTCTACTATTGAGTTGGAGTTCGACTCCCATTGGCACCAGTCACCTTTTTTTAAAAAATCTTTTAATATGTTCGAGGATGTTCTGAAAAAGGAACCAAAACCTAAACCACAGATTCTGGTTTACTCGAAACGGAAACGTTTAGCAATAAGGAAACAATGGCTTACGTTTTCGGAGGGGCTATAACTTGTGGTGTTGTGTGGGAGAAGTATGTCCTTTTGGCATATCTTTTGGTAAGGAGACCAATTGTCAGTTTTTTTTACTTTATAATATTTTATATGGTTCATATAAATACCATGATATATATATATATATATATATTATCTAAACCATATAAAGCATATCACCAACAACAAAGTGGATCGCCCCTCTCTCCAAGAAACCATGGGAGACTTGGAGAATAAGTAAGCATCACAAATTGAAAACATGAAGATAAATTCTAGCAGTTCTGAATGAAAGGAGTTCCTCCATCCCTTCTTCAAATGGCGCATCCCTATGCACTTGGAGCGTTAGCTCAACTAGTAGGGCTTATTGACATCTGAGTTCCTAGGAGGTACATGGAGTGTAGGGATGTTCATGAGGGGATCCCCATTCCTCATGGGGACCTACCCCGAACACAGTGGATTTGGGAAGTGAAAACGGGGATGGGAGAGCAATGAAATTCATGATGAAGATTGGAGCAGAGATGGGGATAGGAAGTGGGAACCCCTCAAACCCGTTTCCGATCCTTCCTTTAATTGATTCTAGAAAGTTAGGTTAATCTAGAAATAAAACAAATTATAAGATAAAATAAATAAAAGAAAGTGTTACATCTTTTTTAAATTCATGAACTTATCATCATTCTCCCACATTTCATCCGTAATAATATGTTCTAATTTAGATGCATTTTGCATAAATTAGGTTTCATTTCATATATAAAAGTGAGCTCCAATCTTTATTTGAGCGTCCCTTTTTCTGGCAACAAGAACTTGTGGGAACACAGAGATGAGGACATTTTTATTCCCGTAATGGGGAAAGGAAAAGGTTATGGAACGAGGATGAAAACAAGGATTTTGATCCCCAACCCTAATGGAGTATGTATTAGGCTGCAGCCTCCTCTTATATCCAAAAACAAAAGAAAAAAATGGCGCATCCCTCTCGAAGTCTAAGAACCAAGCTGCCCAACCTCTCCAAGATTATCAACAATTCCAGCTTGGTCAGCATTTTGATGACTCGTAGAAGATCAAAGAGATGCCGAGCAGCTCATTTGAAGATTCCTAAAAGAACAAGGAGAAGCCGCCCTCCATCATCTGAAGCTCCACAATAAAAATCCAACCCAGCCACCGATGGAAAGCAAAATCTCTCCACCTTTCAATGCTCCATCGTGAGATTTGCCCTTTGAGAGCCCATATTGTAAACGACCCCATGAAGGAGGGTCAAAGTCAATGTCTAATTAATCTCTCTCTCTCTCTCGTGTATACAAATCCAATTCAAGGTATCGAGGAGAAGTCCAATATTGGAGAAGAACCCGAGACGAACACAAGGTCCCTTTTAATTCTCTAAAATTGATTCTGTGAATGTTTATAGACATGTCCGGTTCCGATTAGCATGGAATCTAGAATCGTAACCAAACCGATCTAGGACAGTTCTGATCGAAACAAGTAATTTTATCAAAAAACTGAAAATTTATATGAAAAATTAAAGAAATACCAGAACTGGTGATTTGGAACTGCCCATTCTGGTTTGGATCCGATTCCGATTTTGTAAAAGGTAAAACAGAAACCGGATATAGTGAGCCCCGATTTGGGACTCGGTTCCGGGTCTAAGTCCATCCGGTTTGGGTTGGAACCACCAGGCCGATTAGGAACCAGCCGTGTCTACATGCTTATGCTTTTGTACATATTCTTGCATGCATAGTTATATTAGGTTTTGATAATTATATCACATGATAAATTGATTAAAACGACTGAAAATGAAATAATAACACAAAATCAATAAATACCTCAATAAATCAATGAATTTTCCTTTGAATTGGCTCAAGAAATCAAATTTTCCTTTTTTACCCACTTTCTCTTATCAATTCTTCTCAAATCTACGGTTTCGATGGATTTTACTCTGTAAATCTATCATTTCGGTGGATTTAATGATTGTAGATTGAGTACTACATTGCTAGAATGAGGTATAAAGCAAAGAACATATGAAAATGAGAGTTTGAAAGATGTTCATATAAGAGTAAGAGTGTCCCGTCTTCAGTAGGAAGGTATTTTCGTAATTACTGGAAATGATCATAAGTATTTTGAGAGAGGATAAAAAAAAGTGTTTGTATAGTAATTGAAGTGTGCACGTATCAATACTGTTTACATTATCATCGTATTTGATAATGCAATGATAAATTTTTATTATGAAATGAAGAAAAATAAGTATCCGTGTGACAGGGCCTCATACGATATTTTCGAAGCAGACCACCGCATCCGGCTGGACTCAGATTGCCTTTGGAGGAACCATCACAGTGGAGCTTAAACCACCCGATTGAGGGCTTGATCGTTGGGAAGAGCAAGGAGGAGCTGGGGCTGCGTCCTATGCCAGTGGCTCACAACCATGATCGAGTAGTTAATAATCATGCCGGGATTATCAATAAACCTCCGACGCCGGAGCTCATTAGTAGCCGGTCAGTTATGTGACATAAGCCAGTATCCCAAGCCCCGGTAAGTGAGATTCCGATAGGTTGAAGGCGTTCTGAGTGTTGAGTTCGTGATGAATGCATAACCACTCTTACCGAATAAATGCTCTTACTCACTAGAATCCATCAATAGATATCAGCATCATTAGTGGGTGCAGGTGGGATAACACAGAGAATCCCCTTCACCATTTGGGGAGGAAGAAGGTGATAGAATCGTCGCCACACCCATGTATCATGCAAGTGAGGCGATGAGCAACTTCAGAGTCATTCTAGCGCGTCTATACATTTAAAGAAGGAAGAAAATGAATACTCACGTTTACGTCGAGCAATCAAGTTCGTTGTGGGATGAAAAAAAGTGACGGTGTTGCCATTTGCCAATTCACTACTATAACTTCGGCTTTTTGCGGCAATCGATGGAACAGTTCCGACGGTTTAACGCGTCAGAATCTGTCGAAAAGTAATTGCGATAATATAACCTTCAGAATTAAAAAAGAAAGAAAACTGTTGGAATCGAATGGACACACATTTCCGTTGGTTGGTTGGAATGTTAAATCCGACAGTTCCGTGAGTTTGTGACCAACGCAAATGTTTTAGATCCTTTACGCCAATTCTGAGAGTTCGTGACATGGTTTCACTATGATGGATTATTTCTGGTGGTTTTTGTGCCTTTTCGACCATCGTATTTTGGATGGTTTTAGCCTATTCTCGACGGTTTGAACCACCGGAAATGGTATTTCTCGAGTTCAAGACCGCTAGAAAAAGACAGATTTTTACTAGTGATGATAAACTTTACATAATAACCTTTGGGTCATCCCAGACAAAACAAATAGAAGTAGTTTCAGAGACGACTGTCTATTTACTCTAAAGAAGTCTGAAGGGAATTGTATTGCTTTTAACTCACTAGCAATCTGCTTCCCTTGATAAGGATATCGAGGATCCATAATAGTCAGCAATTGAGAAAAATGATTCTGCTGCTTGTGAATCAACGACATCTCAACATTTTAATTGCGATGCCTTACCAATCACATAATGTGCGTTGAAGCAACTAGCAAGCACCACTTAGAAGTGTCAAATAATATGGCATGGATAACTACATTTGTAAGTGGGAATATCAGTAAATGCTACTATGTTGAGATGGAACATTGACATCCATCACTGTTTGGAAGGGTCTCTCATATTTGCATGGTACATGATTGAGTTTTATGGAAATGTAGTCAATCCCATCTAGTATGAGAAAATGCTTAGTTGTTATTGTTGTTGTAATAAAGTGTTGGCGATTCTCAAAATACTTGGTGAAGGGTCAGCTTAAACCGCCACATATGGTTTGCACATGGTCATGCCATCAATGGCTTAGTGTGCAGCATAGATTCTTTATAGATAGTGGCTGTAACACATGGTTACTTGAAGGTGTAGTAGTGAGGACTCATGAATGGCAAAACATGTTCAGTTATAACTTGTAATAGGTTTGTGAGTAACTAAAAGCTAAAACCTGTTCACTTGGTTCAAACCACGAACTCAAGGCTTTTAATATAGTTAATTGTCATGATCTTCACCACTGAGAGAAGCTGATTTTGTCCTTATCTGGTTTCTTCTGGAACAAAGAAAATATACATGATTATAAGGTGTCTTTAAGACACCAATCCGATTGATGCGTAATAACCGCGTTGTGACAGTAATAGCCCATGTTCTTGAGTGGTAATTGTGCCCATTAATAGTTCGGTTACTGCATGAAAATATGTATGATTAACAAATAACATGTTAATTGGTTTCAAGAGGCTATTCACATGAATTACATCTTCACCATCTTTATACATAATGGTACTATTAAACGAGATATTATCTTTGCTTTGTAAGTTTATCTAAGACTCGGTTATATGTATGCCAGTTTGTCTAAGATTCGATTATATTTGTTCAAAACAAACGAAGTCTTCATTCTATCTTAAAGGTATCCGACAGAATCCATTATATTTGGTTATTTGATAGTAGTGCAACAAATAGACCTAAAGACTAATATTTACCATGCCTCAAAGATAGCGCTATCCTAATATTCTTTTCATGATGTTAAGCCCGATCCCTCAAGTGCCAACCACTATGTCAAGCATGGAACTCTTTGAGTATTTTATTAGTCTCTGTAATGTAATAAATATTTGATGATGATGACCACTATTCATACTTATTCCAAGTACACAGATTCTAATACATTTCAAGATTAAAACATACAAAAAAATCTGATTTTTTGAAGTGTGAGATCAACGGTTGAATGACAAGGAAAGTTTTAGGTTGAATTGGTATGTATTTGCGGCGATGAACACGCACATACCAAGAAAAATGAAGATTGTATTTGGGCGGCTAAAACCAGACCTGGAAGACATCAATTGGGGGCTATAAATCATGACAAGCTGGCAGCTTGGGTTGTCTGAAGATGGTGGCGAACACCAAGCTGGTTGGTGGCAATTCAATGATGAACTTTGATTAAGTTTTCAATTGAAAACCAGAGAGAAATAGAGAGGTCACTGGGTGGCAACTAGAGGAGGAAGAAGAGAGAATCGGAAAGAGAGTAACCAAGAGAATCTATAATAAAAAACTAGGAAATTCAATAACATACGTCCCTTCTAAAGATCACGAGTATTTTAGACTTTTTACAATTTGCCATACCCAAATCCAGTCTAACCAAGATCAGCCTTAGTATCTCAAATCTCTCCTTATCAGTATTTTTGGCAATGATATCATCCACGAAAATACAACAAATAACCATGACATGATGTTGAAACCTAATGGAAATTCGAGATCAATCTTAAAATCTTTCATAGCTTTTCAGAAGAATACATAAACCATGATATTAGTGCCTCCTCTGAACCGTAGAATACTCTCCTAAGTTTGCTTATTCTGCTAAAAAACTTTTAGCCGCTTCAGTATCCCATGTTTAACCCACCAATCATCCCTTGGCATCCACATGCTGCACATTCAAGTCCATCAAATACCAACATTGGTTCCAGTACCTGGACCAACTGCACACGAGCTTCTTACTGAGCAAACGACCAAGAGCAGATCAAACAAGCAAGGTCAGAGCCGAAAGCATCTCATTGGAGTCGCAGAAGTTCATTACTCAGTGTCGTAGCAACTGAAAAGTGGCCAAATTTCGCATCTTCATTTCAAGAAATTGCTGCTGATACACTAAGGCAATATAAAAATAGCGTAATGTTATGTACATCTCTTCAAATTTAGGGATCCTATTTATTCGCTCGCAAACATAAAGCAAGCTTTTCCACACACACAGACATGCAATGATGCAGCAAGCACGCCCAAACATGAAAGCATTTGGAATCCACCTTCTACCAAGGAGCCTATCACGATCAAGTTCAAAACATGACCAACCACATTCTGTCTCCTTAATGAACACAAATGGCCATGATCAGAACCTCAAGTCTCAAACAGCGTAGTCCGAGATTCCCAAAGCATTTTATATCTTTGCAAATTTACTAGAACATAGTGCGTGTTTTACAAGGTGGGAATAAATGAAAAGTAGCCAAAGTTGGTATTTCCATTCAATCTAACTGATGCCACTGTCGTACATACTAGGCAATCTAAAATTAGGTAAATTTATAGAAGTACATTCAAAGAGTTTGCTGCTTGCGACACGTTTCTGTTAAATGAGTCCACGGGTCTTGTAATGAGTCCACGGGTCATGTATTGTGTCAATTATGGGTCCAAGTTCAGGTAGTTGTAGATAAAATCCATTTAGTTGTAGATAAGATTAGTTAGGGTCAGTTGTAGATAAGATCTATTTAGTTGTAGATAAGATCCATTCAGTTGAAGATAAGATTTTTAAGTATTATAAATAGGTGATTAGGTTAAAATTGTGACGTGGAGAAAAAGTTTTGTGGAGCAGTCGACTGCCACCTTGGTAGAGTTAATTTGGAAGAATGCCTCCAAACGACCAAGCTTTGTAAGTTTCTTATTTAATTTAAGTCAATAAAGTTTTGTTTCATAATATGGTATCAGAGCCTATTTTTTTTTTTATAAAATCTGAAGAAGAAGATTAGATTATAATATTTTGTGATCTAGAATAGTTGCCATTTGGATTCGTGCCTCAGAAAAAAACAGATTTTGTATTTTTTGTCCTGGAATCTTGACTATTGGTATTCCTACGCTAAGAAAATTTCAGATTTGAAGCTGTTCGACTGATTCAGAACTATTTTTTTGTCATGTGATTCATTATAAGAAAATCAGAAATCGTGGTCTTCAGATTCAGCATGTTGATTCAGACATTGAAGTCTAATTGTGATTGATCATTCTTCTGTGATTTACTGATTCAGAAATATATATTCATATATATTTCTACGAGATCTTATCAATGTGAGTTCAAACTCATTGGTGATTGAGTGTGATTGTCGTAGTTCATTATTCAGATTCAACATTCAGATTGTTTCTATCCTAATTGAAGCAATCCATTCATCTTCTTCTCTATAGACGTGTTCCATTGAAGTGGCAGATTCTATATGTGTTAGTTTATTTAAAATTATGTAGGAGTAAAATCAAGAATTCCTGTGACTATATTGTTTAACAAAAGGGGGCAGATTTGAACCATCAGCAAACACATTATAAGATTCAATCGATTAGATCAGATACACTTCATTATCTAAATCTTTTGACTAATGGCTGACAAATGAAAATGACTCGACAATTCCTATTCATTGGAAAAACCAGAAAATTTTCAGATTACATTTACTAAGTTCGATGACAGAAATTATTTGGAATGGTCTAGATCAGTAGAACTAGTTATTATAGCAAGGGGGAGATGGGCGCATCTAATGGGTCAGATACCAATTCCAGAGGCTCAGGATGCACTTTATCCTACCTGCAGAAGAGATGATACTTTAATATCATCCTGGCTATTACAGTCGATGAGTCCACCCATTGGGAAGACCTTTATGCTTCTTGATTCTGCTCATGAGATTTGGTGTGCTGTCTCAAAAGCGTATTTTCGAAAGAAAAATGTTACAAAGGAATATGAAATACTGGAAAGGATTAGAAAATGTAAACAAGGCACGCGGACTATCTACGAGTACTATGCTGATTTACGAGGACTCTAGGATGAACTTCTATATTTTACCAATATCAAGTGCTCCACTTGTTACAGTGAAAGAAATGCAGAAATTAACAAGAAGAAAGTTTTTGATTTACTGTGGGGTGTTAACTCTGAATTTGAATTCATCAAATTGAATATTCTGGGCAGAGAAGAACTCCCTTCACTTGGTACTGTCTATTCTTTATTAATCAGAGAAGAAGATCGTAGAAACCTTGAAAGAGACAGTATTTTAGTTACAGATCAACATGCTCTTCAAACACGAAAAGGCAACACTTATTATCGTGACAGAGGTGGACAAAACAATAGAAGACGTGGACGAGGAAGATTTAATTATGATGATAAAGATAAGCTTATATGCTCTCATTGTGGTAAAATGAGACATACTAAAGAATATTGTTTCGAATTAAATGGAAGACCTGATTTTAGTAGAAATCGTAACTCCTCAGCTCACTCTGGAGAACTTCCCAATTCTAATTCAGAGGGTATTCTAGATATCATCAAAAGGATAGAAGGATTGGAATCAAAACTATCAGAAAACTCCTAATCATCATCTTCTCATTTATCCCAGGCTACAGCAGTACAAGTAACTCATACAGTGCAGGGTAATAATTTCTCTTCTTCTAATTTTAGAACTTGGATTATTGATCCAGGGGCTACAGATCATATTGTGAGAGATTTATCCTATTTTTTCAGAATACAGATCACTTAAAAACCAGGAACCTATTAAGCTGAAAGATGGATCTAATACTTATATGGTTGGACAGGGAAGTGTACCCATATATTTTTCATCTTTGAAATCAGTCTATCATATTCCTAGTTTTTCCATAAACTTACTTTCCGTCAGTGCATTAACTCGGACTATGAACTGTAGAGTAACATTTGATTCTACTGGATGTGCATTTCAGGATCTGGAGATGGGAAAAATCTTTGGTCATGGTAGATTACAAAAGGGGTTATACATCTTGGAGGATAACTTACAGCATAAAGCCATTTATAGTACTTCAGCTCCAGCAGTTTAGGATACAGAAATTAGTCTGTGGCATTGTCGTCTGGGTCATTTTCCTGTGTCAAAACTCCATTATGTTATTCCTCATCTTAGAGTTGAGCTAAATAAACCATATTTTGAATGTGATGTATGCCAGTTTGGGAAACATCAAAGAGCTTCTTATCTATTAAGTGAGTCTAGGAGATCTCTACCATTTGAACTCATTCATTCTGATATATGGGGTTCCAGTCCAATAACTTCACTTTTTGGTCATAAATATTTTATTTCCTTTATTGATGATTGTACTCGCCTTACCATCGTTTATTTAATAAAATCAAAGTCTGAAGTTTCTACTATTTTTCCGATTGTGCATAAATTTATCCTTACTTAATTCAATACCTTTGTGAAAATTTTACGTTCTGATAATAGAGGAGAGTACATTGGCAGACAATTAATAACATATTTACACACACATGGTATTATTCATCAAACTTCATGTCCATATACTCCTCAATAAAATGGTGTTTCTGAAAGGAAGAATCGTCATAATCTGGAAGTAGCCCGAACTCTATTACTCCAAAGCAATGTTCCTAAATATTATTGGGGAGAAGCTATTCTTACTGCTGTTCACTTGATTAATAGGATACCTAGTAATGTTCTCAAAGGTGAAAGTCCAATGAAAGCCCTTGATCAAAACTCAAAACTTTTTCATCTAGTTCCTAGAATCTTTAGTTGCTCGTGTTTTGTACATATTCATTTACCTAACCGTGATAAACTAGATCCTCGATTTGTCAAGTGTATTTTTCTTGGTTATTCAACTTCAAAAAAGGGTTATAAATGCTATGATCCGATACTTAAAAAACTGTATGTATCCATGGATGTCACCTTCAGTGAATCTACTCCATATTATGCTTTCAAGGGGGAGTCAAGTATATCTCAGCATAATCCTCCGTATGTTCTTCCACTAATTCCTAGTGAAGCAGAAGGTATTACTGATGATAATGAAGAAGAATCAAATCAATCTAAAGAGATTTTGATTTATAAGAGAGGATCAAGGAATATTATTTATCCCCAAGAAAGAGCAGGAGCAGAACACCATCACATCACCAAAGAGATTTCTCCTGATTCAGATCCTCAAGGAGAAGAAGACCTAGACATTCCTATTGCTATTCGCAAAGGTAAACGTACATGTGCCCGTTATCCGATCTCTGATTATGTTTCATATGCTAATACCTCTCAGAATTATCAGAATTTTGTTATGAACACTAACAAACAGATGATTCCCTCAAATTTGAAGAAGTAATCAAGTGTCATTTATGGAAAGCTGCAATAGAAGAAGAGTTGAATGCTCTTATGAAAAACAATACATGGACCATCACACAATTACCTTCAGACAGGAATGTTGTAGGATGCAAATGGGTATTTACCATTAAGTATAAGGCAGATCGAACAATTGAAAGATATAAAGCAAGATTAATAGCTAAAGGCTACAGTCAGTCATATGGCATCGACTATACAGAAACATTTGCACCTGTAGCTAAACTTACATCAATACGAATTCTTCTTAGTATAGCAGCAAATTTGGGATGGGACCTTTGGCAGCTAGATGTTAAAAATGCCTTCTTACAAGGAGACTTAAATGAAGAAGTTTACATGAAACTACCTCCTAGAATGAATATAAGAATGTCTGGAAATAGAGTATACAAACTGAATAAAGCAATTTATGGATTGAAGCAATCTCCAAGAGCCTGGTTTGAGAAATTCAGCAATGCAATGCATAGTCTGGGATACATCAAAAGCATTAATGATCATACAATCTTCTTCAAGAAAGGAACTAAAACATCTATTCTGGCAGTTTATGTTGATGACATCATCATTACTGGAGATGACCTTGAAGAAATTTTGAAGCTAAAAAAGAATCTTCATAGACTATTTGATCTTAAAGATCTGGGCAAGCTTCACTATTTTTTGAGTATAGAAGTACTCTATTCAAATAGAGGTATATTTTTAACTCAACGGAAATATGTGTTAGATCTTCTTGAAGAAACAAATATGTTAGTGTAAATTGAGTGATACTCTTATAGAGATAAATCAAAAATTATACAGCGGTGATAGTGAGGAGTTTAGAGATGTTCATAGATATCAAAAGTTGGTTGGCAAACTTATATATTTAACTATTACTCGTCCAAATATCACATATGTTGTTGGTATTGTTAGTAGATATATACATTCTCCTACCAAGAGACATATGGAAGTAGTGTACAGAATTCTACGATATCTAAAATCAACATTAGGTATGGGCCTACTTTATTCCAAATCTCTAACTCGACAACTTAGTATTTAGATTTACTCAGATGCAGATTGGGCTGGATCTCAAGATGATCAAAAATCAACTACGGGATATGTAACCTTACTTGATGAAAATATTATATCATGGAGAAGCAAAAGATATACAGTAGTTACTAGATCTACAGCTGAAGCCGAATACAGAGCCATAGCTCAATCAATGTGTGAAGGCAAATGGGTAGCTTCTTTAATCAGTGAACTGAGATTTGTTCCTATACATCCGATACCGCTATATTGTGATAGCAGTGCAGCAATTCAGATAACTTCTAATCCTGTATACCATGAAATGACCAAACATATTGAAATTGACTGTTATTTTATCAGAGAAAAGATAGCTCTTCAGGAATTCAAATTGGAGTATGTTAAATCAACAAGTCAGAGAGCTGATTTCTTGACTAAAGTTGTTGCTAGCCGACAACTCAAAGATATGTTATCCAAGTTGGGTGTACTCAATATCTTTCACCCAACTTGAGGGGGAGTGTTAAATGAGTCCACGGGTCTTGTAATGAGTCCAGGGTCATGTATTGTGTCAGTTATGGGTCCAAGTTCAGGTAGTTGTAGATAAAATCCATTTAGTTGTAGATAAGATTAGTTAGGGTCAGTTGTAGATAAGATCCATTTAGTTGTAGATAAGATTAGTTAGAGTCAGTTGTAGATAAGATCCATTCAGTTGAAGATAAGATTAGTAAGTATTATAAATAGGTGATTAGGTTAAAATCGTGATGTGGAGAAAAAGTTTTGTGGAGCAGTCGGCTGCCACCTTGGTAGAGTTAATTTGGAGGAATGCCTCCAAACGACCAAGCTTTGTAAGTTTCTTATTTAATTCAAGTCAATAAAGTTCCGTTTCATAATAGTTTCCAGGCCAAAAGCAAGCAAATCCACAACATTCAACTCTTAACACTTAAGTCTATCAAGTTTGTGTTTACAACCTTATAAGCGCACAGAAAGAACCTGTTGATGAGCTCCAAAGCGTTTCATTAGAAACAAAGAAGGTGCTTGGAGTGTTAGATGGTGCAAGCACTTTGTGATGCAAGCATGACTAGAGAGTTAGATGGTGCTTGGAGTGTCATCATGGTTTTCAGAAAGCACTTTTTCATTTAGTTTGTGCTCCAATGCTTGTTGTGCTCCTAATTCATGGTCATGGGAAAAGCTACCTTATGATATGGTCATCTCGTTCTTTGGGCACTATTTTCCATCATCAAAACCAAATTCATCTCTGGACTTCTTTTGTCTTTCCATGGAGAGAATGCTAGATAGTTATCCCTGAATCTGCTTCAGTCCTTTTGGCCCACAAAGCCCCAAGGTTATTATATGAAGTTTATCCGCTTGCAACATAATTACTTTTTTGAATCTAAATAGTAACCTGATTGCCCTTGAATGTTGAACTTGTATGAAAACGTTATGCAGGTTTTATGTGTTATATATACTGTAACTTCCAGTTGTCCTTTATGAACCTCTGGAACAATTTGAAAAAAGAAATTTATTCAGGTATGTCGAATGTGAGCATTCATTTTTGTTCCTTCTTAGTTAGGGTCTAGAAGGCTTCTGAGGCGTTGGAAGGAAGTGATAAAACTGTAAAACATGATCTATCCTTTTTTGGAGTTGAATGCTAATAGGGACAAGATCAAGTTCATTGGTGACTAAGAATCCATGTAGCAGAAGCCACTTATTGCGAGAAAGGGCATGGTTTTGTTTTTGGTTAGAATTTTGAACCCAGTGACATAATGCTACCTAATAAAACACACACAAAGAACCTCTTGGTGAAACCCAAAGCGTTTCATAGAAACAAAGAAGCTAGCATCTAGTATTCTAATAAGGTCGGGATGACTGAGAAGTACTCAAACTTTGCACCTTTCCAGTTAAATTCTGCCAGGACACACAAAGCATTGATTTTTTTAAAAATATAAAAACAGATAACCCAAATAATAAGAAGGGGGGGGGGGTCTTCATTTGGATGGAGTGCTAAATCATTTCTTATTTTCCATCTACAGGAAAAAGTAAGCTGAGTGAGTCTAGACAGGATGTGTAACCTGCTTTATATGGAATGGCATAATCCAGTACGATAAAAACCTTTATGTGATTCAACTACTTTAACTTGGTAAGAACTGAATTTATGGCCTTGTCATGAAGTGTACTATGTTCATATAGCTAACAGTGCCTGTCTCACATCGCGAGTCACCAGTAATCATGCAGAGAAGTATTGAAACCAAATCATTGTCTGCATCTTCAGAGCCATCGGACCCTTCCAGTCTTTCCACTTTCAAATAGCTAACAGTCCATATAGCTTATCTGTTTGATTTTATCTTCTATAATACTAAAGACATTTTTCTAATAGTCTTAGCATGACACCTGACAACATGAGGCAAGGCGAAAACTGATGCTCGATACGCAAGAAAAGGCACTAGTCCAATAGTTGTTTTGGGAAAATGCAGTTGAAAATGAATAAGGATCTGAGAAGTAAGCATGCCTGAAGCTGTTAAGTTTGAAGGTAGGAAAAGATCTATGCAAGATTAGGTGAGCAGATGCTTTCATCAAATTAACAGTCAAAGGTACTTTATGTGAATTTAGCAGTAAAGAGACAAAGGTTTTTCTGATAGGGATTCGTAAACAGAGCGAATCCAGCTATGTTATACTATCTATGACTATCACAAACAATTGGTTTCAGATATGTCATGCTTGGCACGTGATAATTGGACACTTGGTATGACTGGAGCCTGGAATTTGTTAGATGTTCTATATGATTAGCTTTGCATGGATCCTATCATAGACGATTCTTTTTACAGTTGATTTCAGATATGTTTTTGGCATGTAATAGTCAGACTTGGTATCAGTAATGCCTGGTGTTTGTGAGATACAACACTAGGACTTCAAAACCTGGCATTCTGCCGAACGGACATTTGTGAAGGCCATTACAACTGATAGGTACTTAGTTCCGACGACGAGTTGCATTCTTGCGCAATTAGGGCCTCATGAATGCGTGTGGATACCCAGCAATTCCAAAGAATATCTACAAGGGCCATTAACAAAAAGTCCATCAGACAGCTGAGTTAAAAACCCAGCGACGAAAAAGTGAATTATCCTCGCAACATCCATAACAAGAATCAAAAGCTGTTCATTGTGACTACGGGATCATCCAAAGGTGATCTTCGAAGTCATCTGCCATCATCTGCTCTTCATTATCATGGTCCCAGAAAGAAATACAGGCAGGCAAATTCTCGCTTGTGGTTACCATCCCCTGATCCATGCGTTGAACCTCTTGTAAGCTACATCCGTCACATGTATCAGAACTGGTCGTTGTGAATCCTGAATGGTCCAGAGGTGGAAGATCGTCAAAGACAGATGCCATCTTCTGCTCATAGTCAGGAACATAATCGTCACAAAAGGAATTGCAGGCAGGCAGATTTGTCCCTGGCTCGCTTGTAAGATTTCTTCTGGGCTTCGAAAATGAAGATCAAAGTCAACAAATCCACCACCAGCAATAGCAGCACGGGACTCGATAATGTTACTTGAACAGAAGAGTGACTGTACGCAGACGAGAGTCTTGGCTCCTGACCGGATCTTCTTTTCTTTTGATTCTTCTTCTTCTTACCTGCTTTGGCGTTAACTTTGGTATCTATGGATGACAGAGTGCAGAGAATTCTCGTTCTTAGGCCATGTGAGGGGGATGGGTTGTTCGTTGTGGAGATTATTGTGAGAAGGACGGTAGATGAGGCACGCTTCGACACAGCAGAGAACGGATAGCTCGTGGATCTTCTCGATTCCGCTAAGTCTCTGCTGAGCCCTCTTCTCATTCTTTCCAGAGATCGTCTTTCTTGTGGTACAACAACTCATCGTAGTAGCAGAGCGACCTTTAGGAGAAACCATTTGCTCGTCTTTGAATCCCTTCATTCCTAACTCTCTCCCTTTCTCCCAGCCTTGTTTTGCTACCATTAAAAAAGGAAACTATAAGATCAAGATGAATGGGCAACTCTCGTCTCGCGCGCTTGTTTTAGAGAGAATCTTTCTGCCCGCTCAACGATTCTTTTCTGCCCTTTGATCTATTAGCTGTTACAAAACGCGCCAAACCCCTCACCTCTCTCTTATCTCAATGAGAATGCCTTGTTTGAACGGCAAAAATCTATGGCCGTCTGTTGAAGCGCATTGACTGTCAGAGTCTTCCATATTCTTTTAGCCAAAGGTCTTACGTGTCTCCCCAAATATTCAAAATCAATGTTGGGTACCTCTACCATGTCAAAATTTTTATGCAAAATTTCCAATTTTGGATGGCTTGCGTTAACGTGGTTGAATATGAACTGCAGTTTGTTATTATAAATTTTGAGTTCTCCAGAGATTGGTTGTTCTTCTGAAAAGCAAGTTTTACTACATATTTGGTCTTTCATGTAAGGCATCTTAAATCAGGGGCTCAAATTAGATACAAATCCCTTTTTCTGAATAGCGTTACTAACTTTTCTTACAAAGTAAAAGTTTGCATTCAGAAATAAAGTAAGAAAATTTCTTCTATTTACATTAGGAAAAACTAGGAGAGAAGTACTGCACACTTCTAATTACATTTCTTCAAACTGGGGAGAAGATCATCATGTGGGATCCTTAATCATATGGGTAATATTACACATATATCGGATCATATCATACGATATGGTGCTATTACGTTTTCATTCAGTGAAGAGAAACTAATTTAAGAAAAAATCAATGATATGGTGGGGTGTACTGTGAGAATATCGTACAACATTTTACTACACTATGATATTTTACAATATGGTGTGATATACACCGAGGTGCCCAGAACTATATAGGTACTGGATCGTATCAATTAGTGCAGACTGTACATACAGTACTCACAAAAGGCTAATATGAATTTTGTTGATGTCTTATTCCGTCACTCTTTAAATGTTTCATTGGGCTTGGGAGAGATGTGATTAGTCCAACATGAGTATGTTTTCAAAATTATTAATCATTCCCACCTTCTCTTCATGTTGCAATACTCGTGCAAATTACCTACACGCCTTAAATCGTTCCTTGGCATACTGTAAAGAGTATGCAGTACAATTTTCTGTAAAGGAGAACATGATCCAGCATGTTGACACATAGCAAACTCCATCTTGACTTTTTTTTATGTTAGAATGGTTTCTTTTCATTTTTGTGCTGAATTTCACCAACTTTTATTTTTGTTGAGTTTGTTCCAGATTCCAAACTGCTAACATCGCTTACGATAGGGATCTGTGGAAACAAAGAATCCATGTAGCCGACCCCGTCTAGTATGGGAAAAGGCTTAGTTGTTGTTGTTCCAGATTCCATTGGCATTGCTGAATGCACGCATGTCTTTCAACTCCTTCCAAACAGGAAATTGTGAAACCACTGGCTTCTCTAATGTTGTCAAAGTTTTCGCTAATTACACCACTAGCATGCAAGTTTTGTAAAATACATCTGCAGGGTTGTGCAGCGCTTCGATCATCATAAAGCAACAATGTGCTACTTCTCGCATTTATCTCAAATTGGCATGCAATCTAAATGACATTTCCAAGCCAGAAGCAACCAAATCCACGACATTCACCTCTTAACAAAGAACCTGTCGATGAGCCCCAAAGCGTTTCATTATAAACAAAGAAGGTAACATTTAGTGTTGGTCGGAATGACTGACAGCCAACAGAAATACATAACCCAAGTAGAGGGTGTAACTATGTTTGGGACATGCTTTTCTGATGCAAGCATGACTGTGGAGTTAGATGGTGCATGGAGTGTCATCATGGTTTTCTGAAAGTGATTTCCGATTTAGTTTGTGCTCCAACGCATGTCGTGCTCCTAATTCATGGTTATGGGAAAAGCTAATTATGTAAAGCATTGGAAGGCTCCACTGCGAGAAAGACAGTCTTCAGAATTCGAGTATTAGCTTGCTTAGTTACCTTGCCCATGGATTATGAGGGAATGAAATGTTCAGAATCTTGAGATATTAAAACCGTTTGATTTGCAAGCCTATCAGTCTTGCTGTCCTCACATGCGTGTAACTTCAATCCCCTGTGTTGCTACACCCTGAACTTGCAATTATGGCAATCATAACATTTGAGATTGATTTCCTTTAAAAGCAGAAAACATACTGTTGCGGTAAGGGCATTAAATGATTCTCGGTGTAGAGATCCCAGTCACTCAACCAGTCGCATAGCATCTGTTGCCTATAATACTGTGTTCTTTTATGGTTTAGCATCCTGATTGACATATGGTTCCCGCAAGTATACGGATCGTATTCTATTTTATCAGCAGATATATAAGTGTGGATGGGTTGCCAGTAACTAAGGACTACCCTTTGAAGTGAACAAACACACGCAGATGTGTTCCATAAGAGAAGCTGCAACCAAAGATTGCAGGAGGAGGACATGCTTCAATTTACTAAAGCAACTTTTCTAAAAGCAAGCTGCGGTTAGCAAGATCCCTTATCGTATGTGCGTACCCCAGGGTATTGATCTCGAAATCTTTGACTTGAAGGTTTTCTAAGTCGACCCCATTTCCAGGAGAGCTTTAGCTACTTGTGCTTATTAAAGCAATTTTTGTATACTTGTAACAACTAATTTTTCACTTCAATATAGAGCCACTCATAAGACATTAAATCCTCTGCTGAAATTTAGGTAAACCCAAAAGCAATTTATGACACAGCAAATCTTAAGATTGCATTCAAAGAGTTCATGAAAACCATGAAGCAGAAACAATCACAGCATATTTATGAATGTGTACACAAAATTACATCTTCAACACCATCCAGTAGACACCGGAACCAGAAATATAATCTAATAAAAACATCAAAATTTACAGCAATGGAACATTAATTAATTAAGATTACACTTCAAAGTAGTCCATGCATCAACTATGAGCATCTCCATTGAATGCGTGTGGATATCCTGAAATCCCAAAGAATATCTACGAGAGCCATTAACAAAAAGTCCACCAGACAGCTGAGTTAAAAACCCAGAGACGAAAAAGTGAATCATCCTCGCAACATCCATAACAAGAATCAAAAGTTGTTCATTGTGACTACGGGATCATCCAAAGGTGATCTTCGAAGGCATCTGCCATCATCCGCTCTTCATTATCATGGTCGCAGAAAGAAAGACAGGCAGGCAAATTCTCGCTTGTGGTTGCCATCCCCTGATCCATGCGTTGAACCTCTTGTAAGCTACATCCGTCACATGTATCAGAACTGATCGTTGTGAATCCTGAATCGTCCAAAGATGGAAGATCGTCAAAGACAGATGCCATCTGCTGCTCATAGTCCGCAACATAATCGTCACAGAAGGAATTGCAGGCAGGCAGATTTGCACACCCGCTTTGTACCAGACCCTGGTTCGCTTGTACGATTTCTTCTGGGCTTCCAAAATGAAGATCAAAGTCAACAAATCCACCGCCAGCAGCAGGACGGGACTCGATAATGTTACTTGAAACAGAAGAGTGACTGCACGCAGACGAGAGTCTTGGCTCCTGACCGGATCTTCTTTTCTTTTGATTCTTCTTCTTCTTACCTTCTTCGGTGTAACTTTGGTATCTATGGATGACAGAGCGCAGAGAATTCTCGTTCTTAGGCCATGTGAGGGGGATGGGTTGCTCGTTGTGGATCTTATCGTGAGAAGGAAGGTAGATGAGGCACGCTTCGACACAGCAGAGAACGGATAGCTCGTGGATCTTCTTCTCGATTCCGCTCAGTCTCTGCTGAGCCCTCTTCTCAATCTTTCCAGAGATCGTCTTTCTTGTGGTACAACAACTCGTCGTAGTAGCAGAGCGACCTTTAGGAGAAACCATTTGCTCGTCTTTGAATCCCTTCATTCCTAACTCTCTTCCTTTCTCCCAGCCTTGTTTTGCTTCCATTAAAAAAGGAAACTATAAGAACAAGATGAATGGGCAACTCTCGTCTCGCGCGCTTGTTTTAGAGAGAATCTTTCTGCCCGCTCAACGATTCTTTTCTGCCCTTTGATCTACTAGCCGTTATAAAACGCGCCAAACCCCTCACCTCTCTCTTATCTCAATGAGAACACCTAGTTTGAACGACAAAAATCTATGGCCGTCTGTTGAAGCGCATTGACGGTCAGAGTTTTCCATATTCTTTTCACGAAAGAAGCCCTGCAAAAGTAGCCGATAGTATGGTCATTCACTGACCCAAAAAAGAACATGATACTAACCACAGGGAAGCCTGCACTTATGCTTCGTAGATGAATTCTTAGGTGTCATCCGTTGTGCTTGATCTCGTGTCACGTTAGTCTGTAACTGAAAAAGGCAAATTCATTCGTTGTTGTTTGGGTTAGAGGACTCGGGTATAGACGACTGGAACTTTGGCACTAGCTGCAGTTGGCACAAGCGGTTTACCGAAGGTTGGAAGAAGCTCAAAGTTCGACACTAATAGGGAACTAACCCAACTCACAGAACTATGTCGGGTCTCAGGTCCGTGAAAATAAACAAATCCAATCAAAATGCCAAAGCAAAATGCAGTGGACGTGAAAAATGGCAGTCCGAATTTGTCAGATTACGACAACAACTAAGCCTTTTTCCCATACTAGACGGGGAGTTCAAAATTCAGATTAAAGAAGTAAATTTTGAAAGCTCTCGTGTGGTTCCTTTCAATAAGAAGCGATGCAATCCAAGGTTGTCTTCTCAAGAAGTATGCAAACCATGCATTTCCACTTGCCTAATTGAGCAACTACTGGAGCAACATAACCAATAAGAAGCATCAGGAAGACCTTATGAGGGTGGGCTGCTGGTGGGGACTACTAAAATGGAACTCAGTTCCAGTGGCCCACTGCTGGTCTGCCTCGCAATCAGGTGAAAGCACGAGGTTGCGCATGCTGAAATACGTGTTTGATTGTGAGGGAAAGTACTTGCAGGCCTCATAATCAAACACCCTCTATGGGTCTCTTAACCGTCAAATACAAAGGACTCTTGACGCAAATTGGCAAACAAGACCCAAAGGTTATTAATTTAGAAGAGGATTTCTGAATCCAAAGACTTAATGTTAGGAGGTTAAGTTATAACGCATCTTCCTTTCCTATAGTAAGTGAAAACATTAACGTTCAAAGCATGAACCAATCACTAGGAGAGGCTGTTATTCACTGATGTTTTTCTTCTCTTTAGTTTGTTTATAATGCATATTCCTTTCCTGATTCAGTATAGCTTGCTGTTGCAATCACTTGTGATAGTTGCTCCCTATAACCAAGTGAAATCTGTATTGGAGATGGAATCTGTGTGGCTGACTTTCTGGGGTGATTTCAGTAGATGTTTGCTTTCTTTTGCAGCAACGTGATTAAGGACCAGCTGCAAGATCATGTTATCTATCAGATATTATGCTGACCTGTGCTCCTTTAAAATTCAGTGTTTTCTTCAGTTTAAACTATGCATCTACATGTGTTCACATCTCTAATGAGTACATGTAACGATCAGTTACCTTCTTGGTTATATATGCTTTGAACTATCTAAATTTGGACAAAAGGCTCCTTTTTTCTTAAAGCTCACGTAGCCACCACATTTGCACCCACCGTGCAGTGGCTCATCAGCACTACTACCAACATCTAGTGAGCCATCATAATCAAACTATCTCAGCATGGAGTAAGTAGTGGCTCAATACCAGTTAATGCAAGTCCTATGCTATTTTATCATGAAATCAAGGAATCACCATATATCATTCATCGAGGAGTACCAGGATAGATACAAGACCGACAGTAAGAAGTTGACTTTACTACACCCATGAGATTCCAAGTCATAATATGATTAAGCTCCAGGAGAAAACAAATGGTATTCAGAACTACAACCTAATGGACTGCAGACAAACCAACTTATCAACCATCTATGCATGTACGTTGTCTCATGAAATGATAAGGATGCAAAAGAGGGTGGACAGAATGAATGATTTTTGGAAATAAATTATTGGCGAGCTTCATTTGAGCTTGAAGGGACATGACAAGATAACATGATAATATCTACTGTTTCCTTATTTTCAATGGGTCAATGGTTCCAATTTTGATCTCATGGATTAGTTTGAGTAGCAGGTCAGCCCTGAACCCAATCCGTACATAAATAGGGATTCAGGACCATAAATTTGTGTACTTCTTTGGAGATAGATTGCTAATCAATGACCTAGGTATAATGCGTATGCATAATTTGGGTGGTATACCTCTATGTACACATCGTAACTGACATTAGTTCAAATTACTTTTCTTCCTCTTCTTCCACTGAGCATATTAGCTTTTCTATCATGTAGTCACATCTATATTGGATTTCTTGACAACGTTCAATTTGCTCTGTTACGTAAACTTTGGTAGTATTAATTGCAGTACGCTCCTCTTGACATTACTACTGCAGTGAAAGCTTACTTTTCTTCCTCTTATTTCACTCAGCGCATATTAGCTTTTCTATCATGTAGTTGCATCTATGTTGGATTTCTTGACAACGTTCAATTTGCTCTGTTACTTAAACTTTGGTAGAATTAATTGCAGTACATCCTCTTGACATTTCTACTGTTGTGGAAGCTTTCCTTGATATGCAACATTTTTAATGAATCGAGCTGTGGCCAAATCTTATACTGTCTACAAAAGGTGTAAGTTGTCTGTATGTGTCAATTTTCAAATGGACAAGACATGTCCTCTACTTCTATATTTCATGAGGAATTACAGTGCCATGTAGATACAAAGATAGGCAACCGAACTTGTATTGATTCAAAAAGATGTACAAAGGAATGTTAAGCACCAGTACTCATTTTATAACATATACACAAAATTTGTTGGTTAATTTGGTAATTCCACGTTGATATGTTAGAATGAACTCAATATCCAAGAATGAGGTTTCTAGACGACCCTTCT
The DNA here is from genome assembly GCA_036023115.1 of Brasenia schreberi. Classification (NCBI taxonomy): domain Eukaryota; kingdom Viridiplantae; phylum Streptophyta; class Magnoliopsida; order Nymphaeales; family Cabombaceae; genus Brasenia; species Brasenia schreberi. The sequence goes on from JAYKKT010000092.1 coordinate 23,524,967, forward strand.
CTTCAATGTCTATCTCCGAACAGGTGCTCCGTAGAAACCATGAATCCATATTTAATTCCTTTTGGTAGAAGCAAACTGACGTACATACACAGGAAGTTTTGTTTAACACAAGAAAAAAAATACCTAAAGATTTGGCGTAATTGAACTGAATTTGTATATAATTTTCAGTTTCCGAACTTTTCAGGTATCTTGGTCATGGTCCACTATGTTCCATAGATACTTCTTGAATGTTAATTTTTATTTCCATTGAACTTAGCCAGAGGATTTTATTTCTTGATGGTATGAAAGGCTTTGTATGTCTCACCAAATATTCAAAATCAATGTTGGGTACCTCTACCATGTCAATTTTTCTGCAAAATTTCCAGTTTTGGATGCTTGGGTTAACATGGTTGCATATGAGCTGCAGTTTGTTATTATAAATTTTGAGTTCTCCAGAGATTGATCGTTCTTTTGAAAAGCAATTTTTAACAGTTTGTTATTTTACGATATGGTGTGATACACACCGAAGTGCGCAGACTGTAGATATAGTACTCGCAAAAGGTTAATATGAATTTTGTTGATATGTCATGTTCCATCACTACTCATAATTTGTAGAATCCATGATAGATAAGTCCAACAAAGTTTTATATTCGCTGTTAGAAGCCTAACATAAGCCTCCTCCTTTATCTGAGCTTGAGATCGACCATGCAAGAGTGATCCCTTACATGGGCAGAGTTAAATTGCAATTAGATTTGCTATGTTTTATTGTATGAGTGTTGGGCAATTAATCATCAACATGTGCAAAAGATGTCCGTAACAGAAATGAAGATGTTCAAATGGATGAGTGGTCATACAAGGAAAGACCATATACATAATGAGGTTATTAGAAACCAATTGAGAGTAGCACTAATAGAGATAAATTGAGGAAAAATCGTCTAAGATGGTTTGAACATGTAGAAAGATGACCAAAGGATACTCCCGTAAGAACATATGAAAATTAGGTTGTGAAAATGTTAAATGAGAAAGAGAACGACTACAAAAGTGTTGGAAAGAAACTATAAATAATGATCTAGTTTATATTGAGTTAACCGCTAGCATGATACATGATAGGGCTATGTGAAAACAAAGAATCCATGTTTTGGGCACTCTTAATAGGCTTATAGCATATATATGTTATAAGTGCTTATGTAGGAACACTTTTTATAGAGTCTATCTATGTGAGTGTGAAGTAAGACGACTTTCGAGAGTTTTGGGCTTGACTTTCAAAGTATTCATGAGAAAAGATATTAAACACAAGGCCTATAAAAATGTGTCAATTAAAATATGATATATACCGGTATTAAAATCTTATATGTAAGACATTCACACTTCTTATAGAATCTTTCCAGTCCTTGTGTATTATTGGATGTTGCTGAAGATATAATTTTGTGTAAACATTCATAAATATATTATGAATCAATTGTAAAGAGGGTTCACACGAGTGAGGGTAAAGAAGTTAGTCTTGTTAAATTATCGTGTGAATGCAGTAAACAAGTTACAATGAGGGTCTCCACATTTTTAGTATGGACGGATGCGGGGCAAAGAAAGCTGGTCCTAGATAATAAGATTTGTATTGCTACTTAGAATATCAGAACATTGATCGGCAAGTTAATGGAGGTGGTAGATACTATGATTCGGAGAAAGATTCATATTCTATGTTTACAAGAGACAAAGTGAGTTCAAGAAAAACAAAAGAAATTGAGAATATAAGTTTTAAATTATAGTACTCAAGAAAGAAAAAGACTCAAAATAGAGTTGGTATTATTATAAATAAAGGTTTAAAGGATAGTGTACTAGACATATAATGATATGGTGACTAAATTATGATAATGAGGAGTAGAGGCTTTGAATATAGTTTGTGCTTATGCATCTCAAGTAGGATTAAAAGATAGTATAAAGAACGCTTGTTAGGAGAGTTGGATAAGGTAATTCGAAGAATTCTACAAAAGAAGATGATTTTTTTGGGAGGAGACTTAAATGAATATGTCAGTAAAGATGCATTAGGATATTAAGGTATTCATGAAAACTATGATTTTGGGGATATAAATGAGGAAGGTAGAGAGATTTTAAATTTTGCTATGGCTTTTCATCTCTTGATAGCCAATACAATTTTCAAAAAACAAGATGAACAATTAATTGCTTAGAAGAGTGGATTGTCATAAACAAAAATTGATTATTTTGTTTGTAGGAAAAAGATAGATCATATTGTAAAGATTGCAAGGTAATTATAGGAGAAAGCTTAACTACTCAACATCGACTTTAGTAATGAATTTAAAGATAAAAAAGTAGACAAAGAAGAATAAAGTGTATAGAGCTATCTAAACTAAATGGTGGAACCTCAAATGTAATAAAGAAGATATATTTAAACAGAAAGTTCTTTGGAATTATGTAGGTACACCTTCTGACATGTGAAACAATATGGCTATACATATTAGAAAAGTGGCAAAAGATGTTTTAGGCGAATCTACGGGAGGCGTACTGGCACAAAAAGAAGCTTGGTGGTCGAGTTAAGTGGTACAAGATAAAATCAAGGTAAACAAGGCATGTTACAAATTTCATTATGCTAGGAAGACTAGTGAAACTTAGGAGGCTTATAAGAAAGCAAAAAAAAAAATGAAAAAGGTTATTAGTGAAGCAAAAGCCAAAATTTGAGAGGATTTATATAAAAACTTGACTCAAATGAAGGTGAGATATTTTTAGAAAAGATAAGGCTATAGATAAAAAATCTAAGGATCTTAGTTGTGTTAGATATATCAAAGATGAGGATGAGAAGATTCTAGTGGAGAATGATGATATCAAAAATAGATAAAAAATTATTTCTATAAGCTTTTTAATGAAATATAAATGTTAGTATTAGCTTAGGAGAGTTAGCCAAATTAGAAAAGTATAAAAACTGTAATTTCTATCGACGTATTTAAAAGAATGAAGTCAAAGAGGCTCTTAAATATATGAAAGTTGGTAAATCTATAGGATCACACAATATTCCTGAAAAACCTAGGAGAGATGGGGCTCACTTGACTTAAAAGACTATTTAATGAAATATGGAGAACCTAAAATATGCTTGAGAAATAGAGAGCGAATACACTTATACTCATATATAAGAACAAGGAAGACATTTAGAATTGTGTGAATTATTGAGGTATCAAGTTAATGAGTCATACTATGAAATTATGGGAAAGAATTATCAAATATAGGTTAAACAAAGTATCAAGTACAACTGTACAACATATCTACTATTGAAGTGATTCATGCCCGGCATATCTACTATAAGTGATTCACCTATTGAGACATCTTATGAAATATATTAGGGTAGGTAATAAATTCAATATCTAATAATGAGAGGATTCTTCTCTTAAATGTCTATCTTGAAACAGATGCTCTATTGAAACCACCTCTAATTCCTTGTGGTAGAGGCAAACTGATGTACATACATTGGAAGTTTTGTTTTACACAAGAAGAAGAATACTTAACAATATTTGACGTAATTGAATTGATTTTATATTTAATTTGCAATTTTTGAGTTTTTCAATTATCTTGGTCTCAAATGCTAATTTTTATCACACCAAATATGTAAAATCAATTTTTATGCAAATTTTCCAATTTTGGATGCTTGGGTTAACTTGGTTGGATATGAACTATATTATAAATTGGGTTCTCTAGAGATTGATTGTTCTTAGGAAAAGCAAGTTTTTCTACATATTTGATCTATAAATCATGGGATGAAATTATATATAAAGCCCTTTGTCTGAATAGCATTACTAACTTTTCTTACATACTAAAATTAGATATAAAGCCCTTTCTCTTAAATTAGATATAAAGTTTGCATTTAGAAATAAAAGAAGAAATTCTCTTCTATTATATTAGGAAAAACTAGTTGAAGTACTGCAGATTTCTAATTAAATTTCTTCAAACTGGAGAGAAAATCTTAGTTGCGCATTCTAATGTTGTAATCATCATATTGGATCCTGTATCATACCGAGCAATGATACACATATATTAGATCGTATCATATGATATGGTGTTATTATGTCTTCATTCAGTGAAGAAAAACTAATTTACAAAAATAAAATAAAAAATCAAATGATATGGTATGGTGTCTATGATAATATAGTACATCATTTTATGGTATACTAGATCATATCAATTGGTTGCTAAATGCTTATCTTATCAATTACCGTCATTCTCATATGCTACTAATGAGCATAATTATCACTCAAGTAATCATCCAACAATATGTATGTAAGTACATATACACTATATATATATATATATATATTCATGCATTATATACACATATGTATATATATCATGTGCTGCTAATAAGTAACATTATCACTCAAGTGACTCTTAATATCACAACATTGCAACCATCACCTTCACAAAATATTTTTTAGTAATTTGAAAATCATTCAACAATCCCTCATTATTTTCAAAATATATTTTAAAATTATCACTTTGAAAATGTTATAGTTTAAATAAGGTATCTCATGATTTGAATCTTCACCTAGCAAAGCATGGGTTCCATCCATCCGAATTGAATAATAAACAAGCTTTGAACTATTCAATCTAATTGAACATATTTATGTTTTACATATAAGATTCTAATGCAGGTATAAATCATGTTCAAATTGACGCATTTGTATACGTCATGTGCCCGGTATTCTTTATGATGAGTGTCTTAAGAGTCAAAACCAAAACTTTGAGAAGTGACCCTACTTCACCCTCATATTGAGTCCTCTATATAAGCACTTTAGCATATATATATATATATATATATATATATATATATATTAAGAGCAAAGGGCAACTTATTTTTTCTTTATAAAACCAAATACTTTTTTTTGAGATATTTATTTTGTTGGTACTTACAATCACTTTAATGTTATACTTTAACTCATTAAACTCAACACCTGATGTTACTTAAAGTGTGAGCCGGGGTTTCATCAATGTGACCTTATAAACTGAGTTTAGACCCATTCTCGTTGATGACTTCACATCAAATCTCTTGTCAAATATTTTATCAAAGGATTTAAAAGATTTAATTTTAATATTATATAAATAATATAAATTATTCTACTTCTTATAAGATCTTTAACATAACTATATCTTACACCAATATGTCTAGATTTTTCATTATATATTTGACAATAAGCCTTTAATAATATACTTTGGCTATCACAATTCATCCATATGAGTGCCTTGAGCTTTGTTTATATCAGAATCTTACGAACAATATTTATTAGTTATTTTGCTTCTTTATTTTCTGAAGTTAAAGTTATTGTCAAACTAAAATTTATATGCTTGTTTTTATCGAAATATTACAAATAACTATACATGTTTGTTTCTTAGAACCCTAAGAAATAACACTCCTCCAAGAATAAAGATCTGGTTGTGGGTAGCGAACCCCATTAACATTTATCAAAAGATATCTTGACATATGAGAAATACAAGTGACAGATGTGATGTGAAATACAAGTGTGCAGTCACCCAAAAGAATTCCTGGGTCCGCCACTGATCGCATCTCCAAGTTGTATAGGTTGACCATTCAGAAACCACAATCTTCTCTCAAAACATGCAGTGACACAGACAAGATTTTCCTTTAGCAGTCATATTACTCAGATATTCATGTCAAAGAGGAACAAAACAAAGGATATCACAAAACAGAAAAACAAGGAGATCACGAAAAAAAAAAAACAGTTCAATTGCTAATTGGTAGGGGTGCGCCTGGCCCGCGCAATCATAGATTAATATCATATAAACCTTTTTATAGCAGAAAGTTTCCTGAAAACTGCACCCAGAAGAACCGACCAAGGCTAACCTGACCTATAACATGCACAATCAGAGGCTGAGATTAACGCCTAGCTGAGATAGTTAAGTAAATTAAGTCATCCAGGTGCTGTCTAAAGATGAGAGGGTCTTCAAGTAAATTAAGGCATCATTGGGCTCTGATTTCATTACGGTATTCATAGACAGTTTTTTGGGAAGAGTTAGATAAGGTGTTTCAAAAGATTCCACAAAGGGAGATGATTTGTTTAGGAGGAGATTTAAATGGACATGTCGGTAAAGAGGCATTAGGATATCAAGGGATTCATGAAAACTTTGGTTATGGGGATATAAACGAGGAAGGTAGGGAGATTTTAAATTTTGCTATGTCATTTGATCTCTTTATAGTCAATACAATCTTCAAAAAACGAGATGAACATTTAATTACTTATAAGAGTGGCTTATCACACACACAAATTGATTACTTTATTTGTAGAAAAAAAGATAGAGCGTGTTGTAAAGATTGTAAGGTAATTCCAGGAGAAAGCTTAACCACCCAACATCGACTTTTAGTTATGGATTTACAAATAAAAAAATGGACAAAGAAGAAAAGAGTGCATCGAGCTATTCGGACTAAATGGTGGAACCTCAAAAGCGAGAAAGAAGGTATATTTAAACAGAAAGTCCTTCAAGGAGATGTTTGGAATTATGTTGGCACACCCTCTGATATGTGGAACAATATGGCTATACATATTAGGAAAGTGGCGAAAGATGTGTTAGGGGTATCTAAGGGAGGTGTACCGGCACAAAAAGAAGCTTGGTGGTGGAGTGAAATAGTACAAAATAAAATCAAGGCAAAGAGGGCATGTTACAAATTACATTACGCTAAGAAAACTAGTGAAACTTTAGAAGCTTATAAGAAAGCAAAGAAGGAAGCAAAAAAGGCCGTTAGTGAAGCAAAAGCTAAGATTTGGGAGGACTTATATAAAAAACTCAACTCAAAAGAGGGTGAAAGAGATATTTTTAGGATAGCTAGGGCTAGAGATAAGAAAACTAAAGATCTAAATTTTGTTAGATGCATAAAAGACGAGGATGAAAAAATTCTAGTGGCAAATGATGATATAAGAAATAGATGGAAAAACTATTTTTATAATCTTTTTAATGAAAATAAAGATGTTAGTATTAGTTTAGGAGATTTAGCCAAGTCAGAAAAGTATATAAACCACAATTTCTACCAACGTATTCAAAAGAATGAAGTCAAAGAGGCTCTTAAACATATGAAGAGTGGTAAATCGGTAGGACCAGATAATATTCCTATAGAAGTTTGGAAAATACTAGGAGAAATAGGAATCACTTGGCTCACAAGACTATTTAATGAAATATGGAAAAACCAAAAGATGCCCGAGGAATGGAGAGCAAGTACACTTATACCCGTATATAAGAACAAGGGAGACATTCAAAATTGTGTGAATTATCGAGGTATCAAGTTAATGAGTCATACTATGAAATTATGGGAAAGAATTATCGAACGTAGGTTAAGACAAGTATCAAGTACAACAGAGAACCAATTTGGATTTATGCCAGGTAGATCTACTATTGAAGCGATTCACCTTCTGAGGCGTCTTATGGAACATTTTAGAGCAAAAAAGAAAGACCTTCACATAATATTTATTGATCTAGAAAAAGCTAATGATAGGGTACCGAGGGAGGTTCTTTGGAGAACTTTGGAAAAAAGAGGTATTCCATTGACATATATTAACCTTATAAGAGACATGTATGCTGGTGCAAAAACATGTGTGAGGACTCATGAAGGAACGACAGACTTCTTTGAAGTTAATATTGAGTTACATCAAGGATCAACTTTAAGTCCATACTTATTTATAATGGTGATGGATGAGTTAACAAAACATATTCAAGATGAAGTACCTTGGTGTATGTTATTTGCAGATGACATTGTATTAGTGGAGGAGTCTAAGGAAAAAGTTAATAGAAAATTGGAACTATGGAGAGAAACATTAGAAAACAAAGGCCTCCGACTTAGTAGAACAAAGACAGAATATATGGAATGTAAGTTTGATCATTTGGCTACTTCAGAGGACATAGAAATTAAAATTGGCACACATTGCATTCCCCAAAAAAAGTTTTAAATACCTAGGGTCAATTTTTCAAAGTGATGGAAGAATTGATGGAGATGTTACACATAGAATTAATGCTGGTTGGTTAAAATGGTGAGGAGCATCAGGTATTCTTTGTGATAAGAAGATACCATTAAAATTAAAAGGTAAATATTATAGAGCAGCAATTAGGCCTGCCATGTTTTATGGTTCTGAGTGTTGGGCAGTTAATCATCAACATGTACAAAAGATGTCTGTGACAGAAATGAAGATGTTGAGATGGATGAGTGGCCATATAAGAAAAGACCGTATACATAATGAGGTTATTAGAAACAAATTAGGAGTGGCACCAATAGAGGATAAAATGAGAGAACATCGTTTAAGATGGTTTGGACATATAGAAAGAAGATCAAAAGAAGAACCTGTAAGAAGGTTAGAAAAACTAAATTTGGAAAGTATTAAAAGAGGTAGAGGACGACCACAAAAGTGTTGGAAAGAAACAATAAAGAATGATCTAGTTTATTGGGAGTTAACTGCTAACATGGCACACGGTAGGGATCTGTGGAAACAAAGAATCCATGTAGCCGACCCCGTCTAGTATGGGAAAAGGCTTAGTTGTTGTTGTTGTTGTTGATTCATAGACACATGTTGCCCTCTCCTCACCAATCAATATAGCCCTAGCTGCAGCTTATGCTGATACAATTAACACACAGCTTACCACTACAAATTCAGTCTAACCAAGATCAACCTTAGTATCTACAATCTTTCCTTATCAGTATTTTTGGCTATGAAATCATCCACAAAAATGCAACGAATAGCCATGACATGATGGAGAAACCTAATGGAAATTCAAGCTCAATCTTAAAATCTTTCATAGCTTTTCAGAAGAAACTTATGATATCAGTGACTCCTCTGAACCGTAAAATTTTCTCCTAAGTTTGCTTATTCTGCTACATATCTTTTAGCCGTTGCAATATCTCATGTTTAAGCCACCAATCATCCCTTGTCATCAACAAGCTACACATTCAAGTCCATCAAATACCAACAATGGTTCCAGTACCTGGCCCAACTGCACAAAAACCTCTTACTGAAAAAATGACCAAGAGCAGCTCAAACAAACAAGTTTAGAGTCCAAAGCCTTTCATTGGACTGGCAGAAGTTCAATACCCACTGTTGTAACAACTGCAAAGTAGCCAAATTTTGCATCTCCATTCCAAGAAAATGCTGCTGATACACAATAGCAATATGAAAATAGAGTAATGCTGTGTACATATTGTTAAATTTATGGATCCCATTTATTCGCTCCCAAACAGAAAGCAAGCTGTTCCACACACATAGGCATTCACTAATGCAGCAAGCAAACCCAAACATGAAAGCATTTGACACCCACCTGCTACTGAGAAGCCTATCACGATCAAGTTCGAAACAAGACCAACTACACTCCGTTTGAACAACAATGGCCATGATCAGGACCTCAAGTCTCAAACAGCGTAGTCCGAGATAACCAAAGCATTTTGTATCTTTGCAAATTTACTAGAACATAGTGCGTGTTCTACAAGATGGGAATAAATGAAAAGTAGCCAAAGTTGGCATTTCAATTCCATCTAACTGTTGCCACTGCCCGACATACTCGGGAATCTAAAATTAGGTAAATTTACAGAAGTACATCAAAAGAATTTGCCTTGTTTATATTGAGGATGCCATTTATTGGCTATGCTAGCGACACATTTCCAACCCCAACATTCACCTCTTACACATAAGTTCGTCAAGTTTGTGTTTACAACCAAAGAAAACACACAAAAGAACCTGTTGATGAACCCCAAAGCGTTTCATTAGAAACAAAGAAGCTAACATTTAGTGTTGATCGGAATGTCCGATAACTGAAATATAACCCGAATGAGGGTTTGACTATGTCAAGCATGACTACAGAGATAGATGGTCCTTGAAATGCATGTCGTGCTCCTAATTCATGGTTTTGTGGAAAAATATACCTTATGGTATGGTCATCTTGTTCTCAGGCAATTTTTTCCATCATCAAAACCAAATTCATCCACTACTGTGTAAATGTAAAAAGGTCCTCATCCAGTAATTGTTTTGGGAAAAGGCAGTTGAATATTAATAAGGAGCTGAGAAGTAAGCATGCCTGAAGTCGCTAAGTCTGAAGGTAGGAAAAGATCTATGCAAGATTAGGTGAGCAGACACTTTCATCAAATAAACAGTCGAAGGTACTTTATGTGAATTTAGCAGTAAAGACTACAGAGACCAAGGCTTTTCTGATAGGGATTCGTAAACTGAGAGGATACAATTTTTCTCTTCACAAAATTGTCACTGAAACATGATGCACAACATCCCACCAAACTTAAAACATTAGTACTACAAATTTTCTGCCATTATACGCTTTTGGCATATGGAACTTCATTCAGACAGTGGCAACCACCTTCTGGATGCTATCTATAGCTATCACAAACAATGGTCTTCTAAACAATTGGTTCCAGATATGTTATGCTTGACACGTGATAATTGGAAACTTGGTATGACTGGAGCCGGGAATTCGTAGGATAACTATGAAAATGTGCTCTCGAGGTGTTCTGTATGGTTCAGCTTCACCATGGATCCCATCATAAACAACTGTTTTTACAGTTGATTTCAGATATGTTGCTTTTGGCATGTAATAGTCAGAGACTTGGTATCATTAATGCATGCTGTTTGTGAGATAGAGCACTAGGACTTCAAAACCCGGAATTGTGCTGAATGGACATTTATGAAGGCCTGAATAACATTACAACTGATAGACTTGGCTTTGCAATCCCAGAATAAGTATTTAGTTTCGACAATGAGTTGCGTTTTTACCTTTCCCCCGCCAAACATGATGGTGACAAGGTAAATGTGCACAACGTTCTTGAGATTTTGGGAACTATGTAAAGCATTGGAAGGCTCCACTGCAAGAAAGAAACTTTCCTCATAATTTGAGTATTCGCTTGTTTAGTTACACTGCCCATGGATTATGAAGGAATGAAATGTTCATAATCTCAAGATATGAAAACCATTTGATTTGCAGGCCTATCAGTCTTGCTGTCTTCACATGCATGTAACTTCAACAACAACTAAGCCTTTTGCCATACTAGATGGGGTCAGCTACATGTATTCTTTGTTTCCACATACCCATGTTAAGAATCTCAATATATGAAAACCGTTTGATTTGCAAGCCTATCAGTCTTGCTGTCTTCACATGCGTGTAATTTCAACAACAACTAAGCCTTTTTTCATACTAGATGGGGTCAGCTATATGGATTCTTTGTTTTTATAGAGCATATTATGCTAGCAGTTAACTCAATATAAACTATATCATTCTTTATTGTTTCTTTCCAACAGTTTTGTACTCATCCTTTTCCTCTTTTAACATTTTCACAATCTAGTTTTTTATATTTCTTACAAGAGCATCCTTGGGTCGTCTTTCTATGTCCAAACCATCTTAAATGATGTTCTCTCATTTTTATCATCTATTTGTACTACTCTCAATTTGTTTCTAATAACCTTATTATGTATATGGTCTTTCCTTGTGTGACCACTAATTCATTTCAATATCTTCATTTCTTTTACGGACATCTTTTATACATGTTGATGATTAACCGCCTAACACTCAAAACCATAAAATATAGCAGGTCTAATCACTTCTCTATAATATTTACCTTTCAACTTTAATGATATCTTCTTATCACATAGAATATCTCATATTCCTCTCTATTTTAACTAACCGACACTAATTCTATGCATAACATCTTCATAAATTTTTCCATCACTCTCAAAAATTGATCCTAGGTATTTAAAACTTTGTTTGTGAGAGATGTAATGTGTGTCAATCTTAATTTCTATGTTCTTTGAAGTACCCAAATGATCAAACTTACACTCCATATATTCAATCTTGGTTTTACTAAGTCGGGAGCCTTTACTTTCTAATGTTTAACACCATAGTTCTAATTTCTAATTAACTTTTTTCTTAGACTCATCCACTAACATAATGTCATCTACAAATAGCATATACCAAAGTACTCCAGCTTCAATATGCTTTGTTAACTCATCAATGACCAATATAAATAAATATGGACTTAAAGTTGATCCCTGATATAACCCAATATTAACTTCAAAGGAGTCTCTCATTCTTTCTTGAGTTCTTACACACCTTTTTGCACCATCATACATGTCTTATATAAGATTTATGTATATCAATGAGATACCTCCTTTATAAAGTTCTCCAAAAAACATCTATTGACACTATATCGTAAGCTTTTTCTAGATTAATAAATATCATGTGAGGTTCTTTTTTTTGTCTAAAATGTTCCATAAGACATCTCAATAGGTGAATCGCTTTAATAGTAGGTCTACGGGCATTAATCCAAATTGGTTCTCTGTTGTACTCGATACTTGTCTTAATCTATGTTCGATAATTCTTTCTCATAATTTCATAGTATATCTCATTAACTTTATACCTCGACAATTCACACAATTCTCAATATCTTCATTGTTCTTATATATGGGTATAAGTGTACTTGCTCTTCGTTCTTCGTGCATCCTTTTGGTTCTCCATATTTTATTAAATAGTCTTGTGAGCTGAATGAGCTCTATCTCTCATAGGATTTTCCATACTTCTATAGGAATATTATATGATCCTAGAGATTTATCAACCTTCATATATATATATATATATGAGCCTCTTTGACTTCATTCTTTTGAATACATCGATAGAAATTATAATTTATATACTTTTCTGATTTGGCTAACTTTCCTAAGCTAATACTAACATTTATATTTCATTGAAAAGCTTATAAAAAAAATCATTTATTTTTGATATATCATTCACCACTAGAATCTTCTCATCCTCATCTTTGATACATCTAACACAAGTGTTATCCTTAGTTTTCTTATCTATATCCTTAGTTTTCCTAAAAATATCTCCACACATAACAACATACCAAAGACATGCAGGTTTCAAACCACATACCATGATAAGAAATCTATTTCACATTTCAAACATTATTAGCATTTCAAGCATGCATGCATAATCAAGCACTCAATAATAACACAAATTTAATTTCGATCTCAGGACCCCTATCATGTCCAATCACTAATCACGCCATAGGAGTCCCCAAACCCTCCTTCCATATAGTCACATGGTTTCCAACAATGCTCTCAACGCATCGGGCCAGAACCTTAATGACTGAATTACTAGCTCGCCAAGTTGATCCCTTTGGTCTATGGGGCAAAGTATCATCCACGAGATCCACTTGGGCCACCTCTCAAGCTTCATATCCCTACATGATATGTGTCTAATTACTATGTCAAAATTTCATATCTAGATCCAATATTAAATCTATTTTACTTTTATAAAATCTTTACTCTAATTGATTAGTTCATCGTGTCCACAACCTAGGCATATCATGTATCTCAACCCCTGCCAACCGTTGGTTCAACCATCTAAACTAGTGGTTTTTGGTCAGTTCCTTTCCAACCATGACCACCAAAAGGTTCTCCACTAGCCGGTGGACCATTTTTCCTAATAGCAGCTTCTCACTAGACAGTTTCAATGGAAAACAAAAGAAAAAGAAAGGGACAATTTTGCTTTTCAATCTATCTCCCAATTTCTTGCTCTAGAATGGGAGGGCCATGCGATGGCGAAGAATGGTTCTTCGTGGCCATCATCTGCAAAGGCTGCAAACAGGTCTGACGCTAGACTCGGGTCGAGTCCGATCAGACCAGACCCGATCAAGGTTTCACAATTAATTAGCAACATGTCTATAGAACAATCAAACCTAGTCATTTTGTTTCAAATATTTAAGATCTCAACAATCAAAGAAAAAAGCACATTAAAGATGCAAAATTTAACATTGACACAAAATAGGACGACAATAATGTTTAGATTTGATATCTCACCTTGTGCTTGGCCACTTCGTTAACCTCCTTCAAAATTGCCATTGAAAAGCAAACAACAGAATGAAATGAGAAAACCGCCTCATCACCATTCAAAACCCATAAAACCCAATCGATTCGAGATCAATGCAAGAGGATAGAGCTAAGAGAAACTCATTATGAGCAAGGTGATGAGCTTAAGGAAGGCCTTCTAACTTCGAATACCTCATTTCCGTGGCCAATACCCATGTAAAAAATAGGAATACCCTAGACAAAGAATAGGAAGCCTTGAACATGGTACGAAGGAAGAGAGGAGGACCAAGATGATTAGATAAGCGGACAACAAATGGCTAGTTTTTGGCCCCACACACTCTCCTTCTTACTACAACCTGAAAAAATTGATACAACCCCTTACACATTACAAAATAACATTCAATAATTTGCAAAATTTACAAAAAGTAAGTGACAGTTACCTTGGGAGAATAAGAAATACGTCAGCTAGAGAGATATCAAGAGTAAGAATGTGAAAGACGGAGAAACTCCCTATATTTTAAAGTTTGGATAAGCTTGGATGAAATTTAATGTAAAAATTTGATCCAAACCCTTCAAAAAATTAAAATAAACAAAGTTTAAATGTAAAATTTTACAAACTTTTATGTTCTTTCTCTCCTTTTCTTGCACCCGACTTGTTTTGGCACCAATCTTTCTTTTACAAATAAAAACCTACACCTGCTACATAACATCCATGAAAACCACATTGACCATATCACTCCATGTCAATGAACAACTTATTCATCAACAACAAAAATTTCATAAGCTATGGTTATGAATAAATCTTCTTTCGAAGGTATTGCCATCTGAAGTGATAACCCCACATGAATGACTCAATATGGTAAACTAGTGAAGTATGTCAGAAGTCTAGTATATGAATTGCTGTCTAGAGTGTATTAGAGAACTCTCATTATCAAGGGAGAAACGAGAACAAATAAGATATTAGGCGATGGAATGGGTTCTCGATAATCTGACTATATGTATTTTAGTTGTCCATAGGGGTTGCTTAGGCACTCGATGTGCTCAAGAAGATGAAAGGACTATGTTACATCTACTCTTAGGAAAAGTAAAAAAAAAGAAAGAAAGACAGATTGTATCATTTATTGATCTCCATTTTCTATGAATACCCATGCCTATTATGGCTTTCAAAAAAATGACAAATAACATGTTGAGCTTTTTGAACACGATTCCCATTCCTCCCCACTTCTCTATACATGCCACTCTTTTTGTCGATACGCTGATTAGGGCATGTCAACCGATCCTATGATCCATAAGATCAACTCAGGTAAAAAAGCTTGTCTTCACACACTCGATGTTATAACCCTTCACAAGCTACGTCTCTCCACCTTTTACCACGTATCTTATGTATTTTCCAGTGTCAACACACACTCTCCTACAACTCCATATATGCAGTTGTCAAGGGTATGAGTCGTACCGTAATAATTCTACAACAGAAAAACTAACACATTTATTCCTTAAGCTTGATTCTCGGGATTTTGTTCATTTATTGTTAGGATCTATAAATGCAACAACTTTCCTACTAGTTCTCTTGTTCACCGCAAACTTGAGTAACCTCCACTAGAATTCCTTTATCTCCTTGCTCCTATGGCTTCTCCTTCAAATGTTTTGCTTCCTTTGACCACTTCTTTGACACTCGACCTCTATATTGAGGAACTATCTTCGAATCTTAATGAATTTGTGATGTCTCGATGCCCAAACTTTCTTATTAGGCAAATAGAATTTAAGATCAAAGCATCATCTTTGGGTGCAATGAGGTATTAATGACTTCATTATGTTATCTTGTTTGGTCATACAATTTGATAGCAACATCCTTTATTCTTTCTTATCTTTTTAGATTTCTCGATATAACTGCTTCCAATTCTATTTTGGAATGATGTCACAATCATTTTAGATGTCCAAGTGATCACAGACCCTCTAATCAATGGTGTTGATATTGTCTCCTTAGTAGGTCGGGTATTTCATACCCGAGAAGTTTCATTACAACTCTCTTAGGATGACTTTATGTGTCATCTCTCAGGTATAGAACTGGTGATAGATGACAAACACCATGCATTCTTGCTACTACGATTCTACTATTACATCACCGATGTTCCTGAAACCAAAGTTAATAGCAAGTACACATGGTATATCATATTATTATGTCTGGTATCAAACTATCACTCGTCCCTTTCATTTTGACTATAGTTTATCATTCAACAAATTCTACTATTGAAGCCCTTTGGAATGTCAGTCTTACTCAACTAGTAGGAGTCTATTATGGTTTCTTCAATTTTGTATTATCAATACTTCTTCGAGTTTGGGTTTTTGCACCTTCTTCTTCAATGCATTATAGTAGATATGCTAGGACCTGCCTTAAGTCTTATATCTCTAACCTCATCTTCACCATTAGAGATTATTACTTGGTTGTGGTTTGTTACTCCTATCGAGATATCTTCCCTTCCATTATATTTTTGCACCCCCCATTCTAGCTCAACTGTCAAATTCAAAGAGGACCTATGCAAAACTCGTTTATTGAGAATCCTTTCTCCTCGATTCTTATTTTTGTGTAAACAGGGAAAAATCATATGTGCATAATATGAAATTTAACTTAACTGAGAAGATGGAGGAGATGCTGGCTGTCTCTGTGCAGTCGCCGCCCCCTTTTCTCTTTCTTCCCTGCTGAATAATACAAAATGGCTGATAGGGTTTTACCCCTTAAATATCAACTTTACAATGATGTTTAAATTACCTAAATGCATTAATGAGGCTTATTTAAAACAAACTTTAAAAACAAAATAAAGAAAAAGATAATGCAGAGGATAAATAACAATTAACAAGATGAATGTGTCGTCTCTTGATATCTCTTCTATCTTTCTAAATGCTTCAACACCCCCTTAAGTTGGGTGAAAGATGGATGTTACACCCACCTTGATACATAGTCTCATTAAGAGGCTTCTGTTAAGTGCTTTAGTAAGTATATAAGTACATTGACTTCCTGACCTCACATGTTCTAATTGAAATTCCTTAGTATATATGTTGTCTCAAAGTGGCAATCAATTTCAATATGTTTTGTCCTTTCATGATAGACTGGATTAGAAGCTATCTAAATTGCTGTTTTACTGTCATAAAATATAGGAATAGGTTCATTTGAATGTAGACCTATCTCCATTAGTAAAGAACACAATCATTTTTCTTTCACATATGCCTGATGCAATCGCTCTATATTCAGCTTTTGCCTTTGATCTTGCCACCAATGATTGTTTCTTGCTTTTCCATGAAACTATATTACCTCCAACAAGGGTTATATATTCTGTAGTTGACTTTCTATCATCTGTAGAACCTGCCCAATCAACATCTGTATAAACTTCAATATTTGTATGACCATTGTTTTTATATAGAACTCCTTGTTCAGGTGTAGCCTTTAAGTATCTTAGTATATGAAAGACAGCATCCATATGGGATTTTGATGGTGACTGCATGAATCTACTGATAATGCCCACTGCATATGCGATATCTGGACGTGTGATGGTCAAATATATAAGTTTTCCAACAAGTTGTTGATATCGAGTTGTATCCACCTTTTCATCTCCATCATCCATTCGAAGATTAACATCCATGGGAGTATATATTGGCTTGCAATTTTCCAATTTAACCTCCTGTAGTAGGTCCAATGTATACTTTCTTTGATTTAGAAAGATATTAGTGTACGAGTAAGCCACTTCAATACCCAGAAAATAATGTAATCTTTCCAAGTTCTTGATGTCAAACAATCGATATAGATCCTGTTTTAATTTGTGAATTTCTTCAATATCATCTCGTGTCACAATAATATCATCAACATATACTAATAATATTGTAAGTTTCTCCCCATTTTAAAAAAATAATGTGTGATCATTCACACTCTTCTGATATCCAAGATTGATGATGCTTTTACTGAATTTTTCAAACTATGCTCTAGGAGACTGTTTTAGTCCATAAATTGCTTTCTTTAACCTGTAGACCTTATTAGTAGAATTTACATATCCAGGTGGTAATTCCATATATACTTCTTCTTTGAGTTCTCCCTGTAAAAATGAATTTTTTACATCAAGCTGCCACATGGTCCAATTCTTTTGGGTTGCAATGCTGATAATGACTCGTATAGATGTGAGTTTTGCTACAGGTGCAAATGTTTCTTCATAGTCAATCCCATAGGACTGACTATAGCCACGAGCCACTAATCTTGCTTTATATCTCTCTAATGATCCATCAGCTTTAAATTTTAGAGTATACACCCATTTACAACTTACTGCTTTTCTTCCTGGTGGCAGTTCACTGACTTCCCAATGTCTGATTCTTTTCAAGTGCCTGAAGCTCAGATTTCATGGCTTCAACTTAGTGTTCTTGCTGAGAGGCTTTATAAAAAATCTTTAGAATTAGATATAATTCAGCCTTTAACACAAAATTCTGATAATTGGGAGATAGTTGATCATAAGAAATGAATTTTGAAATTGGATACTTACCACATAGTCTTTTCCCTTTTCTGTGGGCTATGGGAACATTCAAATCATCTGCTTCAAATGGTTCAATTGAATCTGAGGAATCCGAGGAATCCGAGGAATCTGAGGTAGGTACTCCCCCTTGGTTCGTGGTGTCTGTAGAACTGGGCATAATTATATTCCTCTTCCCCTTTTTATATACTTAAGTCTCCTTTTCCTCTTGTTGTCGATCATCTTCTACAACAGTATAATCTTCATCTGTCTCATCACCAGTAATATTGATCGAAAGAACAATATCTTTAATAGTAGAGTTCGACTCCTCAGTAGAATTGTTGAAGAAGGGAGTATTTTCAAAAAATGTTACATCCATGGAAATGTATTTTCTATGTGAATTGGTGTCATAACAAACATATCCCTTTTTTTCACCGAAATATCAAATAAAGACACATTTGACATCTCTTGGATCAAGTTTATCCCTAAATTGGTTGTGAACATGAACATAGCATACACATCCAAACACTATGGATTAGCATCAGGTTTGACCATGTGAAATGGAGATTTTCTGCCAAGAATAACAGAGGGAAGTCTGTTTATGAGATATACAGCTATAAGTATTGCATCTGGCCAAAAATATTTTGGGACGTTGTGTTCAAGTAAGAGAGTTCGAGCAATTTCCAAAATATGTCTATTTTTTCTTTCAACAACTCCATTTTGTTGAGGGGTGTACACACAAGAAGTTTGATCAAGAATCCCATGACTTTGAAGATATGATTCCAAAGCATAATTACAAAATTCACCACCATTATTAGATCTAAGGATTTTAATTGTGTATCCAAACTGAGTCTTAATTAGACTATGAACCATAGGGAAAATAGATGGTATTTCTGTCTTTGATTTCATAAGATAAACAAATGTGAGCCTGGAATAGTCATCAATAAAAGTAACGAATTACTTAAAATTTCTCAAAAAAGGTATCAAACATGGACCCCATACATCGGAATGTATTAACTCAAATGAAACTCACGACTTAGAATTACTATTAGGAAATGAGGCTCTATGGTGTTTAGCTCTCTGACATACATCACATTGAATAACCATGTCTTTTGGAATTACAAAAGGAACAAACTCATGAATCTTAGACACATGTAAATGTCCTAATCTACTATGCCAAAGTCTTATTTCTTCTTCTCATGGAGTAGCTGCCAATGCTCTTCTCTGTATTGTAGGATGTGGATCACGAAGTAGATATAGCCCGTTTTTTAATTCACCACGTCCATAGGTTCTTCTCGTCCTCAGATCCTGAAACACACAGCCAGATGAGGAAAAAGTGATTGAGCAATTCATATCTCTAACCAAAGAGCTTAGAGAAAGTAAATTTACTGGAAATTTGAGAATGTATATCACTCAATTAAGTTTAAAGTTCTTCCCTTCAATTTCTCTTGTTCCTTCCATTGGAATCAAGGAACCATTGGCCATCTTTACATATTGAGGTGTAGGAGTAACTTTGTATTCTTTAAAACTAGATTTATCTCCTACCATATGATCTTTAGCCCCTCAGTCAATCACCCAATAATTTGAATATTCAGAATTTTTTCTAGAAAAGTTACCACTAATACTATAGGAAGTGGGCTGGTTCATTTCAGGCTTTGATGATGATGTCAAGGGTTGATCAAGAAGTCGACTTTCTATTTCTGGAAGTTGTCTTTTCAATTCAGCCATTTCATCTATACGATTTGATTCTGTCTTTTCTTTTTTAGATATAGCAGCCACATGACTACCATAATTTTTACACTCTGAAGGTTTTCCAATAATTTTCCAGCAATGTTCTTTTGTATGTCTTCTTTTCCCACAATACGTACATTGAAGCTTATTTCTATCTTCATAATTCTGAGATCTTCCTCTTCCACGGCCTCTATCTAAATCTCTACATCTCTGATAACCCATATTGCCTCTACTCACAAATACAGATTTTTCAGTTTGAGTATGTTCTCTTTTTTTCAAGTTTTTTTTGTCTTCTTCTCTTAATAAGAGTGAATATACTGTCCCCAATGATGACAGATCTTCTTTGCTGAGAATATTCAGCTTGATTGAGTCATATTTTGGTGAGACTCTTGAGAGTAAATCAAACACTTTTCGAATTTCACTTTCTGATGTTCTTTCTTTCACACAGTGATTGCATTTGTTCTCCACAAAGTGTCTCTATTCATTCCATAATTCCCTTAATTCTCCATAATACTCACTAACGGATCTAGTACCTTGTCGACACCTCCTTATTTTCACAATAATCTCATATTCTTTGACTATATTACTTTGTCTTGAAAATGCTTCTTCAACAACTTCCCAAATCTCTGCAGTAGATTCTAAATACATAAATGTTTTACTGATAGATTGATTCATTGATTGAAGAAGCCATGAGCTTGTTCAAAGGAATAAATCAATATCTACATTTGTCACTTGTATATGTTAGTCGTAGTCCTTAGATTAGTGTGTAAGTTAGTTAGGTTAATCGTGTGGATCCAAATCGGATCAGATATTGATCCATTTGGATACAGTACTTAGTAGTTAGTGAGTCTAGTTAAGCAAACAATCATAAAAATTCCTCAAAATTTTACCCAATTACCTATGATATATCTAGATCAGACGTGCAAAAATTCGCATCAATTGGATTTGCGGTTTGTTCAGAATAATCCTGTGATCAGACGTGTGTGCTCAGACAGCTTCAGAAATCAAAGTTGCAGAAAATTTTATAACATGGAAATCAAAGCTTCAGAATAATCCTGTGATCAGACGTTCAACCTGTATTCAGTACTAACAAAGCATGGAAATCATTCAAACATGGATTTTTGTTTCATTCATGAAGGAATTACGCATATTTATATTGATATAGATCACGAACATAGGCTTGTAGATTCGATTCTTATACAAGTCCGCAGAATCTGTGGTTTTTCAGATTTGCATGAATTAAAACTACTTTGTGAAAGGATTCCAACCTGTATAATGGAGATGGAACGTGGAGGAACTTCTTCAGACAATCGTCAGACGTCGGAACCGGGCCGGACTCCTTTCTTCCCCTTCTTCTCCTTCTTTCTCTCTCTCTTTCTCTCTATTCCACTGTATTTTCGGACTGAATGTTGCTGTGAGTTGGTTGATCCTCAGATTGGACTGATTCTTGGCTTGGGCTGGTTGATCCTCGGATGGATGTTCTGTGGTGGCTGGAGGATTGATTTTCGGACTGATGCTTTGCTCTGGCTGGTTCATGCCTTTGCAGCATCCTTGAGGCTCCTTTTATAGGCCAAAAGATGCCTCTTAGGTGTAGCATTGGGCAAGGCAAGTTTCCTTGCTGAATTTAACGTAAAAGGCATGTTATTGCTGTAAAAATTCGGATTTTGGAAAGTATCGCTGGTTCTGGCAACTGGTTGCTGGGTTTGGCAGCTATAAATGGCAGAATTTGACATGTTGGCTATGGAGTTTGCTTGGCTCGTTTTTGTCCAGAGGCTGGCTTTGGCAGATCAGCTGGTTCGGTGGAGCTGGGATTGGCAAGTGGAGCTGTACAGAACAAGTGATATTGATCTTAGCAAGGTAAGTTGGTGGTGTTTCACGTTGCTGTAGGTGGACCTGCCTTCACCGAGTCGATTGCCACTGTTGCCCGCTGAAATCGATCATCATATTTTGGTAAGTGGAGCTGGTTGTTGATTGGCAAGCAGCTGCTGTCAAGGTGGTCAATTAGTTGCCTTTTTGCCAAATATCAAGGCTGTATGATGTCATATTGAGGAAACCTTGGATCGTGCAACATTTGAGCAAGTGCTGTGCAGCTGTGGAGCAGGCTGAGTCCTCTGTATCCGTTCAGTAAGGTAAGTAACGTTGGCTGCAGAAGCTGATCGGTAAGTTGCCATGCTGAAATCGGTTCTTTCCAATGTTGTCTCACGGCATTCAGAGTGTTGTCTGAACTCTTTCTCAAATAGCAGAATATGGTTGCATGTATAGAAGCTACACTTCTATTGACATTCGTATTATTCACCAAATGCTTATCTGTCCTTTTACATAAATAGTCCAGATCTGAATCAAGATATCGTCCCTATTGTTGAGCTCGGCTGGACAGGATATCGGAAGACGTCCTATGAATTTGCCACTTTCCCATCATACTCTTTACGATAACGACTTTCCCTTCTAGACGTCGATTTCTTTCCGAACATGAGCTTTCCTTTCTTGGATCCCTTTTTAACATCAGCTTTCCTTTCCTGAGTGTTGGCTTTCCTTTCTGGGTGTTGATCTTCCTTTTTAAGAACATGAGACTAAAAATGACAGGTTGACTTGCCAAACAACGTTGAAATTGGCAGGTTTCAAACATTTTATAAAAAAAACATTTATATTTGAAAACATCAAATTTAATGAAATTCTCAAATATTGCCTTTGGAAAAACACTGGGTTTCATTCCCCGTTTTTGTTTGCAAAGGTGACCTACTTTTGCTCCGTGAGTCAATCTATAACCACCTTGACCATTTAACCCTTCTTATAGGTGTGGGGTATCAAATCACTTTAACCACTTCAACGGGTGTAAGGTGTCGTACCACTTTAACCCTGAGTATCAGGTCTTGGAATGAGATCCTTCTCAATTGGGCGAATTTCTGAGGTCTGGTTTAAATTTAACTTGTTTTTTAATATCAGGGGTCTTAAATTTCATAAATTTATAATTTGCAAACATTTGTGGGTTTGATTCCCAATATTACCTTTTTCATTTGTTTATAAAAGAAATTGTTTGAAATCATGCTTTCTTTGGAGGCAATTGCTTAAAAAGGCAAAATCTTGCCAATTTGGTCCTGAGGGCAAAATCGTCATTTTCATAAAATTTTGTTCAAATTCGAATTTTTCTGAAAGGGAAGCAACCTTCCATCATTTTTAGGCTTCCATAAAATTTTTATGCCCAAACAAGCTCATTTGATGTATTTTTATTTAAACCAAAGCTGCCAAAAATAGCTAATTTCCTAAAAAGGTAAAAAGTTTAAAAGAAAATTTTGGGTGTTTACAACTTACCTCTTGTTTCTTTTATGAATCATTTTTTTTATAAAGAGAATACCACCTAGAAATTTTTTTGTTCAACATCAAAGTTAAAGTACAATAGTGGCTGATTAAGGAATCAATATCCAATCACATGTGATATATAGTGGGACTGCAAAGAAAGCCAGTCCACAAGATTCTTGTCGTGGTTCACCTGCACATCAAAAGAAAAGAGGGGACCATCAGTAATCTAATAATATCAATAGATAGAAACAAGATGACAGAGGAAAGTGACAATAACACTCGAGACAAAGGGGAAGTTTTCCAAATCACTAATACCAAGTTTGATGGAAAGAATTATCTACAATGGGCTCAATCCATTGAACTTGTTGTAATGGCCAGGGGGCGTTGGGATTACCTTACTGGAGACATTCCTCAACCACCACCAACAAATCCGCTTTATGCCAGATGGCATAGAAAAAACGCACTTGTTAGTGCTTGGCTCCTACAATCTATGGTACTTCTATTGGGAGTACGTTTATGTTTCTAGAAACTGCTAAAGATATTTAGTTGGCTGCTCAAGATGCGTATGCTCAGAGAAAGTATATAGCCAAGAAATATGATCTCATCGAAAAAATTAGAAAATGTAGACAAGGTGGACGATCAGTCAGTGAGTATTAAGCTGAACTCCGAGGTTTATGGGAAGAACTACAACTTTATTCCAAAACAAAATGTCAACAGTGTACACACGAAAGGAATGAGGAGTTTGAAGAACGAAAAGTCTTTGATCTTTTGTGGGGTATTTCTCCTGAATATGAGGCTGTTAAGAATAATATACTCAGCAGAGAAGAACTTTTGTCTTTGAGTACAGTATATTCCCTTCTACTCCGAGAAGAAGACAGAAAACATCTGAAAAAAGAAACTAAGCCCATTTCAGAAACAACTGCATTTGTAGGAAGGAATTCCTCTACTTCCTCATACTCTCATGGTAGAGGAGGATATGGTCGTGGTAGGGGCAGGTCATCGGTTACTTTAGAAAAAAGAGATAAACTGACTTGTACTCACTATGGAAAATCAAGACACACGAAGCAGTCATGTTGGGAACTTGTAGGCAAACCTTCGTATTATCAGCATAGACCTAACAGAGCTTACTTTAGCCGTGATTAGAGTGAAAAATAGACCGCAAAGAGCAGTGCAGATTTATTGACAGATATGAAAAAGGAAATTGAGATGCTAAAGGCTCGGTTGGATGATTCTGCTTCCACTTCTAGTTCTACTTCCACTCCTCAAGCAACTATGGCGTACCCCTTCTCATTTATGTCTCAGGGAAATGTAAACACTTCACATCTCAGGATCTGGGCAATTGATTATGGGGCTACTGATCATATGGTGGGTAAAAGATTGATAATTATCAGTTGACTTCAGGTAAAATTAACATTACACTGGCCGATGGATCCTATACACCCATTATTGGGAAATGAAGCATCACTACACCACTTGGAGTATTGAAGAATGTTTTACATGTTCCTAATATTTCAGTTAATTTATTATCAGTATTTGCTATTACCCAAGACTTCGAATGTAAAGTGATCTTTGATTCATCTGGATGTTTCTTTCAGGACTTGACGACGGGGAGGATTTTTGGTCAGGGTAGCATGGCAAGGGGTCTCTATGTCTATGAGGAAGCAAGGAAAATAGCATTTCAGACAATGACAATTACAGAGAAGCAGAAAGAAGATTTATCCTTATGGCACCAGAGATTAGGACATTTACCTCTCTAAAAAATTAGAATTCTTTTACCTGAGTCTTTTACTTGTAATAATTTGCAGTTGAACTGTGAAACTTGCCAGAAGGCAAAACACCATCGTACTTCATTTTCCTTAAATGAAGAAAAACTTCTATACTTTTGAGCTTGTTTATTCTGATATATGGGGCCCATGTTCTATTACCTCTTTACATGGTCATAGATACTTCATTTCATTCATCGATTATTGTACTCGGTTTACTGTTATATATCTCATGAAAACTAAAGTGGAAGTGAGGAATATTATTCCTATCTATTATCAATCTGTGCATACATAATTCTAGAGATCCATTAAGATATTTCGGAATGATAATGGTGGAGAATTTATGTCTCAATCACTGAAGTCATATTTTTCAGACCGGGGAATTTTACACTAGACCTCATGTTCTTATTCTCCACAACAAAATAGTGTTTCAGAAAGGAAAAATTGACATATCTTGGAAGTGGCTAGAACACTCTTAATTGGTTATGATGTTTTAAATTTTTTTTTTGGGAAGCAGTCTTAACTGCAGTTTATCTTATCAATCGTATACCAAGCCAAGTACTACGAGGTCATACTCCATTTCACTCTTTGTGCCCATCTCAAAAATCATTTCATATTTCTCCAAAGGTATTTGGGTGCACTTGTTTTGTTCATATACACAGTAGTCTAAGAGATAAACTAGATGCTAGAGCTGTCAAGTGCATATTCTTAGGGTATTTATCTACTCAAAAAGGTTATAAATGTTATGATCCTTCAACAAAAAAATCTTATGTTACAATGGATGTTACCTTTCATGAAGACATACATTTTTATGGTAAACCTGAGAATTGAACATCTAGCAGACACTCACCCATGGTGTATCCTATCTTACCAAGTGAAGACCAATTAGATTTTGAACAGCAAACAACAGAGGCACCATCTGTTCCGGAGAAAATGTGGTAGAGTTATACTCGAGTTGAGAGACAAATTTTTGCTCAGGATCAGTCTGCTACCTAGGATCAAAGCTCTCACCCTGAATCAGATCTGATTCCCCCTCAGGTAACTACTCAAAATTCTACTACTGATCTTGATGATTTACCTATTGCCCTCAGAAAAGGAAAACGTAAAAAGGGTAAATATGCACTATAGAATATGGTTTCTTATAAAAAAGAGTATCAATTGTTTGTGATGAACACAGATAATACTTATGTTCCCAAGTCATTCGAAGAAGCGGCTCAATGTTCAGAGTAGAAGACAGCTATGAAGGAAGAAATTTCAGCAATGAAAAAAAACAGAACCTGGAAACTGGTACAACTACCACCAGATAGAAAAACAGTGGACTGCAAATGGGTATATTCTGTGAAATATAAGGCAGATGGGAACATAGATAGATATAAAGCAAGACTAGTGGCTAAATGTTACAGTCAATCTTATGGTATTGATTATACAGAAACTTTTGCACCAGTAGCAAAGATGAACACAATCAGAATTATTCTTAGTGTGACAGTTAATCATCGTTGGGACTTATGGCAGCTAGATGTGAAGAACGTCTTTCTTCAGGGAGACCTCACAGAAGAGATTTATATGGTTTACCTCATGGGTATCATCAAGAGCAGGATGACAACGCAGTATGCAAATTAATGAAGTCTATCTATGGGCTAAAACAATCACCTAGAACATAGTTTCAAAAGTTCAGTGATGGTATTATCGGTTTGGGATTCAAACAACGTATCAGTGATCATACATTGTTTATCTACCAAGGTATAAAAACTATTATACTACTAGTATATGTTGATGATATCAATATCACTAGAGATGACGATAAAGGTATTGTTAATTTGAAGAAGAAACTACATGCTCTCTTTGACTTAAAGGATTTGGGTAAGCTTCACTACTTCTTGAGAATTGAAGTTATACAGAGTAAGAACAACTTGTTTCTAAGTCAAAAGAAGTATATCTTGGATTTATTGAAAGAAACAAAAATAGAAGACTGCCGAATATGTTCTACTCCTATTGAAATTGCTAAAGAAGACAAAGAAGCCACATCAGAACCATATGAAGATATTGGAAGATATCAGCGATTAGTAGGCAAACTTATTTATCTCACTATTACTCGACCAGATATCAGCTTCACAGTCAGTTATGTTAGCAGGTGGATGCATTCTCCTTCTAAGCATCATATAAGTATGGTCTTCTATATCATCATATATTTGAAATCAACTATTTCTTATGGCTTATGGCATACTCCTCATTCATCCATGGAACTAGAGATCTATTCTGATGCTAATTGGGTTGGCTCTAAGAGTGATAGGAAGTCTACCTCAGGTTATATTGTATATCTAGGAGGGAATGTGGTATCCTAACAGAGCAAAAAGCAAACTATAGTGGCTCGATATAGTGCAGAAGCAGAATATCGGGCAATTACTCTAGGCATGTGGGAAGGAATATGGATTTTATCACTGTTGGAAGAAATTGGTTTGAGGAAGATGATTCCAGTCAACTTTCTTACAGATAGTAAGGCAACCCTGCAGATAGCATCGAATCCAGTTTCTTATAAGAAAACCAAACATATTGAAATTGATTGCCATTTTATCATAAAAAAAAGTTGCACAAGGAATTTTTAATATTTTACATGTTCGATCTGAAGCTAAACTAGCAGATATTCTTACCAAGCTTGTCTCTACATGCAACCTAAAGAAGACTCTCAGCAAGTTGGGTATTTAAAGCCTTCAAGACCCAACTTGAGGGGGCGTGTTGAAAGGAATAAATCAATATCTACATTTGTCGCTTGTATATGTTAGTCATAGTCCTTAGATTAGTGTGTAAGTTAGTTAGGTTAATCGAGTGGATCCAAATCGGATCAGATATTGATCCATTTGGATACAGTACTTAGTTAGTAGTTAGTGAGTCTAGTTAAGGGCATTTAAGTTTTTCAAGTTATAAATATATATAAAGCAACCCTAATTGTAATTAGGTTAATTTCAAGCAATAGAAAGCAGAGTGTGTGGGCGGCAGCCATAAGGGCGTCGATTCCCATTCTCCATGATTTTGTGTACTGCGTCAATTCTTGATTATTTCATCTATTATGGTGTTTAAATTCATCAGAGCTTACTAATGCATCGTCTTTGGACCATCTCTCAAAATCTGTATTTTCTTCATCTGGTTGTGGCTGACTTGGTTTAATCATTGGCAGTTTCTCACGTGCATGTAGAACTAATTCAATTGATCTTGCCCATTCTCTGTAATTTCTTCCTTCTAAACGGATATTTGTGATTTGGAATGGCTCTAGTTTTTGTTCGTTGCCACCAATAACTGATTGTTGTTCCTCTTTCATTCTTTTTTCCATTGTATATATACTTGAGTATGTAAACTGATTATTGTTTCACTTCAATATAGATGAGATGCAGTCTAGAGTTGATGTCCCACGATGTGATGAACATCTGCTATTTTATAAATCAAATGAAATATGCATACCTTATGTGGTCGATCCTTCAATATACGCAGTAAATTCTATGTGGCTATCTTCTTGGTGCAAATGAGATGGATATTTGGCCCATTATGGGTCAGGTTCCCATTATGGGTCAGGTTCTGTCTTGCCAAATAATGAAGGCCAATACTTGGCCTGTTATATGCCAAAAATTTGTCATGTCCAGTCAACGACAGGCCAATGCAATATCACAATGATTTTATATATCAAATTCTGCCCTATCCATCCAACGACGGGCTGTTTCACTTTAGTAGTGGCTTCCTTAACGCAATTTGTACCTGTAATGCACGTGCAAGGGTCTAATACCATGTGCAAACAGAGAAAAATCATATGTGCATAATATGAAATTTAACTTAGCTAAGAAGATGGAGGAGATGCGAGCTGTCTCTATGCAGTCGCCGCCCCCTTTTCTCTTTCTTCCCTGCTAAATAATACAAAACGGCTGATAGGATTTTATCCCTTAAATATCAGCTTTACAATGATGGTCTAAATTACCTAAATGCTATTAATGAGGCTTATTTAAAACTAATTTTAAAAACAAAATAAAGAAAGAGATAATGCAGAGGATAAATAACAATTAACAAGATGAATGTGTCGTCTCTTGATATCTCTTCTATCTTTCTGAATACTTCAACAATTTTGTGGTGCCTCTCAAGGTTTTCCTCATGGCTTGCTAGCTTAAAAGAGCTCTTGTTCGAGAATCATCAACCAAAAGAACTTATTTTTGTACTTCTCGACTTGTATCGTAACTTTGGCGAGACTCTAGAATTTTTTTCTTGGTGAACAACCATTTGTATAGATATAACTAAAGTCTCAATTTACGACTACAAATAAACACGGGTATTGGCAATAATCCTAAATTTTATCATAGACGTCCATCAATACACCCCTAGACTGATTTTGTAAGCTGCTTTGATTTGTAGCTCCTTCCTCCTCTTCACTAAAGAGAGAATGTACTTCTTCCACTAAAGATACTAGGACTTGATCCCGAATGATGAATCTAATTGATGATTTAACCTATGACCTTTCGGGATCCATGCACGTAACTTAAGGGAGGTAACGTTGGATGAACATGTTTTCCCTAATGGCATAGAAATTGCCAAAGAATACTGTGCAATTGTTGACACCCTATTTTTTATCTTCCTTTCAATTTTTGTTATTTTTTCTTAGTATCCTTTTTTGAGACATTTTATCCTTCATTTCTCAACTAGTCAATGGAGAAACACCCAACACTACCTCTAGCTCATGGTGGTTTCTCTAATGTTGGATATAACTTTATTTTCCTAAAGTACAAACTCTTACTCTTTTGGGTCACCTAACTTGCTGACCTTAAACATGAAGAATTTTTGTTTAGACAAACTTTTGTTAAAACTCTGCTATTGAACTGGGTACTATCAATCTGCCTCAATAAGCTACTCCATCCAAAATTTACAAACAATTCTATTTTTTATCAGTTGAGTCATGACAAAAAGATGATTCAACAAATATCAAAAAAGTATCCAACACCCCCTCACATCTCTTTAGTAGAGTGGTGATAATTCCTCTGTTCTTGAGATTTGTTGAATAGGGTTAGCATATCCTCCTCCACCAACTGAACAATGACTAAGAAATATTTCTCAATGCTTAGCATGTCAATTTAGGTTTGTTTAGGAAATTTTGGGCCCGATTTATCTAGCTAAGAAACTAGCAGGTGGCATGGCAAAGTCAAATTTGGCAGCCAAAGTGGTGACTAAAGCCAACCTCTAGATAGTTGAGACTTTTCCCTTCAATGGCTTCACGGCCAACGGTGAACCTACATGATGGCCCGGAGGGGGGTGGTCTCTACCCCAAGAATTTCAAAAAACTTGAATGGCATATTGACAACAACAACAACAACTAAGCCTTTTCCCATACTAGACAAGGTCGGCTACATAGATTCTTTGTTTCCACAGATCCCTATCGTGTGTCATGTTAGCAGTTAACTCCCAATAAGCTAGATCATTCTTTATTGTTTCTTTCCAACACTTTTGTGGTCGTCCTCTACCTCTTTTAATACTTTCTAAATTTAGTTTTTCTAACCTTCTTACAGGTTCTTCTTTTGATCTTCTTTCTATATGTCCAAACCATCTTAAACGATGTTCTCTCATTTTATCCTCTATTGGTGCCACTCCTAATTTGTTTCTAATAACCTCATTATGTATACGGTCTTTTCTTGTATGACCACTCATTCATCTCAACATCTTCATTTCTGTTACAGACATCTTTTGTACATATTGATGATTAATTGCCCAACACTCAGAACCATAAAACATGGCAGGCCTAATTGCTGCTCTATAATATTTACCTTTTAATTTTAATGGTATCTTCTTAATACCATAAAACATGGCAGGCCTAATTGCAGGCCTAGTTTGCTCCTCTCCATTTTAACCAACCAGCATTAATTCTATGTGTAACATCTCCATCAATTCTTCCATCACTTTGAAAAATTGACCCTAGGTATTTAAAACTTTCCTTTTGGGGAATGCAATGTATGCCAATTTTAATTTCTATGTCCTCTGAAGTAACCAAATGATCAAACTTACATTCCATATATTTTGTCTTTGTTCTACTAAGTCGGAGGCCTTTGCTTTCTAATGTTTCTCTCCATAGTTCCAATTTTCTATTAACTTTTTCCTTAAACTCCCCCACTAATACAATGTCATCTGTAAATAACATACACCAAGGTACTTCATCTTGAATATGTTTTGTTAACTCATCCATCACCATTATAAATAAGTATGGACTTAAAGTTGATCCTTGATGTAACCCAATATTAACTTCAAAGAAGTTTGTCGTTCCTTCATGAGTCCTCACACATGTTTTTGCACCATCACACATGGGATACCTCTTTTTTCTAAAGTTCTCCAAAGAACCTCCCTCGGTACCCTATCATAAGTTTTTCTAGATCAATAAATATCATGTGAAGGTCTTTCTTTTTTGCTCTAAAATGTTCCATAAGACGTCTCAAAAGGTGAATCGCTTCAATAGTAGATTTGCTTGGCATGAATCCAAATTGGTTCTCTATTGTACTTGATACTTGTCTTAACCTACATTTGATAATTCTTTCCCATAATTTCATAGTATGACTCATTAACTTGATACCTCGATAATTCGCACAATTTTGAATGTCTCCCTTGTTCTTATATATGGGTATAAGTGTACTTGTTATCCATTCCTCAGGCATCTTTTGGTTTTTCCATATTTCATGAAATAGTCTTGTGAGCCAAGTGATTCCTATTTCTCCTAGTATTTTTCAAACTTCTATAGGAATATTATCAGGTCCTACCGATTTACCACTCTTCATATGTTTAAGAGCCTCTTTGACTTCATTCTTTTGAATACGTCGATAGAAATTGTGGTTTATATACTTTTCTGACTTGGCTAAATCTCGTAAACTAATACTAACATCTTTATTTTCATTAAAAAGATTATAAAAATAGTTTTTCCATCTATTTCTTATATCATCATTTGCCACTAGAATTTTTTCATCCTTGTCTTTTATGCATCTAACATAATTAAGATCTTTAGTTTTCTTATCTCTAGCCCTAGCTATCCTAAAAATATCTCTTTCACCCTCTTTTGAGTTGAGTTTTTTATATAAGTCATCCCAAATCTTAGCTTTGCTTCACTAACGGCCTTTTTCGCTTCCTTCTTTGCTTTCTTATCAGCTTCTAAAGTTTCACTAGTTCTCTTAGCATAATGTAATTTGTAACATGCCCTCTTTGCCTTGATTTTATTTTGTACTACTTTACTCCACTACCAAGCTTCTTTTTGTGCCGGTACACCTCGCTTAGATACCCCTAACACATCTTTCGCCACTTTTCTAATATGTATAGCCATATTGTTCCACATATCACAGGGTGTACCAACATAATTCCAAACATCTCCTTGAAAGACTTTCTGTTTAAATATATCTTCTTTCTCGCTTTTGAGGTTCCACCATTTAGTCCGAATAGCTCGATGCACTCTTTTCTTCTTTGTCCATTTTTTTATTTGTAAATCCATAACTAAAAGTCGATGTTGGGTGGTTAAGCTTTCTCCTGGAATTACCTTACAATCTTTACAACACGCTCTATCTTTTTTTCTACAAATAAAGTAATCAATTTGTGTTTGTGATAAGCCACTCTTATAAGTAATTAAATGTTCATCTCGTTTTTTTAAGATTGTATTGACTATAAAGAGATCAAATGCCATAGCAAAATTTAAAATCTCCGTACCTTCCTCGTTTATATCCCCAAAAACAAAGTTTCCATGAATCCCTTGATATCCTAATGCCTCTTTACCGACATGTCCATTTAAATCTCCTCCTAAACAAATCAACTCCCTTTGTGGAATCTTTTGAAACACCTTATCTAACTCTTCCCAAAAAACTGTCTTTATACTATCTTCTAGTCCTACTTGGGGTGCGTAAGCACAAACTATATTCAAAACCTCTGCTCCTAACACTAATTTCAACATCATGATTCGGTCACCATATCATTGTATGTCTAGTACACTAGACTTTAAATCTTTATTTATGATAATACCAACTCCGTTTCGAGCCTTTTCTTTACCTGAGTACCATAATTTAAAACCTGTATCCTCTATCTCATTTGCTTTTCCTCCAACCCATTTTGTCTCTTGTAAACATAGAATATGAATCTTTCTCCGAATCATAGTATCTACCACCTCCATTAGCTTACCCGATAATGTTTCAATATTCCAAGAACCAATACGAATCTTATTATCTAGGACTAGCTTCCTTACCCCCCGCATCCGTCCATAATCAAAATGCGGAGACCCTCTCTGAAAAATTTTCACTACATTTGGGTGGCAATGTAGCGGGACTAACTTCTTTACCCACATCAGTCCATGATGTGGGAACCCTCTCTGCAATTGATTCACTACATTCGAACGAAAATGTAGTGGCCCTTGCTTACTTCTTACTGCATTCGGGCTATGCAGCACATCGCTAGGTGGGGACGCCCCAAAGCAATGCTCATAATTTTTGAAATTCATGTTATAAAAATCCGACGAAGTTTTACGCTGGCTGTCGAAAGCCTAACACAACCCTCCTCCTTTATCCGGGCTTGGGACCGACAATGCAAGGGTGATCCTTACATGGGCGGAGTTTTGAACTGCATATTGAATTTAGAAAAAATTAGAAATATTTCCTCTTCATAATTTTAAGAAACAAATGAGGTATTTGTTAAATTATTAAAGTTTTTGTCCAGTTGCCTAAAAAAGATAACTTTTTGAACCCTTTAATGATATTAATTATGTATTCAAATTATATTTTTAGAAATCTGAACCAATATGTTTTGTTGCCCTAGTTCCTCTCTTCCTTTATGTGTGTATTCATTGGCGACACACAATCAAGGCAGAAGGCAAGAAAACGATTGTTTCTTGGCTACAAGATTGATTACCTCCACTACTAATTCATTGTATTAACTATCAATGATACTTAATGCATGAAGACTAAACTCAACATAAAAGGAACAAGAATATGGTTGTGGGTTTGATTATGAACTTTTGATGTAGGAAAATGAAACTCATATGAAAAATGAAAGACAAGAAAAGAGAAATTTTATTAACTACAAAAAAGAGGATTGTGAATATGCCAAGATGAGCATATCATAGTTGAGAATGGGTTGGTTTCTAGATTATTTTTTGCCGTGACACTTCTCTAGATTACTCATCGGCTTCTCCAACTCCCAAAAGGTCACTTATAATCCTTTACCCAAAATTAAAGGTGGTTAGTGAAATTTATTAAGGTAACATTATTGATTTCATTACTCCTTGCATCAGTTTACATAATTAAAAAGAGGATAGATACATCTCGGGGGGGGGGGGGGGGGTCCCTGAGTTCTTTGTGTGTACCCATATTCATCATGGGAATGGCTCCTTAAGTCTCATGTAATTTTTGGCGTTAACACTTGGAAACTCACTAAACAACAACTACTAAGCCTTTCCCATACTAGATGGGCCTGGCTACATGGATTCTTTGTTTTCACATGACCCTATCATATGCCATACTAGCAGTTAACTCAATATAAACTAGATCATTCTTTATGGTTTCTTTCCAATACTTTTGTGGTCATCCTCTTTTCTCTTTTAACATTTTCACGGTCTAGTTTTTCGTATCTTCTTATGAGAGCATCCTTAGGTCGTCTTTCTACATGTTCAAACCATCTTAAATGATTTTCTCTCATTTTATCCTATATTAGTGCTACTCCTAATTTGTTTCTAATAACCTCATTATGTATATAGTCTTTCCTTATGTAACCACTCATCCATCTCAACATTTTCATTTCTGTTACAGCCATCTTTTGCACATGATTAACTACCCAACACTCAACCATAAAACATACTAGGTCTAATTATTGCTCAATAATATTTACCTTTCAACTTTAATGGTATCTTCTTATCACATAGAATATCTAACGCCCTCTCCATTTTAAACAACCGGCATTAATTCGATGTGTAACAACTCTATCAATTTTTTCATCACTTTAAAAAAGTAACCCTTGCATTGCCCATGTAAGGGATCACCCTTGCATTGCCGGTCCCAAACCCGGATAAAGGAGGAAGTTCCGATAACCCGCGAAAAACTTCGTCGGATTTTTAAAATATTGATTAAAAAAATTATGAGCATTGCTTTCGGGTGTCCCCACCTAACGACGCACTGCAGAGCCCGAATGCAATCATAAGTAAGCAAGGGCTACTACATTTTCGCCCGAATGTAGTGAATCAATTGCAGAGAGGGTTCCCAAATCATGGACGGGTGTGAGTAAAGAAGTTAGACCCGCTACATTGTCACCCAAATGTAGTGAATAATTTTCAGAGAGGGTCTCCGCATTTTGAATATGGACCGATGCGAGGAGTAAGGAAGTTAGTCCTAGATAATAAGATTCATATTGGTACTTGAAATATTGGAACATTATCCAGTAAGCTAATGGAGGTGGTAGATACTATGATTCAGAGAAAGATTCATATTCTATGTTTACAAGAGACAAAATGGGTTGGAGAAACAACAAAGGAGATAGAGGATAAAGGTTTTAAAGTATAGTACTCACGTAAAGAAAAGGCTTGAAAAAGAGATGGTATTATCATAAATAAAGATTTAAAGGATAGTGTAGTAGACATACAATGATACGGTGACCGAATCATGACGTTGAAATTAGTGTTAGGAGCAGAGGTTTCGAATATAGTTTGTTCCTACGCACCCCAAGTAGGACTATAAGATAGTATAAAGATAACTTTTTGGGAGGAGTTAGATAAGGTGATTCAAAGGATTCCACAAAGGGAGATGATTTGTTTAGGAGGAGACTTAAATGGACATGTCGGTAAAGAGGCATTAGGATATCAAGGTATTCATGGAAACTTTGGTTTTGGAGATATAAATGAGGAAAGTAATGAGATTTTAAATTTTGCTATGGCATTTGATCTCTTTATAGTCAATACAATCTTCAAAAAACGAGATGAACATTTAATTACTTATAAGAGTGGTTTATCACAAACACAAATCGAATACTTTATTTGTACAAAAAAAGATAGAGTGTGTTAAAGATTGCAAGGTAATTCCAGGAAAAAGCTTAACCACCCAACATCAACTTTTAATTATGGATTTACAAATTAAAAAATGGACAAAGAAGAAAAGAATGCATCGAGCTATTCGAACTAAATTGTTGAACCTCAAAAGCGAGAAAAAATATATATTTAAACAGAAAGTCCTTCAAGGAGATGTTTAGAATTATGTTTGTACACCTTGTGATATGTGGAACAATATGGCTATACATATTAGGAAAGTGGTGAAAGATGTGTTAGGTGTAAGTAAGGGAGGTGTACCGGCACAAAAAGAAGCTTTATGGTGGAGTGAAGTAGTGCAAAATAAAATCAAGGCAAAGAGAGCATGTTACAAATTACATTATGCTAAGAAAACTAGTGAAACTTTAGAGGCTTATAAGAAAGCAAAGAAGGAAGCGAAAAAGGTCGTCAGCAAAAGCTAAAATTTGAGAGGATTTATATAAAAAACTCAACTCAAAAGAGGGTGAAAAAGATATTTTTAGGATAGCTAGGGCTAGAGATAAGAAAACTAAAGATCTTAATTCTGTTAGATGCATCAAAGACGAGGATGAAAAAATTCTAGTGGAAAATGATGATATAAGAAATATATGGAAAAACTATTTTTATAAGCTTTTTAATAAAAATAAAGATGTTAGTATTAGCTTAGGAGAGTTAGCCAAATCATAAAAGTATATAAACCACAATTTCTACCGACGTATTCAAAAGAATGAAGTTAAAGAGGCTCTTAAACATATAAAGGGTGGTAAATCGGTAGGACCAAAGAATATTCCTATAGAAGTTTTGAAAATACCAGGAGAAATAGAAATCACTTGGCTCAAAAGTCTATTTAATGAAATATAGAGAAAGCAAAAGATGCCCGAGGAATGGAGAGCAAGTACACTTATACCCATATATAAGAACAAGGGAGACATTAAGAATTGTGTGAATTAATGAGCCATACTATGAAATTGTGGTAAAAAATTATCGAATGTAGGTTAAGACAAGTATCAAGTATAACATAGAACCAATTTGGATTCATGCCAGGCAGAGATCTACTGTTGAAGCGATTCACCTTTTGAGACGTCTTACGAAACATTTTAGAGCAAAAAAGAAAGACCTTGACATGATATTTATTCATCTAGAAAAAGCTTACGATAGGATACCGAGGGAGGTTATTTCGAGAACCTTAGAAAAAAGAGGTATCCCATTGACATACATTAACCTTATAAGAGACATGTAACACATGTGAGGACTCAAGAAGGAATGACGGACTTCTTTGAAGTTAATATTGGGTTACATCAAGGATCAACTTTAAGTCCATACTTATTTATAATGGTGATTGAGGAGATAACAAAACATATTCAAGATGAAGTACCTTGGTGTATGTTATTTGTAGATGACATTGTGTTAGTAGACATACAACAATATGGTGACCGAATCATAACGTTGAAATTAGTGTTAGGAGAGATAGCTTTTTGGGAAGAGTTAGATAAGGTGATTCAAAAGATTCCACAAAGGGAGATGATTTGTTTAGGAGACTTAAATGGATATGTCAGTAAAGAGGCATTAAGATATCAAGGTATTCATGGAAACTTTGGTTTTGGAGATATAAATGAGGAAAGTAGGGAGATTTTAAATTTTGCTATGGCATTTGATTTCTTTATATCCAATACAATCTTCAAAAAACGAGATAAACATTTAATTACTTATAAGAGTGGCTTATCACAAACACAAATTTATTACTTATTTGTAGAAAAAAAGATAGAGCGTATTGTAAAGATTGCAAGGTAATTCCAGGAGAAAACTTAACCACCCAACATCGACTTTTAGTTATGGATTTACAAATAAAAAAATAGACAAAGAAGAAAAGAGTGCATCGAGCTATTCGGACTAAACGGTGGAACCTCAAAAGCAAGAAAGAAGATATATTTAAATAGAAAGTCCAAGGAGATGTTTGAAATTATGTCGGTACACATTGTGATATGTGTAACAAATTAACAATATGGCTATACATATTAGGAAAGTGGCGAAAGATGTGTTATGTGTATCTAAGGGAGGTGTACCGGCACAAAAAGAAGCTTGGTGGTGGAGTGAAGTAGTGCAAAATAAAATCAAGGCAAAGAAAACTAAAGACCTTAATTATGATAGATGCATCAAAGATGAGGATGAAAAAATTCTAGTAGCAAATGATGATATAAGAAATAGATGGAAAAACTATTTTTATAAGCTTTTTAATGAAAATAAAGATGTTAGTATTAGCTTAGAAGAGTTAGCCAAATCAGAAAAGTATATAAACCATAATTTCTATCTACATATTCAAAAGAGTGAAGTCAAAGAGGCTTTTAAACATATGAAGGGTGGTAAATCGGTAGGACTAGACAATATTCCTATAGAAGTTTGAAAAATCCTATGAGAAATAGGAATCACGTGGCTCACAAGACTATTTAATGAAATATTGAGAAACCAAAAGATGCCCGAAGAATGGAGAGTGAGTACACTCATACCTATATATAAGAACAAGGGAGACATTAAGAATTGTGCGAATTATCGAGGTATCAAGTTAATGAGCCATACTATGAAATTGTGAGAAAAAATTATCGAACGTAGGTTAAAGACAAGTATAAAGTACATCAGATAACCAATTTGGATTCATGCCAAGCAGATCTACTGTTGAAGCGATTCACCTTTTGAGACGTCTTACGGAACATTTTAAAACAAAAAAGAAAGACCTTGACATGATATTTATTGATCCAGAAAAAGCTTAGGATAGGATACCGAGGGAGGTTATTTCGAGAACCTTGAAAAAAGAGGTATTCCATTGACATACATTAACCTTATAAGAGATATGTACAATGGTGCAAAAACACGTGTGAGGACTTTTAAGGAATGACAGACTTCTTTGAAGTTAATATTGGGTTACATCAAGGATAAACTTTAAGTCCATACTTATTTATAATGGTGATTGATGAGATAACAAAACATATTCAAGATGAAGTAGTATGTTATTTGTAGATGACATTGTCCTAGTGGAGGAGTCTAAGGAAAAAGTTAATAGAAAATTAGAACTATGGAGAGAAACATTAGAAAACAAACTCCTCCGACTTAGTAGAACAAAGACATAATATATGGAATGTAAGTTTGATCATTTGGTTATTTCAGACGACATAGAAATTAAAATTGGCACACATTGCATCTCCCAAAAGGAAAGTTTTAAATACCTAGGAATTGATGGAGATGTTGTGCATAGAATTAATTAATGCTGGTTGGTTAAAATGGAGAGGAGCATAGGTATTCTTTGTAATAAGAAGATACCATTAAAGTTAAAAGGTAAATATTATAGAGCAACAATTAGGTCTGCCATGTTTTATTGTTCTTAGTGTTGGGCAGTTAATCATCAACATGTACAAAAGATGTATGTGACAGAAATAAAGATGCTGAGATGAATGATTGGTCATACAAGAAAAGACCGTATACATATCGACGATATCGTTTAAGATGGTTTGGATTCCTCGGAGTCTCTACTGAGCCCTCTTCTCAATCTTTCCAGAGATCGTCTTTGGTACAACAACTCATCGTAGTAGCAGGGTGAGCTTTAGGAGAAACTATTTGCTTGCTCTTGAATCCCTTCATTCCCAACTCTCTTCCTTCCTCCCAACCTTGTTTTGCTTCCATGAAAAAGGAAAAGGAAACTACGAGAACGAGATGAACAGGAAACTCTCGTCTCGCCCGTTTGTTTTAGAGAGAGAGACAGAGGGAGAGAGAATTTGTTACCCCTCAATGATTCTTTTCTGCCTTGTGATCTACTAGCCGTTTATAAAACGAGCCAAACCCCCTCCCCTCTCTCTCTCTCAACGAGACGGCCTTGTTTGAACTGGCGAAAATCTATGACCGTCCGTTGAAACTTATTGATGGTCACAGTCTTCCATATTCTTTCCCCGAAAGACGCCTTGCAAACGTAGCCGATACTATTCGGGTCATTCCCTGACCCAAAAGAGACATGAAAATTAACTAAAGCGAAGCCTGGACTTATGCTTATCCATTGTGCTTGATCTCGTGTCATGTTAGTCTATAACTGGAAAAAGCAAATTCATTCTTTGGCACAAGCAGTTTACCGAACCATGGAAGAAGAGATAACCCAACTCGCAGATTTTAAGTCGGGTCTGAGGTCCGTGAAAAACAAGCGAATCCAACAAATTCAAGATTCTTGGCAATATGTGCCGCGCTTCCATTATCATGAAGCAACATTGTACCCACCGCATTGCTTTCATGTCGTGAGCACGTCTCAAAACAAATCACCCTTTAAGCACGTTTAGTTATCGGTCATAATTGGCAACACAACTCAATTGTATCACCTTTTTTTGAGATATTTATTTAGTTGACACTTGCAATCACTCTAATGATATACTTTAACTCATCTGAGGTTTGATCATGGTGATCTTATAAACTGAGTTTAGACCCATTCTTGTTGCCTTTCACATCAAATCTCTTTCAAATCTTTTGTCAAAAAATCTAAAAGATTTAATTTCAATCTTATATTAATAATAGAAATTACTCTACTTTTTATAAGATCTTCAACATAAGTATATCTTACACCAATAAGTCTAAATTTTTCATTATATATTTTACAATAAGCCTTTAATAATATACTTTAGCTATCACAATTCATCGATATGACTATCATTAGCTTTGTTTATGTCAAAATCTTACGAAAAGATTTCTTAATTATGTTGCTTCTTTATTTTCTGAAGTTAGTTAAGAATTCAACAACTATGATAAAATCAACTATTATTTCTTACAACCCAAATAAAATCAACTATTAATGTAATAACACTCCCCACCAAGAATAAAAGATCAGATCGTGAGTAGCAAATCCAATTAACATTGATCCAAAGATACCGTGACAGATGTAAAAGATATCTTGACATATGTGAAATACAGGTCCGCTGTATAGTTCCTGGTAAGGTAGAACATTCAGAAACCACAATCTTCTCTAAGCATGGGCGACGCTTGAGGATCCCAGTAGCAAGCTACTGCAGTGGACCCTCCTCAAAAAAATTAATTTAATATCATGTGACCCAATGGACCACGTATCAGATATTAAACTGATAAGAACAGATACTACACTTGATCTTAGCCAAAAGGCCGAGAAAGGTATGCTAATCATTCAAAAGGAAAACTAGTAGACATTAAAACAAGTGTGCCACCAGTTTAAGTCTTCCTGGACTCTTCACACAAACTACGACCTAATGCAATGAAACGGACAAGTGAATTCATATTGATTACTCTTCATATTTTCTACTCAATTCACTCTGAAAAAGAAAATAACCAAGCTGCAAGCTTAGGGATTTATAGCTAGTCGTGTAGTGACTACTACATGAAACTGCAATGCAATTAATTCTCTGTGAATTCCCGATAGTCTATGACTTTCATCCCACTTAAAACAGATTTATGACACTAAATAAAAAAAATGAATCTCACATTAAACTGAAATCTTTTGGTGGTGGTTGTGGTTGTTGTAAGCAATGAAAAAAGAGGGTAGCAGCTACCATCACTAGTGTTACAACTGACAACCTATAATGCTGGCCTAGACCCTCCAATATGTCCAACCCAAAGCTGGCTTTAGAAGTTAGAACTATGTAATTAGTGTGGCAACTTACCAACTTACCAAACTTCAATGAATGGGACACCTCTATATACATTTTGAGTTACTCCAACCGGTGATGCTTCTTCGGATGTGATTTTCTTTCATTTTATTCTTTGTTGTTTTTAGTGTAGAAGACAGGTTTTCCATCGCTAGAGGGGGTAGGTAAAGAGCGGCAAGGGACAAAGGAACATGTTAGATGGCTGCCACATTACAAGTTAACATATCCTGTGTTTGATTTCTAGCTTCCTTGGAGATACCAAGTTCAATTGCACTTAATTTTACTTCCCCTCAATCTTAAATGTTTATAACTTTGGGATTGTCACATCTCTAGTCCATGATGTGCTGTCTTCCAAACCCAAATAGGTTCTTCATAAGGGAATATATTCCAAAAATGCAGGGATTTTGCGAGGTTGCAATCATGACGAAGTTGGACCAGATTAATCAGGTATCTTGAGAAGCGCATACGTTCGTGCATCCTGTATCCTTCGGGATTGTTGAATTGTTGTTTGCAATTGTAGAATTATTATCATAATAATTTTATGAAAAATGCTAGTATCAAACAAGAAAGTCAGCTATTAGTTTATTGAAAAACTACTCCATCATGCTTGTACTCAAATACAAGCTTCATTACCAATCAAATAACTTGGCTTTATGTCATTAATCTCTAGTCAAAGAAAAGATTGGTAGTGGATATAAACATTCATTAAAATCAAAATGGCAATGAGAAAAAGATTGTCTATAAAGATGTGTTTTTGAACATATAGAGATGTGCATCATACATTTAGAGTCAAGCTTAAATATGTTTGTATTTCTAAAAATATAACATTTTTAGTTTTGGGTACCTTTAAAAAAAAATTGTTGATTTTGGTCTCTATAAATTTTTATTTTTTAGTTTTTATTTTTACTGTTAATAAAACTCAATTAAGTACTTACTTAAATAGAGATTTAACTCACTAGCGTCATGTGTCAACATTTGTCAATTTAACGGAAGCTCACTACACTTAAATGTAGATTTAACTCATAACGTGTCAATCGCCTCCATTCGCCATAAAACGGAAGCTCACTAACAACAAAACTAACAATAAGCGATTAAAACAAAAGAAAATAATTTTAG
This sequence comes from Brasenia schreberi, assembly GCA_036023115.1. Classification (NCBI taxonomy): domain Eukaryota; kingdom Viridiplantae; phylum Streptophyta; class Magnoliopsida; order Nymphaeales; family Cabombaceae; genus Brasenia; species Brasenia schreberi. The sequence continues at coordinate 23,567,864 of JAYKKT010000092.1, forward strand.
ATTGATCAAAACTAACAAAATAATTTTAAAGAGACTAAAACCAAAAGATATTATATTTTCAATTGATTAAAAACATATTTAAGTATTAAATTTAATCACACTGCCAAGGCATAAATCGGTGGCCACATTCCATTATAAAGGTGTATATCCAGCATAGCTTATAGCTTTATCATTTTTCACTTTGCATATTAATGCTTATCGTCATTATCGTAATAATATTTTGCATAGCAGTTGAGATACATACAATCAAGGCCAAAACTGGGCTTTAAATGAATTCCGATGGATTTGTGGAGCATTCATCCTGTGTATAATACGTTAAAATATGCATGAACTGATCATATTTAATTCGATAGGAGTAACCATAGGTGCGCTGTAATTCAAATCAAATCAGCTGAAACTTTTCGAGAGAAAACTTTTTATACGATGCAGATCAGACTAACTCATTATGCGTTCAACAATAGTGAACAGTATTAATGATAACGGTATTGGGAGTGGGATTGTGCAATATGTTACATCGGGTGATATAGCAATTCTCATTAAAATTGTCACCTTATAAGGTACCAAACATAATCAGCTGTAATGAAACTGTAAGGATAATAAATTAAGGAAATCATGATTATGAGGTCAATTAGTTGACCAAGGAATACCAATGAGGAAATATTATACGTCAAAAGACGAATGATTGAATAAATTTTAGTTTTCTTGAAAGGAGACCACAGCTTCATGAGTATTTGATTCAACGATACAAACGTTGAGGTCCAGCACCAAGAAACCAGAAAGAGAAACTCAGTTATTCTATGCAAGGGACACATTAAGTCTGATACGTCAAACATTGAAAACTAATTAAAATAAAATGCCAAGCCACAACCACAATTCCAGAACCTTATAGTTCAGAACTTCACATTTTAGACTTGATTGGATAGGAGGGTGCTTCTGGCCCTTGCAGCAGTGCAACACATGGGGGACACCTGTGGGTTCCAGTAACAAGTTACTATATTGGACCTCTCCCAAAAAAAATTAACTTAATATCATTGACTCCACTTATCAGATACTAATTAAACTGATAACAACAGATACCTACACACATAATCTTAGCCAAAAGACCGTATGTCTAAAACAAGTTCTCCTCTTCAACTTTATATCTAGTGTACTTTTGGCTGCTTGGTTGATTCTCTGATGTGACTCGTGAGTGAAACAATGACACATTTACACAGTAAACATGACAACAATCAAATTAAATTTTTGATTAATTTCCCAATTGCCAGTTTCAATAGATATTATTATCCTAGTTTCTACAATGTAATGTAGTTATAGGCGTAAGAAAAGTGTTCAAGGCACTGGACTAGGGCTGTGTTCCCTGAGACTTTCACTATCATTGCTTCAACATACAGAAAATAGAGAGAATGTATTTTGCTGGAGATAATGTCTAGAATATCATGAATAGAGGCCACTTTAGTCTGAAAGCAGAGAAACGTCTAGAAGGACAAGCAGGCAGGTACACTTTTATCAAGGTTGAATGAAAAATAGGATTTTGAAATTGCAACTTGATAGCAGCTAGAGTGGCAGAGTGTGGACTAATTAATCCCATGATTTATATATGGGGTAGTTTCAGTTTGAAGATACCTGGCTTGTGCTGAATCGGATTATTATGGCCTACTTTTCATGTTTGTCGCAGAATATTTTGTAATAAGATATGGTCGAATGGGTAGGTTGTCCAATTTTGCAACCAATAAATTCAGCATTGATTTTTTTTTTTTTTTGGGTTGTAGGGGAGGGTAAATTCTGTAAATATTTAATCTACTCTGCAGTAAGATATGGTCGACTTCTGAGCATACCGCATTGATTTTTTTTTTTGGGTTGTAGGGGAGGGGGTAAATTCTACAGATATTTAATCTACTCTGCAGTAAGATATGGTCTGACTTCTGAGCATACCGTATGGTACATATGGTGTACCATATGTGTGTGTAAGATAATGCTTTGATGTTATTCTTGACTGCACGAGGTGGGCCTCTTAAGCAGCAACCTGCCAACTAGACTAGGCAATATTTGCATAAACAGCCAGTCATGTTTCGAACTTTCAGGTGCCAAACGAAAGTTTTGTAACTCAAAGGAAACATCATCAACTTAGCTATGGAAAGGGTCAAAACTCCTTTTCCTTCTTGGTAAGGCACCTTAATTTTGATTGTTAATTTAAACTAATTAAAATGGTGAATTAAAATTTGAAATGATGAATTTATAAGTATTGACAATATAACCCCAGATGCAGCATTTTATATTGTTTCAGTAAAGAGAAAATTCAAATTAAAATTTAGACTGTTCTCCATTTGATAATCAACAAATTTCATACATGTTAATCAGTTTTACTATGCAGTTACAGGCTTGAGGACATACCAAACAGTTCAGGACATTATGGACTCAGGGTGATAATCAACAAATTTCATACATGTTAATCAGTTTTACTATGCAGTTACAGGCTTGAAGACATACCAAACAGTTCAGGACATTATGGATAGTGAGATGTTCTTATATTTGCCCTCAACATAGAGAAAAGGAGAACTGTGCTCTGCGTCTAGACTTTCATGAGAAATGCAGTGAACTCCTCACTAATACATGGAAACTCAACAATTATGCTCTTGGTCTTCAATTGCTTATTAGTTATCACAATTTACAGTGCGTCTTTTTTTAGCAGGGATGGCAATGGGGCGGGATGGGGGATAGTGCTTCCCCGCCCGTCACCGTCTGCTCATGGGTATTCATTTATAATTTTCTACGAGTAGGTTTTTTTATGGAGATCCTCACAGAGATTCATGGATAATTAATAATTTAAAATAAAATTTTAAAAATTATAAAAACATAAAAAAAATAAATTTTAACACTATATACTATAACTTTGTTCAACAATCTAAGATTAACTACAAAATGAAAATTAAAATAATATTATAAATATTTACAAATAACAAACTAAATTCAATTATATATTTTGTAACCAATCAAGTTACATAAATAACTATTACATAGTCAATAGTATATATTTTTTAACAAGCTTTATCATTATGGATTCATTCTAATAAAAAAAATCATTTCAAAATAATAAAAAGATATATATTTTCATCTCAAATACAGTAAAAAGAAAAAAAAAATAATATATGATATATATTAAATAAAAAGATAACTTCATGTAGATTAAGGGATACTTTCACTGTGGCGGATATTATAATCCCCGCCTCGCCCCATTTATTAAACGAGTGACCCATCCCCCCGCCCCATCACATGGGGTACCCATCCCCACCCCATCACTGCACTTCTGATCCGTAATGGATAATTTGCCATCCCTCGGATCCGTATCACGGATAATTTTGCCATCCCTAGTCCTTTTTCAGCTATCTCGTTCCCGGACTTTTATGTATTAACTTTTCTCTTAACCATTGTAATAAAGCACCTGAAATGAGCATAATATATTAAGTACAAATATTAAACTACACTATATAACTATCAGATATTAAACTGATAAGAACAGATACTACACTTGATCTTAGCCAAAAGGCCGAGAAGAAAATGCTGCTGATACACAATAGGAATATGAAAGTAGAGTAATGCTGTGTGCATATTGTTAAATTTATGGATCCCATTTATTCGCTCCCAAACAGAAAGCAATCTGTTCCACACACATAAGCATTCACCGATGCAGCAAGCAAGACCAAACATGAAAGCATTTGACACCCACCTGCAACTGAGAAGCCTATTACGATCAAGTTCGAAACACGGACCAACTACACTCCGTTTGAACAACAATGGCCATGATCAGGACCTCAAGTCTCAAACAGCGTAGTCCGAGATAACCAAAGCATTTTATATCTTTGCAAATTTACTAGAACATACTGTGTGTTCTACAGGATGGGAATAAAGGAAAAGCAAATGGTTCAATGGGCTAAAATTAGGTAAATTTACAGAAGTACATCAAAAGAATTTGCCTTGTTTATATTGAGGATGCCATTTATTGGCTATGCTAGCGACACATTTTCAACCCCAACATTCACCTCTTACACATAAGTGCGTCAAGTTTGTGTTTACAACCTCAGAAAACACACACAAAATAACCTGATGATGAACCCCAAAGCGTTTCATTAGAAACAAAGAAGCTAACATTTAGTGTTGGTCGGAATGACTGATAGCTGAAATATAACCAGAATGAGGGTTTGACTATGTCAAGCATGACTACAGAGTTAGGTGGTGCGTGTAATCCTGCCAATATACGTTTTTGGCACATCGAACTTCGTTCAAACAGTGTCAACCAACTTCTGGATGCTATCACAAACAATTGTTTTCTGAACAATTGGTTTCAGATATATTATGCTTGGCACGTGATAATTGGAGACTTGGTATGACTGGAGCCTGGAATTTGTAAGATAACTGTGACTCCCAAAACCAGGAAATGAGCCTTCTAGATGTTCTATATGGTTAGCTTTACATGAATCCTATCATAGACGATTGTTTTTACAGTTGATTTCAGATATGCTGTTTTTGGCATGTAATAGAAAACTAACGACTAATTTCTCACTTAATTATAAGCAATCATAACATATTAGATCCTCTGGTCGAATCTAGGCAAACTCAAAAGCAATTTATGACCCTGCAAATCTTAATATTACATTCAAAGAGTCTCTGAAAACCATGAAGCAGAAACAGCTAAAGCATATTTATGAATGTGTACACAAAATAAAATCTTCAGCAGCATCCAGTAAACACCGGGACCCGAAAGATAATCTAATAAAAATACCAAAAGTTTACAACAATTAATCAAGATTACACTACAAAGAAGTTTAGGGGTCGTCTATGAGCATCGCCATTGAATGTGTGGATACCCTGCGATTCCAAAGAAATATCTACAAGGGCCATTAACAAAAACTCCACCCGATAGCTGAGTTTCAAACCAAGAGACGAAAAGTTGATCATCCTTGCGACACCCATAACAAGAATCAAATGCTGTTCATTATAATTACGAAATCATCCGAAGTTGATCTTCGAAAACATCTGCCATCATCTGTTCTTCACCATCATGGTCCCAAAAAGAAATACAGGCAGGCAAATTCTGGCTTGCGGTTACCATCCCCTGTTCCATGCGCAGAACCTCTTGTAAGCTACATCGGTAACGTGAATCAGAACTCACCGTTGTGAATCCTGAATCGTCCAGAGATGGAAGATCTTCAAAGACAGCTGCCATCTTCTGTTCATAGTCGTCAACATAATCGTCACAAAAGGAATTGCAGGCAGGCAGATTTTCAAACCCGCTTTGTACCAGCCCCTGGTTCGCTTGTAGGACTTCTTCTGGGCTTCCAAAATGGAGATCAAAGTCAACAGGTCCACCACCAGCAGCAGGAGACTCGATAATGTTACTTGAAACAGAAGTGTGACTGCGCTCAGACGAGAGGCTAGATTCCTGATCAGCTCTTCCTTTCTTTTGATTCTTCTTGTTCGGCTTACCTTCTTTGGCGTAACTTTGGTATCTATGGATGACAGAGCGCAGAGAATTCTCGTTCTTAGGCCATGTGATGGGGATGGGTTGTTCGTTGTGGAGGTTACCTCGAGAAGGAAGGTAGATGAGGCACGCTTCGACACCACAGAGAACAGAAAGCTCGTGGATCTTCTTCTCGATTCCTCTGAGTCTCTGCTGAGCCCTCTTCTCAATCTTTCCAGAGATCGTCTTTCCAGAGGTACAACCTTTAGGAGAAATTATTTGCTTGCCTTTGAATCCCTTCATTCCCAATTCTCTTCCTTCCTCCCAACCTTGTTTTGCTTCCATGAAAAAGGAAAAGGAAACTACGAGAACGAGATGAACAGGCAACTCTCGTCTCGCGCGTTTGTTTTAAAGAGAGAGACAGAGGGAGAGAGAATTTGTTGCCCCCTCAACGATTCTTTTCTGCCCTTTGATATACTAATCGTTTACAAAACCCGCCAAACCCCCTCCCCTCTCTCTCTCAACGAGACGGCCTTGTTTGAACTGGCGAAAATCTATGACCGTCCGTTGAAACGCATTCACGGTCACAGTCTTCCAGATTCTTTCCACGAAAGAAGCCTTGCAAACGTAGGCATTACTAGTCGGGTCATTCATTGACCCAAAAGAGACATGAAAACTAACTAAAGCGAAGCCTGCACTTATGCTTCGTACACGAATTCTTAATTGTCATCCATTGTGCTTGATCTCGTGTCATGTTAATCCATAAATGGAAAAAGCAAATTCATTCTTTGGCACAACCAGTTTACCGAAGCATGGAAGAAGCTCAAAGTTTGAGTTATATAAGCAAATCCATAAATGCTTGAGTTATATAAGTTTGAAAAAGTTGAGAAAATTAACCAACTTTAACTGAATGTTTAGCTTTCGTAAAAACACTTTTAACAAGTGTGAAGTCCGTATACAAAGAAAAATAATTAGAAAATTATTTTTTAAAGAAATAATTAGGGCAACAACCCTACTATATATTAGTCACACAGATTTATGTGGACCCTTTAGGGTAAGATCTTATCATAAAAATATATATTTTATAACATTTATCGATGATTATTATATATATATATATATGTATGTATGTATCTCCTTGCACATAAGTTGGAGACATTTGAAATATTCAAAGAATATAAGCATGAAGTTGAAAATCAATTAGGGAAGACAATCAAAGTCTTAAAGTCAGACAAATGTGGTGAATACACCTTTACAAAATTCTTGAAATACTATAAAGACTTTGGGATCATAAAATAAAATACCTTGCCTAGAACATCTCAAGAAAATGTTGTAGTAGGGAGATCTAACAAGACCTTATTGAATATAATGAGGTCCATGTTAATAGATGCTTCTTTTTGTAGGACATTTTGGGGAGAAGCAGTATATACAACCTTGTAAATACTAAATAGAGTTCATTGCAAAGTTATATTCTCTGCACCATATGAGATGTTGTTTGGAAGAAAACCAAACCTCAGTCATCTCACGAGGTGTGAATATGTCTCACATGTGAAGATACTTGATTAGTTTAGGGATAAACTAAATATGTCCCTAAGATGTGTATTTATTTGATATCCTAAAAGTTTTAAAGAATATCAGTTTTATCATAAAGAGCATGAATTAATAGAAAGTAGGGATGTTGAATTCTTAGAGGAGACTAAGAATGATATCCTTGATAATAATAATGAGTATGCTATGATTTAATGAATCTAAATCTATCATCATTTGAACCCATAGATAATGATGATTCTTTTGAATAAACTTAAATTTAAGTGGACATAAAAGACTTACGGTCACTCCGTCCTACTTAAAGGATTATCATACTTATCTTATAGTGGAAGTATGCAATTCAGTAGATTTAAATAAGTTGATTGATAACTTAACATATCATCAAGCTATTGACTCATCTCAATTTTTATATTAGAAAAAAGTCATGGATTAAGAAATTGAATCCATAGAGAAAAACCAAGTCTAGGAATTAGCTAATTTGTTAAAAATAACCGGATACGAGTACCCCAACCAATTTAACGTACCCATGCAACATAGACTCCACCTGACTTGGATTGGATATGGTAATTGCGCTTTACCGTGGCCACTGTTAGTTATTAGCGATGGCTTTCATACACTGGAGTGTGAAATGATCTCTCTGTCTCTCTCCATGTAAAGACACACACACTAACAATTCTCTCTCTCTCTCTCTCTCTCTCTCTCTCTCTCTCTCTCTCTCTCTCTCTCTCTCTCTCTCTCTCTCTCGTATTTTGTTTACCGTGCTCTCTAGGAGTCTGCAATGGCGGTCGCACAGAGTATATGTGAGAATCCAGTGGATCCACACTTGCTCAACAGCTCAAACGTTCCCTTGCTCGGTATACTTTATTTTCATGAATAGTTAAACCCATCGCCTTATGTATTACTAGTAATTGCTATTTACCAACCTCCATTTATTCATTGATCAATGTCTTCTTTTAGAACGATTTTTGTTTTTGGGTTATATTTTTAGCATGGAATTTAGTTCCACCAAAACTACTATCAATTGTAATTAGTTGGAAGTGCTAGGGAATAATAAAACATGATTCATTTTTTTCTTGTTTAGAATTAAATGCTAAGATTACAATCAACGGTCTTGATTTAGTTGAAGGTGTAAAGAGTGAATCCACAGAGGACAACACTGTTGATCAATCTACAGATTAGAAGGGGCCGGGGTGGTCCAGAGGCTGACAACAATGAAAAAGAACGAAGTCCTCAACAATGTAAGAGAACGAAGTCCTCCCACACAGGAGATTGATGAGCGTGATATAGAGAAAGTATGCTTGAGACGATAAGATACATCTTTCATTCTTACTGTCTCGACTACGTTGACTTAGCCGTTCTACCAAAATTGAGCACAGTTATAGTTAAGAATCTCCCTACTTGATCCTACTTGTTAAAAAGACTAATTCTTTTGTTTTAAGAAAAAGTTGAAAGAGAAAATAATAAAAAATGATCTAATTTATATTCAGTTACCGTTAGCATGGCATATGATAGAGCTATGTGGAAACAAAGAATCCATGTAACCGACTCCATCTAATATAGGCAAAAGTCTCGATTGTTGTATAAGAGGAAGTTGAAGTCTAACACGCATGTACCTACATACACCCTATCAGAATTGAACTCCCCATAATCAACAACGGCACTTAAGTGCCTTGCTGTTGAGCATTGGTTTTGTAGCACTTAAGGTCCAGAAGCTCACAATAAATTTGTCCAAAAGCTTGCTTGACACCTACAAAGCAGTGTTAGGTAAGTCTCTGTTTTATTTACTTTCTTTCATCATCTTCTAAAACATTTTTTATTTTATGTCAAAAGATAAAGCGTGAAACCGATTTTGCTGTCAGTGTCTACGCTAGAGTCCGACTGTAACAGGGAGAGAAAAGGGCCCAAATGGTTCTTTAGTGGGTGTCATCAAGCTTGAAATTGCAGGTAAACAATGATTTTTCGGAGACCTAACATAGTTTCCCCCTTTTCCTTTTTCTTGAAAATCCAACCAAAACCTCACCTGTTGGTGGCAATTGCGGGTGGAGATCATTGGGTCGGGAGCACAAATCTAGATTCATTCTTTAGCCAAAACGTTGTCGGAAACAACGGTTCTCAAGTAGAAATTGGCGGGCATCTATTTTAAATTTTTCCTATTTTCCCTTACTCCATTTCGACCGAAACTTCCATCGGTGGCAGTGGGTGTCATGCACAAAAGGTAGGTTTCCTTGTCCAGACCTTGGTTGTGACGGGAGACCATTGGAACACAGGGAACTTGGGCTAAAATTGGTGGCAAATGGTGGTAGCCTAGGGTTGTATTTGTGTGGGGTTTAGAGATCTCATATGTGACAGATTCCCAAGCACTAAAAAGAGGAGAAGGAAGGTGAAAGTTGTTCACTGTCACAGTTTTATTAAAGTAAAACAGTTTTATTTGAAATGTTTATTTTTTTACAAATCCAAGAAAAGAGACCTTCCTGGGTTATTGGAGACAAAAGTGGTCACCTAATAACTTACATTTCTCACTTGGCTACGTAAGCCAAATGATAAACTTGTTTTACTTCCTACTATTTCAAGGATTTTCAAGTTGTATCATTTTCAATACTAAGTGATTGTAACTTATATCAATTATGTATTTTTTTGTAATCAATATATTTTTCCTGCATAATAATCAATAACATATCTCTAGATGTCATATAAAACATAGTTATCTCATTCATCTTAACCATATCATGAACATAGTAGTATTTAACCATTATATATTTGTTGATAGAGCTATCAACTCTATTTTTAATTAGAGTAATTGCTACACTATTATCATAGTAAATGATAATTGACTCGACTATATCCAACTTCAAATAACATATAAAGCAACTTATCTAAACGATATTTGTTGCAACAATACTCACTTTATTATGGATGTAATGCTATACAATCTTGTTTCTTTCAAACCTAAGAAACATCACCACCAAATAAGAATATTTGATCGGAGGTTGACTTAATGTCATCTTTCCTCTCACTAAAGTCAACATTTGATTGTACTATTAATTTTAGTCCATCTACTTAAAACATAATTTAAATCTTTTATTCTTTTAAGACATCTCAATATCCTTTTTACAACTATTCAATATTGTCAACCAAGATTACATTGATATTTACTTACAAGACCAGCAACAAAGTTGATATAAGGTCTTATACATAACATAACATATATCAAACTGTCCACAACTTGTGCACAAGAAACATTAGATCTGTTTTCTTCCTCATTGGGACAATCAACCTTATACAATTTGATCCTTTAGCAGCGAGTTTATTTGCATACAATCACCCATTCTAAATTTCTTATAGATATAGTCAATATATCTCTCTTGACTCAAATATAAAATTTATATTATCTATCATAAGAAATCTTTATAGCCAGAATATAAGATGCATCTCACATATCCTTCATTTCAAACTTAGAGTTTAATAATAACTTGGTTTTGACAATAATCTCATTATCATTTTCAGTCAATAATATATCATCTACATATAATGATAAAATACTCTCACTATTCTACACTTATACACAATATTCTAGTTCATTAGCCACAAATGAGGTGATTGTTTTATGTCAGATAAGGATTTCTTCAACCTATATGTTTTATCTTCTTGATCATTAATAATATACCCTTCTAATTGCAACATATAAATAATTTCATTTAAATCATCATTTACAATGATGACTTTTACATCTAGCTGATGTAAATCTAAATTATAATATACAAAAATAGCTAGAATAATCTTAATAGATGTCAATTTTATAACATGAGAATATGTTTCTATATAATCAATCTTCTCCTTTTGTGAAAAACCATTTGCAACCAATGTAGCCTTAAATTTATCGATTGTTATATCAACTTTATATATTTTTAAGAACTCATTTAGAGCATGTGACTTTCCTTCCTTTGGGTAAATCTATCATTTCTAACTTTATTTTTCTCAATGAATTCAATTTCCTCATCCATTGATTTTTTCCTGGTCTTATGAATAAAATGAGTTAATAGCTTGTTGATAAGATAAGTTATCATTCAACTCATCTAAATCCATTGAGTTACATACTCTCTCCACAAAGTAAGTATTATAATCCTTTCAAGTATCCTACCTTGCAACTCCGCCCATGTAAGGGATCACCCTTGCATTGCTGGTCCCATGCCGGATAAAGGAGGAGGGTTGTGTTAGGCTTCTGACAGCCAATGTAAAACTTCATCAAATTTTTATAATATGGATTACAAAAATTATGAGCATTGCTTTGGGGCGTCCCCGCCTACCGACGTGCTGTAGAGCTCGAATGCAGTAAGAAGTAAGCAAGGGTCACAAAATTTTCGCCCGAATGTAGTGAATCAATTGCAGTGAGGGTTCCCACATCATGGACGGGTGTGGGTAAAGAAGTTAGTCCCACTATATTGTCACCCGAATATAGTAAAAAAAATTCAGAAAGGGTCTCCGCATTTTGATTATGGACGGATGCGGGGGGTAAGGAAGTTAGTCCTAGATAATAAGATTCGTATTGGTTCCTCGAATATCGGAACATTATCGGGTAAGCTAATGAAGGTGGTAGATGCTATGATTCGGAGAAAGATTCATATTCTATATTTACAAGAGACAAAATGGGTTGAAGAAAAAACAAAGGAGATAGAGGATACAGGTTTTAAATTATGGTACTCACGTAAAGAAAAGGCTCGAAATGGAGTTGGTATTATCATAAATAAAGATTTAAAGGAGAGTAGTAGACATACAACAATATGGTGACCGAATCATGACATTGAAATTAGTGTTAGGAGCAGAGGTTTTGAATATAGTTTGTGCTTACGCACCCCAAGTAGGACTAGAAGATAGTATAAAGACATTTTTTTGGGAAGAGTTAGATAAGGTGTTTCAAAAGATTCCACAAAGGGAGATGATTTGTTTAGGAGGAGATTTAAATGGACATGTCGGTAAAGAGGCATTAGGATATCAAGGGATTCATGGAAACTTTGGTTTTGGGGATATAAACGAGGAAGGTAAGAAGATTTTAAATTTTGCTATGGCATTTGATCTCTTTATAGTCAATACAATCTTCAAAAAATGAGATGAACATTTAATTACTTATAAGAGTGGCTATTAACAAACACAAATTGATTACTTTATTTATAGAAAAAAAGATAGAGCGTGTTGTAAAGATAGAGAAAGCTTAACCACCCAACAACGACTTTTAGTTATGGATTTACAAATAAAAAAATTTACAAAGAAGAAAAGAGTACATCGAGCTATTCGGACTAAATAGTGGAACCTTAAAAGCGAGAAAGAAGATATATTTAAACAGAAAGTCCTTCAAGGAGATGTTTGGAATTATGTTGGCACACCCTGTGATATGTGGAACAATATGGCTATACATATTAGGAAAGTGGCGAAAGATGTGTTAGGGGTATCTAAGGGAGGTGTACCGGCATAAAAAGAAGCTTGGTGGTGGCGTGAAATAGTACAAAATAAAATAAGGCAAAGAGGGCATGTTACAAATTACATTATGCTAAGAAAACTAGTGAAACTTTAGAGGCTTATAAGAAAGCAAAGAAGGAAGCGCAAAGGCCGTTAGTGAAGGAAAAGCTAAGATTTGAGAGGACTTATATAAAAAACTCAACTCAAAAGAGGGTGAAAGAAATATTTTTAAGATAGCTAAGGCTAGAGATAAGAAAACTAAAAATCTTAATTATATTAGATGCATAAAAGACGAGGATGAAAAAATTCTAGTGGCAAATAATGATATAAGAAATAGATGAAAAAACTATTTTTATAATCTTTTTAATGAAAATAAAGATGTTAGTATTAGTTTAGGAGATTTAGCCAAGTCAGAAAAGTATATAAACCACAATTTCTACCGACGTATTCAAAAGAATGAAGTCAAAGAGGCTCTTAAACATATGAAGGGTGGTAAATCGGTAGGACCAGATAATATTCCTATAGAAGTTTGGAAAATACTAGGAGAAATAGGAATCACTTGGCTCACAAGACTATTTAATGAAATATGGAAAAACCAAAAGATGTCTGAGGAATGGAGAGCAAGTACACTTATACCCATATATAAAAACAAGAGAGACATTAAAAATTGTACGAATTATCGAGGGATCAAGTTAATGAGTCATACTATTAAATTATGGGAAAGAATTATCGAACATAGGTTAAGACAAGTATCAAGTACAACAGAGAACCAATTTGGATTCATGCCAGGCATATCTATTATTGAAGCGATTCACCTTTTGAGACGTCTTATGGAACATTTTAGAGCAAAAAAGAAAGACCTTCACATGATATTTATTGATCTACAAAAAGCTTATGATAGGGTACCGAGGGAGGTTCTTTGGAGAACTTTGGAAAAAAGAGGCAATCCATTGACATATATTAATCTTATAAGAGACATGTATGATGGTGCAAAAACATATGTGAGGACTCATGAAGGAACGACGGACTTCTTTGAAGTTAATATTGGGTTACATCAAGGATCAACTTTAAGTCCATACTTATTTATAATGGTGATGGATGAGTTAACAAAACATATTCAAGATGAAGTACCTTGGTGTATGTTATTTGCAGATGACATTGTACTAGTGGTGGAGTCTAAGGAAAAAGTTAATAGAAAATTGGAACTATGGAGAGAAACATTAGAAAGCAAAGGCCTCCGACTTAGTAGAACAAATACAGAATATATGGAATGTAAGTTTGATCATTTGGTTACTTTAGAGGACATAGAAATTAAAATTGGCACACATTACATTCCCCAAAAGGAAAGTTTTAAATACCTAGGGTAAATTTTTCAGAGTGATGGAAGAATTGATGGAGATGTTATATATAGAATTATTGCTGGTTGGTTAAAATGAAGAGGAGCATCAGGTATTCTTTGTGATAAGAAGATACCATTAAAATTAAAAGGTAAATATTATAGAACACTAATTAGGCCTGCCATGTTTTATGGTTATGAGTGTTGGGCAGTTAATCATCAACATGTACAAAAAATGTCTGTAACAGAAATGAAGATGTTGAGATGGATGAGTGGTCATACAAGAAAAAACCATATACATAATGAGGTTATTAGAAACAAATTAGGAGTGGCACCAATAGAGGATAAAATGAGAGAATATCGTTTAAGATGGTTTGGACATATAGAAAGAAGATCAAAAGAAGAACTGGTAAGAAGGTTAGAAAAACTAAATTTGGAAAATATTAAAAGAGGTAGAGGACGACCACAAAAGTGTTGGAAAGAAACACTAAAGAATGATCTAGGTTATTGGGAGTTAACTGCTAACATGGCACACGATAGGGATCTGTGGAAACAAAGAATCCATGTAGCCGACCCCGTCTAGTATGGAAAAAGGCTTTGTTGTTGTTGTTGTTGTTGTTGTTGTTGTAAGTATCCTACCTTGCCACAATTGAAGTTTTTGATTTGATAAGTAGGTTTCTGCAATTTTTTGAAACTTTGACCACTATTTTTATTATATTTACTAAACTTTTTATTTAGCTTTCTTTTATTTTGGCTGTTCTTGAAGAAAAACTCTAAATTATCTTGAGTAACTAACAATTTGTCTTTCTTATCCCTATTCATTTGGTCTTATTCAATTGTAAGTTTTAGAGGGAGTTCTAAAAGGTTAAAGTTAAATTAAAGTCTAAGAGTTGTGATTATCATATTCTAGGAAGACAAAAAACTCTTTAAGATAGCAGATATATGTATAAATTTTGGAATAACTAATCTTGTTATATTTAAGTCTTTAGCCATAACCAATATTTGGTTTACATGTTTAACTACATTATCTCATTCTTTCATTCTTTGAGAATTACATTTTTTAAGGAGCAATTGAACATGAAGTTTAATTATAGTATCATATTTAGATGTTATCAAACTAAACAACTCTTTAGAAGTTTCATATTCTTCAAAGACCCTAATCAAATCATCCTTTATGTATGATAGAATAATAGTCTTAACTATTGTGTCACCCTTCATTAAGGTTTTATATTTTTTTCTTTATCTATTGTATTAGGTTGAGTTAATATTTTTGTTTCTCTAAGTACATAATCAACACCCTTTAAGATTAAGTCTAGTGAAATTCTTCTTTTCATATTTAAAATTTAGGTCATTCAATTTCTCGATCTTTACTAATTTAGAAACACATTTTGCTTCTCATTTCTAAAAGTTTGACAAAGCTAACACTAAGAGGGTGGTTATGATGCAACAACAAAGAAGGATGTTGCGAAACGATAGTTCGACTCTTATACCAATAACAAATTCTGACGTATCTTCAATCATCGGATGGAACACGAAAGCCAAACAGAACCAAGGAAGAAGAGAGAAAGAAGTTGTTCATGGTTATCAACAAAAGGTTTTCAACAGTGAGTTTCTTTGTGTATATCACATGTTTAAAACAAACTTAGTATTTGTTTAGATATGACTTTACTTCCTAAGATTTCAGGATCTATATCCCCCTGTTGATGTCACTTGCTATTTCATTTCATAACCATTAATTTTACTACTCTTGCTATTTCATTTCAATAGCAATGAGTGTTTTGAAATAAAATTGTTTCCATACTTGCTGGATGTATGCTATCGTATTAATATATATGGAATTTTATTGAGACATTTTCCAAATTAATGGTTATGAAAGATTTGTTTGTGAATGTAATAGATGAAAGTATAACCCTACATATGTAAGTATGTCTCTAGATATTGTTTTCTCCTACAAACTCGAGGGGGATGTCTAGCGAGCCTGTGTGATAGCCGTCATCAACAATGCAACTGGTTAGAAGCGGGTGTTAGAGTCACTCCACGCCACGATAGTAGTGGTAGATACAGTGACACCTTGACATCAAAACTTTTTATGGTCACATATCACATGCTTCAAATGATTTAAAATGTGCAATCATTGATGAGTTTTTGGTTTTGTATCACATGCTTTAGATGCTTTAAAATGTGCATGTTTTTGGTATGCTCTTGATTGTAGAAAGATAACATCCACCTACGGAGCATATGTAGTTGTTGGTCACCCTATTATTATTATCTTTATAACTTATATAAAGAATTATTGTGGCTTAATTGATGTGTAGATGGAGTAACGATTGAGTGATATCAGCATACATATGTAGTTGGTGGTCACCCTATTATTATTATCTTTATAACTTATATAAAGAATTATTGCGGCTTAAGTGATATGTGAAGATGGAGCAACGATTGAGTGATATCAACACATCCATTGAACGTAATCTTGAGATACTGTATTTTAAAATGTTTGATTAAAATTCAAACATGGAATTTAGAATTTAAAGAATCGTCGAATTGGTTATTTGATTGATCTCATTATGCATTGATAAACGTGAAATATTTGGATTTTAATTGTACACTAGCTTTTTGAGATGATGTTGACGTAGACTTTTCTTCACTCTACACTTCAGGTCAAGAGCCACATCGATCGACACAAGGGGTGCTAGCTGTCTAGTGGGTCCCATAGCTGGGGGCATGACACACACATATAAAAATATATACATACATACATATTCATATAAAAACAAAAATTGATATTTACCTAAACTTTTTTCGGGACTAGATGTTTTGACTATTAGTCAAATAGGAATCCCACGACTAACAGCATTACTACAAAAAAGCATCCACTATTTGATTAACAACTGAAACCTCAGGGGTCCCTATTTGGTTATTGATTGAAACCTCGTTTCTCTATTTGATGCAAAAAAAAAAAGTAGTTCTCAAAGTTTAAAACAGAAAAAGAGATGATACTTTTATGAATTTTCATATATATATATATATATATATATATATATATATATATATATATATATATATATATATATATATATATATATATATCCCTTTATATGTGTATGTGTGCATGCACATGTGTATATGTGGGTGGGAAGTAAGTTTTAATTATTTAAGTAATATGATAATATATCGATTCAACAGCCTAACCCTCACCTATGCCATACTATTTTTACTTGCAAGCTGAATAACATCGAACTACAATGCAACAAAACCAAACCCAACCACCAGTTCATATACATAGATTCTTTGATCCACCCCAACATGGTTAGTGGTGAACCAAATCAGTTTCTAAAACTCTAAGGTTTAGAGCCAAAACGAGAAGTGAAACCTCTAGCAATAATAAAAACTACTAATTAATAGGCAAAATTATTGAATATAGGTTGAGAAAAGTATCCAATGCAATAAAGAATTAAATTGGATTCATGCTAGGGAGATATAATGGAGGCAATTCAACTATTGAGACATCCTATGAAATGCTATAAAGTAAAAAAGAAGAACCTTCATATGATATTTATTAATTTAAAAAAACTTATGATATGATGTTAATAGATACTTTTTTTAAAAGAGAGGTAATGTATTGATATTGATAAATCTTATAAGAGACATGTATGATGGTACATAAACACGTGTGAGGACCATGAAGAAATGATATACTTTTTTAATTAGCCTAATTCTATGTTTATTTATATTTGTTATTGACGAGTAAACAAAATATATTAAAGATGAGGTACCTTGATGTATATTATTTGGAGATAACATTGTCTTAGTGCATGAGTACAAAGAAAAGTTAATAGAACATTGGAAATATAGAGAGAAACATTAGAAAGTAAAAACTTTCAACTTAGTAGAATAAAGACCGAATATATAGATGAAAGTTATATCATTTGGTTACTTAAGATATACATAAATTAAGATTGACACCCATTACATTCCTCATAAAGAAAAGTTTTAAATACTTAGAGTCAGTTTTTTAGATCAATGAAAATTTTGATAGAGATTTTACACAAAATTAATGTAGGTTAGTTAAAATGGAGATGTACATCAAGTAGAAGATACCATTAAATTTGAAAGATAAATATTATATAGCAACAATTAGAACTTCTATGTTTATGGTTTTAAGTGTTCAACAATTAATCATCAACATGTACAAAAGATGTCTATGATAGAAATAAAGATGTTGAGATAGATTACTCGTCACACAAGGAAAATCATATACATAATGAGGTTAATAGAAACAAATTAGGAGTGATATCAATAGATGATAAAATGAGAAAAATCATTTAAGATGGTTTGGACACATAAGAAGACGATCAAAAGAAACTCTAATAAGAATATATGAGAAACTAAATTGTGAGAATATTAAAATGAGGGAAATTTGCTTAAGATGGTTTAGACATGTGGAAAGATGATTAAAGAAAGCTTTGATAGCATGACATATGATCGGACTTATAAGAAATTAGCTTATGTTGAGTTAACTTTTAACATGACACATGCTCGGAATCTATAGAAACAAAGAATCCATGTAGTATGAGAAAAGGCTTATTGTTGTACTAATTACTAGGGCAGCAGTAGGCAAACTTTGGAAAAAGAAAGTCCAACCTTCAACAATAAAAAGTACTAACCAGTAAAATAAGTACTTACACTAGACATGGCCGGTTCGGAACCGGCGGTAACCAGAACAAGCCCCATATCCGAACTGGAACTAGGAACCCCTTGGATCGGAACTGGTTTATGGTATCAAGAACTAGAACTAGCACTAAGTTTTAGATATTTTCCCAACACCCATTACAACAAATTGTTCGGTAGCTCAACGGTAGGGGGCTCCCGTGAAGAGTTTGATTCCCAAAAGTTGAAGTTGCCCAGTTTTTTTTTAAAAAAATTGAAATAGTTCTGGTACAGTTCCGAAACCAGAACCAGCCTGGAACGGTTCAGTTCCGGTCCAGGCAACCCGGAACAGCACGTCTAACTTTGACTTTTTGAAACAAAGATAGAATTAATTAAAGCACCGCCAACAGAATATATTCACTCTCCTAGGAAAAAAGTAATCAAGCTAAACAATTCTCAAAATTAAGACACACGACGATCATTTAAACCACAAGATTCATGAAGAGATAGCCCAGATTCTCTTATATACAACGTCTCTACTGTGCTAGAGGTGGCTGAGCCAATGAGTAAATTGAAACAATTAGTAATTGAAACAAATTAATTTTATGAACTCTATTTCGTAATTTTTTTACACAAACGAGTTCCATACCAATTTCAGGGTACCGGTACACGTGGTTCTTGTACAAACATTTAATTTTTTATGGTTACTATACCTTAGAATGCTCATTCAACAGCTTCTTTTCTTCATTGTCACCATTCTTTTCTGCTGCCTCTTCCGGCTGCTTCGCTGCACTTCCGTGGACGTTCTGTGGCTGCTAAGGACCCGTAACTGATTGCTGATAGAGAACTTCCCCTACAAGAGTGAAAAGCAGACAGACCAATCCCCACGGACTAGCATGCTTATCCCATATCATGACGTTCATAGCCACTGTGAGAAACTTGTTGACGACGCCGGTTACTGTAAATGCAGTAGCAGATATTGCCTTCCTCGCCGCGAATCCAAAGAAACTGATGGCCAAGCCAAACGCACACGATAATGAGACTGCTACAATTGCATTGGGTTTGATCCAGTGGCTCGTCTCAAAACCGTAAACCGCAAGCAATACGTCGTTATATTCTCCGGTTACAATCAATAACAGTGGCGCCATCATCAAGGACAACAAATTGTTGTAGAAAACAAACCCCCAAGTGTTCAACCCCAGATTTGTGACCATGTGCTTGAAGATAAGCATGTTACATTCAGATGGCCATTCTCGGCTCGGGTAACGGCTGGACTGGTCATCCAATCGTTACCAGAGGAGAGGCCTGATAAGTAACGGACAGCCATTACCGAAAAATCCGATAATGGCCATCCGTTATCTCTCCCAGACGAGGGAAGCCACGAGAGGAGAACGCCAGATGACAGGAGAGCGGATGCCTATAAAAGGGCATCCATTCGCAGAGAAAAAGGTGAAGAAAAAGAAAGCTTCTTAAAGAAGTGATATACAGAATACAGTCGTCTGAGAAAACCCTCGTGAGGAAACCTCACGACGATGTCATCAACATCTGCTGCGGAACCTCCGGTGATCAGAGTACCAGAAAGGTAAGACCCGAATCTCACTCCTACAGTGGTATCAGGGCCTAGTTCCCTGCAAAAAAAAAAAACAGAGAGAAGAGGGTTAGATTTTTTTTTAAAAAAAGAAGAGAGCAGTCGGCGATCGGCAGTCGGACAGAGAAGTAGAGGCAAGCCGGCGGGAAGCCCCAAAGGCAAACCAGAGACAAGCTGGCGGAAAAGCCCCAAAGACAAACCAGAGGCAAGCCGATGGAAAAGCCCCAAAGACAAACCAGAAGCAAGCCGGCGGAAAAGCCCCAAAGACAAACCAGAGGCAAGCCGGCGAAAAAGCCCTAAAAGCAAATCAGAGGCAAGCCTCAAAAGGCAAAACAACGGCAAGCCGAAAAACGCCCGAAAGCGAGACAGAAAAGAAAAACAAAGCGGCCAGCTGAAGCGCCTAGAAGAAGAAAAATCGCCGACGTCGACGGCCGAACTCTGACGCCGACGATCGGACGCCGACGGCCGAACGCCGACGGCCGAACGCCGACGGCCGAAACCTCTCCCTCCCTCTCTCTCTCTTCTATCTCTCTCTTTGGAAAAATCTAGATACCTGTAAATTTTTTAATTTTTCGCTTTTATAGCAATAAAAAAAAACCCGCGGTTTTCAAAACCGTTGACGGTTTCTCAAAAACCAACAGCGGTTTTCTGAAACCGCTAGTGGTTTCAGAAAACCACCTCGGGTATTGAGTAAGAAAGACAAAATTGCCCTTGTCGTTTTCTGATTATTTCAAAATTGCCACGGTAAAAGGAAAGGTTTATCCCTTGGCCATTTTTGAAAATTACAAAAATACTAGGGGCTGCTGATTTACGGTATTATCCAACCCGGTTTAGAAAATATCAGTTCTGTCATTCAGTCAAAAGACAGGTTTACCCCTGTTCCTTTTGAAAAGATACATATTCGCCCTGAGAGTTAAAATTACTATTTTAACCCCGATTAGTTACAAATTTTATAAGAATACCAAATAGTGATTTTAGTGAAAATTGCTTACCTACATTTCTCATGTGACTCCTTCCTTTTTCACATTTTTCCTTCTCTCCAAATATTAACAAAATGTCCCACGATTTCGATGGAAGGATCTTTGGCAGGTTCTTCTTTGACATAGAGAATTTTCATCAGAAGACTTGTGAGGTACTTAAAAGACAGAAGTTGGTGGCTCATGGTCGCACGTTGTTTTATCAATTAGGGCAAGGGTGTGCAGAAAAGTGGAAAGCAATTTAGAAATGCCCAAGCGACAAGCAAGACCATCCTGGAAAGCGTCGTGCAAGAACCATTCCTTAAGGAAAAGGAGAAAAAAGTCTACTCTGGATCTCCATACAAGGTTTATTGTGAATTGAACGAAATATAATACGACAATGTGAAATGCACGGTCTGGTAAATTCTTTAAATAATTGAAGCATATTATGAATTTTTGCAATGCAACATTCTAAAAAGATAGTCTTAGAAGTTATGGTCATAATCTATCCATTATTGCAATGATATGCTTTTTGTTGTTGACTTTTAAATCATAGGAAGCAATTATTGTCTTAGTGGATACGTCAACTGAGGGGCAAGGAACCCTTTCTAAAGCGAGCTTTCGGCAAGCGGTCCGGTGACCTCCGGCTAGGCACTCAATTTCAAACATTAAAGCCCAAACAGTCACCAAAATGAATTGAAAACGAAATGAATCATTTGTCGACTGTCACATGATCCCGTTTCATCTGTGAGCTCGTGAGACGAATTCGCTTTTCTTCAATCGATAGAAAATGAAACTTCTCATTTGTGGAAATCAATTTTAGTGGCTTCAAAAGAGAACATGGTGTAATTTGTACCCAAAAAAAATAGGAGCAAATGGTTTCATTCACCTCATATAGGAACCTCTTTTTTCTTGCTGGTTTATTACTAAATTCCATTTAGGGTAGCAAATCGAATGAGCTGATCGTTCAGCTCGTTCATGGCTATCATGAGTAGGGATCTTCATGGAACAACCAGAACTGAACCAAACGGTTTGGTTCAGTTTAGATGTCTGGCGGTTTGGTTCAGTTCTAGATGTCTGGCGGTTTCGTTCTTAGTAGGGAAAAAAATTTGGCGATTCAGTTCCTGGTTCCAGTGTTAAAACCGAACCATACGGTTTGGTTCAGTTCTAGATGTCTGGCGGTTTCGTTCTAGTAGGGAAAACTTGGGTGGTTTGGTTCCTGGTTCCATTGTTGGAACCGAACCAAACGATTTGGTTTAGTTCTAGATGTCTGGCGGTTTTGTTTTAGTAGGGAAAAAATTTGGCAGTTCAGTTCATGGTTCCAGTGTTGGAACCAAACCACGGTTTGGTTCAGTTCTAGATGTCGCAGTTTAGTTCTAGTAGGGAAAAAAATTGACAGCTTGATTCCTGGTTCGAGTGTTAGAACCAAACCATTATATATATGTATATTATATATATATATATATATATATATAAAGTTTATATACATGTAGATATAAATCTTTGTAAGTTCATAACTTTATGACTGTTATAACATTATACATATAATGTGAATATATAAATACATGTATAAAGTTTATATACTTATGTGGATTTAAATCTTGACAAGTTCATAAGTTTATATATATATAAGAGTTTTATAACCTCCTACATATAAAATATGAACCATAGATCCAAATAATCTTATCATATTACACTGTATCTAGCAAAACCTTCAAATAAGTAGAATTGTGGTTCAAAACTGAACGAAACCCGAACTGGTGGTTTGGTTCTGATTATAGCACCATTCGGGTTGGTTCGGTTCTAGAAAAATCGAGAACCAAAACCAGTGGTTCAATTTGAGGTTGAGGTTAAAACTGAACCATGAACAGCCCTAATCATGAGTTACGACTCCGCGGATCATATATAGAGCTTGGTAAGACAAGCTAGAACATTTCATGTATGATAGAAGATCAACTCATCTACAAAAAAGGTAAGAGGCCGGGCAAGTAATTATCTCCTCACCTTAGACTTTTCAAGAGCTCTCAAAGATTTCAAACAAAGGTATGTGTTTTCCCAAGGATGATAAGTATGCATTGATGTCATGCTCCTTTAGTCGATTCAATCAATGATTCATGAATCATCCTTGCTTTTATACTTTGCTAAATTATATTTTCATGCTTTGTTGGATTGAGTATTGCGCTCTCTTATTACTTGATTCAATCTGAGTTTGCTTTGTTTGGTTTCATGTTGATCAATGCTTTCAAAGTTTTTCAAACACAAAACCCTTTTTGAATCGACCAACAAGATTTCTAAATGGCTCTAAAAATCCCTGAGAAGTTATGTCTTTTGGTCCCTGCGTCCTGAGTTTTTCAAACATGAGTCTTTAGCAGGCAAAAGTCCCGAATAAGGATAAAATTCTCAAATAAATTTTCTAAAAATAAAACCACTTCTAGATCATCTTTCCTTGCGATTTTGTAGGCTTCTATCAACTGTGTAAAGATTTTGCCCAAAGTTAAGTTAGTCTTGTTTCTGATCTTGCTCTTCCCCAACAAATTTTCATTTAAACTTGATTTTGTAGCAAATCGAATGAGCTGATCGTTCGGTTCGTTCATGGCTATCATGAGTAGGGGTGTTCATGGAACCACCAGAACCGAACCAAACGGTTTGGTTCAGTTCTAGATGTCTGGCAGTTTCGTTCTAGTAGGGGAAAAAATTGGTGGTTCAGTTCCTGGTTCCAGTGTTAAAACTGAACCATACGGTTTGGTTCAGTTCTAGATGTCTGGCAGTTTCATTCTAGTAGGGAAAATTTTGGCGGTTCGGTTCCTGGTTCCATGTTGGAACCGAACCAAACGATTTGGTTTAGTTCTAGATGTCTGGCGGTTTTATTCTAGTAGGGAAAAAAATTGGCGGTTCGGTTCATGGTTCCAGCGTTGGAACCGAACCATACGGTTTGGTTCAGTTCTAGATGTCTGGCAGTTTTGTTCTAGTAGGGAAAAAATTTGGCAGCTCGATTCCTGGTTCGAGTGTTGGAACCGAACCATTATTATATGTATATTATTTACACACACACATTATATATATAAAGTTTATATACGTGTAGATATAAATCTTTATAATTTTATACATTTGTTTATAGCATTATAAACAACAACAACAACAACTAAGCCTTTTCCCATACTAGACGGGGTCGGCTACATGGATTCTTTGTTTCCACAAATCTCTATCGTGTGCCATGTTAGCAGTTAACTCCCAATAAGCTAGATCATTCTTTATCATTTCTTTCCAATACTTTTGTAGTCGTCCTCTAACTCTTTTAATACTTTCCAAATTTAGTTTTTCTAACCTTCTTACAGGTTCTTCTTTTGATCTTCTTTCTATATGTCCAAACCATCTTAAACGATGTTCTCTCATTTTATCCTCTATTGGTGCCACTCTTAATTTGTTTCTAATAACCTCATTATGTATACGGTCTTTTCTTGTATACCCACTCATCCATCTCAACATCTTCATTTCTATCACAGACATCTTTTGTACATGTTGATGATTAACTCCCCAACACTCAAAACCATAAAATATGGCAGGCCTAATTGCTGCTCTATAATATTTACCTTTTAATTTTAATGGTATCTTCTTATCACAAAGAATACCTAATGCTCCTCTCCATTTTAACCAACCAGCATTAATTCTATGTGTAACATCTCCACCAATTCTTCCATCACTTTGAAAAATTGACCCTAGGTATTTAAAACTTTCCTTTTGGTGAATGCAATATGTGCCAATTTTAATTTCTATGTCCTCTGAAGTAACCAAATAATCAAACTTACATTCCATATATTCTGTCTTTGTTCTACTAAGTTGGAGGCCTTTGCTTTCTAATGTTTCTCTCCATAGTTCTAATTTTCTATTAACTTTTTTCTTAGACTCCTCCACTAATACAATGTCAGCAAATAACATACACCAAGGTACTTCATCTTGAATATGTTTTGTTAACTCATCCATCACCATTATAAATAAGTATGGACTTAAAGTTGATCCTTCATGTAACCCAATATTAACTTCAAAGAAGTTTGTCGTTCCTTCATGAGTCCTCACACATGTTTTTGCACCATCATATATGTCTCTTATAAGGTTAATATATGTCAATGGGATACCTCTTTTTTCCAAAGTTCTCTAAAGAACCTCCCTCGGTACCCTATCATAAGCTTTTTCTAGATCAATAAATATCATGTGAAGGTCTTTCCTTTTTTCTCTAAAATGTTCCATAAGACGTCTCAAAAGGTGAATCGCTTCAATAATAGATCTGTCAGGCATGAATCCAAATTGGTTCTCTGTTGTACTTGATACTTGTCTTAACCTACGTTCGATAATTTTTTCCCATAATTTCATAGTATGACTCATTAACTTGATACCCAGATAATTCGCACAATTTTGAATGTCTCTCTTGTTCTTATATATGGGTATAAGTGTACTTGCTCTCCATTCCTCGGGCATCTTTTGGTTTTTCCATATTTCATTAAATAGTCTTGTGAGCCAAGTGATTCCTATTTCTCCTAGTATTTTTCAAACTTCTATAGGAATATTATCTGGTCTTACCGATTTACTACTTTTCATATGTTTAAGAGCCTCTTTGACTTCATTCTTTTGAATACGTCGGTAGAAATTGTGGTTTATATACTTTTCTGACTTGGTTAAATCTCTTAAACTAATACTAACATCTTTATTTTCATTAAAAAGATTATAAAAATAGTTTTTCTACCAACGTATTCAAAAGAATGAAGATAATATTCCTATAGAAGTGGAGAGGAGCATCAGGTATTCTTTGTGATAAGAAGATACCATTAAAATTAAAAGGTAAATATTATAGAGCAGCAATTAGGCCTGCCATGTTTTATGGTTCTGAGTGTTGGGCAGTTAATCATCAACATGTACAAAAGATGTCTGTGACAAAAATGAAGATGTTGAGATGGATGAGTGGTCCTAAAGAAAAGACCGTATACATAATGAGGTTATTAGAAACAAATTAGGAGTGACACCAATAGAGGATAAAATGAGAGAACATCGTTTAAGATGGTTTGGACATATAGAAAGAAGATCAAAAGAAGAACCTATAAGAAGGTTAGAAAAACTAAATTTGGAAAGTATTAAAAGAGGTAGAGGACGACCACAAAAGTGTTAAGAAACAATAAAGAATGATCTAGCTTATTGTGAGTTAACTGCTGACATGGTACACGATAGGGATTTGTGGAAACAAAAAAATCCATGTAGCCGACCCCGTCTAGTATGGGAAAAGGCTTAGTTGTTGTTGTTTGTTGTTGTATTGATAACAGGCTCCATCGTCTCAGATTCTTTTGAGTTTGGGGCAGAATTGATCGCTCATCCTTTAGATCGTCGCTCCTTTGTCCGGTTTTTATCGGCTTCGAAGATGCTCTTTTCTAATAAATTGTTTACACCTTCACGGCATTGAAAAAGCACAACACCCGTAGATATCACTTCTAATCATGGTGCTTTTACCCTTGGATTTAATCCTCTCGGCGGTTCTAACCGGAACCGCACCAGCTTTGGAACCGCCGGTAACGGGAACTGGTTGAATCGGCTCCAGAATTGGAACCAAACCTGGACTCGAGTACCTTCCGATTCAGTTACGATTCATACTTTTCAGGAACCCGAATTGACGGTTTTAAATTGCTTATTGATTATATATATATATATATATATATCGCTTTCTAATTTTTAACAGTTTCGATTCTGAAACCAGAACTGCTCCTAAGACGGTTGAGCCGGGCGAGGGTTGTCCCTTTTATAATTTTTTTTAACAGTTTTGATTCTGAAACCAGAACTGCTCCTAAGACGTTTGCTGGGTTCCAAGTAAACTAGAAACCTCTTTTTACTCTTCATTTAGTCCTACTCATTGAGTTAAAGATAAACATGTCTGGTTTCGGTTAGCCTGGAGTCATAATTGAATCGATTCAAAGCCAATTTCGGACCAATCGATAATTTTACTTAAAAAATTAAATTTTAATTTAAAATTAAGAAAAAATTCCGAACCGATAGTTTGAAGTCGTCAATTCCGGTTTTAGAAAGGATGAAACCAGAATCGGACCGGGTGAGTTTCAATTTCGGTTCCGATTTCACCAGTTTTAAGTCCAATCAGTTTAGTTCCGGTTAAAACCGACGAATTAAAACCAGCCATGTCTAATTAAAGTTACTAGTTTTTATGTCTCCATCATTCAATCTTGGTAACCTACGCCCATGATCTCCCAAATTATTTGACCTTGCGTTTGATTCTTTTGTCTTAGTCCCAACTTTGATACTCATTCTTCTTCGAGTGTGTAAGGTGCAATCATGTATTCTTTGAATTGGGATGCTGCCATACTGATCAGTCTGTTGTTAAAGGACTTAACCCCATGAATTCTCATGTATCTAATAACCCGGACCTCACACATTCTCTGGGCTTGGGCCTCCCGTTGAAATCATAAAAGAGAGAAATGGATCGAACGGCATTAAAACCAGTCTTTTGATGTTGAGATTGTGCAAATCAATCTAAAGTTTATTTGATGCACGAAAATGCAAATTCTTGTTAATCACGTACGACAGCTGTTGAACAGAAGTCGAGGATCATATCTGTCCTTGACTTTATTAGTGGACCCCGGACTTCGCGCCACTATAGAAACACGTTGTCATCGTTCCAACAATGGTCTACTTTTTTTTACTCCCTGTCATTGACAACCGAGCACCCTTCTGCCTCCCTCCCACTGCTCCTTTCCTTCCTGCCTTCAATTATTTGAGCTTCCTCTTCCATAAACTCTGAGTACACGGTAGAGGAAGAGCAAAACTACAAATCAAACCGTGGCTGCAATAGCATCAAGAGTCTCATTTTTCATTCTCAACGCTAACAGATCAAATCACTCATCAGCTTCATTATCCCCAGCCTCCCTTGGATTTCAGTATCCAAAACCCAGCTTCTTGGGTACACAGATCAGGGCAAACGCCGGCTATGGTGGTAGGAGATCTGCCTTTCGTTCATCTCACACTCAAACCACTGCTGTGAAACTAGGTGCGCCCTTGCAACAATGATGCATGTTGAGCCTTTTCTGCTCGCTTTTTAAGTGGACATTTGTGATTTTCTTTTCACTTATATGGCTTGCATCATCAATATCAAGATTTTCCTTTTCCCACTTGTCTTCTTTAGCAATTATTATGTCATATAGTCATTATTTTGATGTTAACCATCATCATTTTTGGAAATCACGGATCATTGCCACCGTTGATCATGATCCTGTTGGCCTTTCAGCTACTGGTGTTCAAGAGCTATGTGTGTACGAGATAAACGAACGAGACAGAGGAAGCCCTTCCTACCTTCGTCTCAGTCAAAAAAATGTTAATAGTGCCCTTCACCAACAAGGCATGCTCGCTCTCTCTCTCTCTCTTTCTCTCCAAGTGTGTAATGGGTTTTCAGCTTTACCATGGGAACCTGGAGAAGAGACTCGGGATCACAGCGGGCTCTGCATTCTGATACAACATGTACCGGAGAAGAATGGCGACCGGTACGAGGCTAACTACAGCTTTTACTTCGGAGATACAACAGGTAAACCGTATCTAGAAATCAAATTATCTATCCTCTGTATCTTCTTCTATCTCTCCTGCTTTTTTCACTTTCAGAAATTATCATTTGCAGGAATGATCCGAGCAACCTAACTTATACTACAGAATTCAGCTGAAAACTTTCTTGAATACCCAATAAACTTCATCAGTAACCAACTTTCATGATATCAATATTGATGATAACGATTGATATCTGCAATTTGAACTAAGAAAAAGAACGGAAAAATGTAAAAGGAAAGTTTTAAAATATTTATAAAATAAGACAGGAACTTGCTGTTTGAAATGCTGGTTTCAGTTCCGCTTCTGTAACCAAACCGGGGATCTCCTCAGTAAAGTTACAGTTTTTCAGGTCCTGTTACCAGTGCCGGTTTTGGCCAGTTTTGGGATCGGTTTCGATTCAAACTGGTGTGACTGGTTCCAAACCGGCGATCGGCTACCAGTCACAATGTTAAATGTTGCTCAAAATATAGCAATTTGGGATTACCCTTTTTTATAACTGGAATTGGCAAAAGAAATATCACCTTGCATAATTTGGATTTGTAGCATTAATGATCTCTATATGAAGGAGTCCAACTGTTTATCCTGTGGCCTACACTTAATCATGACTTTTCCATGTGCATCTCCATAATCTATGTTGCATGGATACGGGAAGAGGGTATGCACATTTTCTTAAAAAACTAAGGTACACATACACCACCGTTAAAAAATATAATAAATAAATAAATATACATTAAATAAATATAAACAGAATAACAACTACAAAGTATATCATATGAAAACAAGAAAGTTTCGTTCAATAACATTTTCAATTGTATACATATAACTTTTATATCAAAATTCAAATTATAAGCCCAATATCTTTGAATCAAAATACATTAAGCTTCAAACTCCAATAGTCTTGATCTCAGTATTTCCTTCACTATCATATGTGAAAATGACTGCTTTAATATTTGGTTCATCAAGAGATAATAATGCAACTTTCAAAATTCATGCTCCCTCAAATGGATCTTAATCATCTCTACCAATATTACACATTTTTGTCTTACCTTCCTTGTAATCTTTACTCTTTCTTAAAAGAAGACGAAGGTTTGTATGAACAAAAACCAAATTTTTACTTTTTTGAGGCTTCAACTTATTTATTTATAAGAATGAATGAAAGAATATGTGCTACAATTTCTTTCACGACACGAAGACGAGTATGGTTGCGAAAGAAGCTGTAAAGCAATCATTTGAAACTTATGAATTGATGATCCATGAATAACCCACTATTCCTTTGTGGATAAATTCCATTTATTTTTCAAGCAATCGAATTGTCCAAGCTCTTTTTATTGCTTGAGAATTTGACAAATTCTTTTGTCACTTTTAGCTTTTCTTGTAGATCTTGAAAAAACCTTGTAACACATTTATTCCTTCTTTCGCAAATTTTATTATCTTTGTGCGATGAAATTCTATTAAGAACTTCAAGTCATTGCTTTCTTTCACAAATTTTATTATCTTTGTGCGATGAAATTCTATTAAGAACTTCAAGTTATTGCCTTGTGTAATACCTAGATATTAGAATACAAAAATATTAATTAACAACATAATAATCAAACAACAAGAAAGTTATTTAAGTCTTAAAACTTAAAAAGGTTTATGCCAGATTTAGAGAATGTGCCAAGCAATGAAGTGGCATTTTACTTTTGGTCCATCTGCCAATGAAAATATCATAATCTGTTATGTAGAAGGTGAAATATTGATTCAACTCTTTGCCTTTATGTTGATAAATAATTAGCTTTACTTACTCAATTATAGAGTTTTATTTTTTATAAACTAAATAAAGTACTTACTTATCTGAATCACATAGTCGAAGCATATCATAAATACGCTTTGTGAAATTTAAAATATAATCAATCTTATCCTACTAAAAATCATTCAAAATTATATCTTTCACAACAGTGGCATTTGGAACATCATCATCTCTATAATGAGACTACTGGTCACTGATAACCATTCTTTAAAGATCATGCTTGATGGGTTTTATCATTTTCAACATAATAATCATCGAACCAAATCTTATATCAACGATAACAAGTAACTTTAGATGTACAAATTGGTTATAGATTGTTAACCTCATAGAATGATTGATGGTAAAGCTTTTAATAGCAATGGCATTGTCGGTAACATTCGTAACACTTGTTATAACGAACTTCATTATTTATGGAGTTCTTAGGCTGAAAAATATTTTTCAAAATAAGGTTTAATATATGGCATCCAAAAAATATTAGGATAAAATAATTCAATAATCATTCCAGCAACTCTACAAACCGATGGATTATCTCTTATAACTTACACAATATTTTGAGATTCAATCTCATTAACTCAAAATTGAGGTGTTGGCAATATATTTGAATGCACTACATAGTAAGGGTTTATAGGTACATTAAAAGACAAACCTCCAAAATAAAATAACCTTGCTATTTCAAATGTCAAATGATCACTTGCTTTGTTGTTAAATGCTTTGATAATTGGCCTTCACCACTTCTTTTTCTCTTACTTCCATCTAATGATTCACATGTAGGTGTATTCAAACTTCTATAGTAGGTAAGGGAACTTGCAATTATCTTACTCTTTGATGTGCTTCTCTCTTAATTTGTTTAATTTATGAAAGATATTCATCAGTCTCAACAGAACAAATATTTGTGAAAGGCTAGAAAGGCTATACACTTTTCAAACCTAAGGACGGAAGGTATCTAGTCGTATAACATTAGTCTACTTGCATAAGTTTCACATGAAGTTGTTCGTTAGAGGTAGCCAAAAGAACGCCACGTGATAGGGGGGGGTGATTAGGAGCTGTATGGTCCGTCCTCCGAGAATATACTCCTGGTCTGATCTAGATTGATACTGTACTCAATCCACTAATCCCATCACGGGCCGTCGCTCTCTACCACCTTTTACTATTTATCTACTCTCTAAAAACCCTTTTCGTTCGTCAAAACCACCATTATCACCATCAAAATCACATAAAAATATAAAACATTTATATGTAAATATTTAAATTTTTTAAAGTGGGTTTGGTGTTGACAATGATAGTTTTGATCACCAAAACCAAAAGGTGATGGAATGCGGCATAGTTGGGTTGTTAGCACCATGCTCAATTGAGCACAGACCACTCCCTTTCTCACACACACGGCGCAGTCACACACACACACACACACATATATATATATACTTTTGGTTTGATGCAGGGAGCCTATCTGACTAAGATACATTCCTAGCGGTAACAGGATGCTCAGGGATATTCAAAGGGGTCCACGGACAAGTAAAGCTTCAACAGATAGTCTTCCCATTCAAGCTTTTATACACATTCTATCTTGAAGGCATTTCACCACTGCCAGCTGAACTCCTGGGGAAGCCAGTGCCTCCTTCACCCTCTTTTGAGCCAACTCTTGCCGCCAAGGCTGCAGAGCCCCACGGCACCATCTCCAACTATCCTAAATGACCAGATGAAGGCTAGCTTGATGTTGTATTGTGTAAGGATCCATTTGGTCACTCAACTTATTAGCTTTTGCAATTGTTTGTGTGTTTCGCATTTCTTTTGTTCAACAAACTGTTTCACATTTCATTTGGTCACTCAACTTATTAGCTTTCAAATTGTTTGTATAAACTTTTCTGAAATGTGACCGACCCGAAAAGCTCGTGGTACATTGGACACGAAAACTAGAAGTTTGGCTTGATTATTAATATTTGGCATATTATTTATTACTATATTATTAATATTTAACTAGTAGTATTTAACTAAACACTGAAATGAAATTTATTACCATATTATTAATATTTAGCATTTAAATTAAAGTTATTAACGTAACTCAATAATTAATTCAACATAAGGGAATTAATTACTTATTTTTTAGTTAATTATTACATGAATAAAATTTTAACCGTAGCCAACTGAATAGCATCAACAGAACTAATCTATTGTAAATGCATTAATTAAATTTGATTATTAACTTAAGAATGGACAATGCCGATGTCACATCATTGTCCTGTCAGCTAATAGCCACCAGTTCAGTAGCCAGGTAATAGTGGCAGACTAAACTGATTGATTAACCCTGATTTACTGAAAACAAACAAATCATGTGGAACAATAGTGGATTTGCTGCAAATCAGACGACACTAAACTGACATTTATTTATTTTATTTAAATATTTTAGGAAGGTTGACTGTCTAATGGTGTTTGATTACGTGAACACGACTATTGTTCCGTGTCACTGAACTCAAGGGCAACTATTACTTCATTCGGGAAAGACAAACACGGTTGTGAGAAAGCAAGCCCAACACGTCTGTTGAGGTGTGTTTGATTCATCTGATACTAGAACTGAAGGCTTAGATCCATGTGCTTGTAACAGTTTTGACGAACCACCGTGTTTGATAAGCTAAGCTAATAGTATTAATGTTTGGGTTTTCGTATGAAACTACATAACATGAAGGAGGAGACGCTTAGGGTTTTGTACAAAGCCGTTCAATTCAAGTAACTCATCTCCTTGAAACTATAGTTCCACGTTAGCAACGGATTTCAGAAAAAATTAAGACCCAATACCCCTGAAACCATGAACCGAACACACACGACCCAAAACATGAGCAATAAAACAGGGTTTGGTTGAAACCCTGCCTCCATCTACACATCGAACTTCCTGCTCTCACTACCCATCCTGATTGATACTCCAGAAAAACCTCTCCGTCAACTCCATATCTTGCAGGCAGTCTTCACTGGGCACGCAGTTTCTAATCTTCCGTCAGAACAAAAAAATTTCACCGACATTTGAAACAAAGCTGTGTGTGTGTGTGTGTGTGTGTGAGAGAGAGAGAGAGAGAGAGAGAGAATCCAACCTCTCAACCTATCCAAAGACCGGTTTTACATTCCCATGCAGGACCTTATTTTACAGTTTCAAAATTAAATCACTATGTAAAGGAAAAAAACAAAATTTGTTGACGAACTTCATTTGCTGTCCGTGAAATCGGCATCGATGACATCGCCAGCATCCGCTGGGCCCTTGCCAGCGTCGCCACCTGGGGTCGGACTACCTGTTGCCGCACCTGCACCGGGTTGGTTGTAGAGGGACTGACCCAGTTGCATGACCTCCTGGTTCAGTGCAGCCATGGCATCCTTCATGGCCTGCATTGAACCGCCAGATATAGCACTCTTGAGCTCACCAAGCTTGGCTTCCACCTTTTCCTTCACCTGAGCAGGCACCTTGTCCCCTAGCTCCTTCAACTGCTTCTCTGTCTGGTAAATCACCGAGTCAGCCTGGTTCTTTGTGTCAATGGCATCCCTCTTTTCCTTATCTTCCTTGGCAAACTTCTCACCCTCCTTAACCATTCTCTCAACCTGCAACCAAACCAGGCATGACACAATTAGCAATCAGAGTTGTTTAGCCTGAACCAAGAAGTGAAATTTGGGCTCCTGAAACTATCAGCCTCCATTGCCACCAACCACAAAGAAACCGAGCTATCCAAGCGTGAGCACAAAAAGAACTTTGATGTTTGCCAGGGATGGTCAAACTGAGCTATCAATGCGCAAAATCACAACTGCAACTCAATTTACAGATGACAGATGCCAACTGCCCTACGAGAAGTAGCACGAGGCACACAAAGAGGAAGAAGTTCGGAGCCACAGAAGCAAATGACATGAAAAACGGGACACAAACAGGTAGAAAGCTAATAAACTCCACCAGCTTAAAACAGAAACACCCAAATATGAGGCTGCAACAAAACATTTAGAAAAGTACCATTGTTAAAAGGCAATGGAATTAATACCGACAAGAAAGTGATAAGCAAGAGGAAAAGAACATGGAGCCTCTTCATGTGAACTATGAATCCAAACAAGGGAGCTTCATATGTACCTCATCGCTAGGCAAGGTACTAGCACCAGTTATGGTAATATCCTGCTTCTTTCCTGTACCCTTGTCGACAGCAGTAACGGAAAGGATACCATTGGCATCAATGTCAAATTTAACTTCTATTTGAGGAACTCCACGTGGTGCTGGAGGAATACCATCCAGCCGGAAGCTACCAAGGGACTTGTTATCCTTCACAAATTCTCTCTCCCCCTGCAACACATTGATCTCTACACTAGTTTGTGAATCAGCTGCCGTCGAGAAGACTTCAGATTTTGATGTCGGAAGTGTTGTGTTTCGTGGAATGATCTTTGTCATGACACCGCCCAGTGTTTCCAGGCCAATAGATAGAGGTGTTACATCCAAAAGAACGATGTCACTGACATCACCGGACAAGACACCAGCCTGAGAGGAGCAATAATAAAAGTGTGATACAAGTTTCTCTGAATAATCTAATCCAAAAGAAAATCCATAATAGGTACAGCGGATCTAAACAATTTCCAGCTGATACAAGTTATCGTGGCCTCATGTGGATTTGAGTGAACATATGGACCAAAGAGAAAGCAAAGTGACATGACATGTTTCACTCCATCATCTATAGCAGTTGAATTCAGCTAATACAAAACCTGGATCGTGTACACTAGACCAAGCAAGCCAACCTTAGGTAAGGACCAGCGCAGGGGGCACTCAGATTGTCAAAACACGTTTACATGGGAAAGGTAAAATTTCATGTTGAACTCGGACATTATAACGTCAGATTGAGTTACATGAAACAAATACAAACACATACAAAACAAGGATGTAGTCAGCAGCAGTTGGGATTTATGTGGAGTTCCTTTCATTTTGACAATTTAAGGGATCAGCCGGTCTCAAACCTGGATAAAGAGGAGGGTTACGTTAGGCTTTCGACAGCTAGTGTAAAACTTTGTCGGACTTATCTACTATGGATTCTACAAATTAAGAAAATGATAAGGCTTTGTGGAAACAAAGAATCCATGTAGCTGACCCCATCTAGTATGGAAAAAGGCTTAGTTGTTGTCCCACTAGTGTGGTAGTAGGAAGGGTGTTAAGTGACAGTGGTTTTTGGGAACACACTTTGGAAAATTTAAGAACAAGAACATAAGCAAGCAGCAACCATTGAGGTAATCCATAGGGATCAAATCAGGATCCCACGTTGATGGAAGTGTGCAGAGATAAACAATCAGGCAGGTATTGGAGGCTTAATACGCACATCTAAAGGTGGATGGATCTTAGGCTTCTCAGGAAGGGTCTCTTCAGACGATAAAAGTGATGTTACCAGCCATTCTAAAAGGGTTGGAACTTGACTGGGAACAGGGGTCATCCAAAGGTGGATGGATCTTAGGCTTCCCACGACAGGTCTATTCAGATGATATTCTTCAAGTAATGTTACTAACCATTCTAAACGGGTTGGAACTTGTCTGGGACCAGGGATTCAGACATGTTATTGTGATCCTGATTCCCTTGAGGCAGTTCAGTTAATCACGGCAGATACCTTTCATAGATACTTGTCAGAGCACTGTTATGTTTCATAGATATGCTCATATTGTCATAGAAATTTGAAGTATTATTAGAAAGCATTGGACAGCACAGATTTTGCAGAAGTTACACCAACAAAACCAGGGCGCCCATTTTTTGGCTAAATGGGTAGCCCACCAAAAGGACATCTTGCCGCTTACTAGAGAAGATGTCGATACTGAATCTTAGAGACTGTATAGTCGTTTTGTGTTTTGATTTGTAACTCCCTATGCAGAGATGTTCTTTTTGGCCTATTGATAAAAAAACCCATGTAGTCTGCTCAAGATTTTCTGTTTCTAACAATCAGTACCATAAGACTGAACAAACAACCACAGAGACAGACCTTAGCTGTCCCACACATTCTGGTCACCAGCCAAGCAAACCAAATAACTCATTAAACTAAAAACCCAATGATATTTAGCAGGTGCATTGCCCAAAAATAGGACATGAACAAATACTCACTAACTATGACATCTAGTGGAAGAATCGCAAAACTAGTTGCAAGCTTCTTATGAAAATCATATACAGTTTCACCTAAACCAATGGACAATTAAAATAAAATTCTGCAACTTCAAGAAAGGTTGATCATGGGAGAGGACCTCAAGCACAAAAAGATGAGCTATAAGAGGGTATGATGCAATAAGAAAAATGCATGGAAAAGCAGACCTGCACTGCTGCTCCAAGAGCAACAACTTCATCTGGATTCACAGAAACATTTGGCTCCTTTCCAGTTAGCTTCTTCACGAGTTCCTGTACAGCTGGAATTCTTGTTGATCCACCAACAAGAATCACTTCATCCAAATCCTTGAAGGAAAG
The DNA here is from genome assembly GCA_036023115.1 of Brasenia schreberi. Taxonomy (NCBI): domain Eukaryota; kingdom Viridiplantae; phylum Streptophyta; class Magnoliopsida; order Nymphaeales; family Cabombaceae; genus Brasenia; species Brasenia schreberi. Next base: position 23,604,660 of record JAYKKT010000092.1, read on the forward strand.
CTTTGCATCCCTTAGCGCATTCTCAACAGGTGTTCTCAATCTAAAAGGTAGACCCATTTAGAAAATGAAACATGAATGGAACGATTGTGAATGAAAGATGACCAACTGTAAGAATATGATTCTTCAATTCACTTGAGGAATCCTAACCAATCGCCAATCACACAATCTAAGAAATACCGAGAGACCAATCCACCAAATGCTTGGTGTTTCAATACTCAAAGGAAGTCAAATAATCAAACACTCAATAAGTCAAACCAAATTTTCAAAGTGCTGCAAAACAGCATCTTATTTATGTATAACAATGCTCTATTTATAGAGCTAGAGAAAAGATTTAGAGCATCAAGGGAGATGAGTTACAAGGGGGGATCCCCCAACGGCTACTTGCAGTACTTCTAATTGACTGTCGCCCCAGTGGCCGAACCAGTTAGTCCAAGACCAATGGGCCCTAGTGGCCCGTCTCCTATTACATTCATAAAGTAACATCCTCCTTCAAACTTACGGTGTGTATACCGAAAGTTTGTCTAACAAAACATTAAACCTAAAGACCGACAATGACTTGGTAAAGAAATTTGCAAGTTATAATTCCAAGGACACATCACATAGTCAACTTCTTCTTCAAACATTTTTCTCTAACAAAATAGTTGTCAATCTCTATATGTTTTCATGAGATGTGTTGTTAGAGACTATATACATAGCACTTTTGTTGTCACAAATCATTATGGATGGTTGTTTCATGATGACCCCCATGTCTCTCAATAGTTGTACAATCCAAGAAATCTCAACAGGAATAGTTGTCATAGCTCGGTATTTTAGTAGTGTGGATGATAGAGACACCTTGTGTTGTTTCTTGCATCTCTAAGAAATGAATGTCTCACATAAAAATATGCAAAAGTCAATGGTGGAATATCGATTGTTGACATCTCCACCCCAATCTAATCAATATATACAGTCAAATCAAGAGAAAAGAAAGAAGTCAAAATACCCCTTATTCAAGAGTGCTTAATGTATTTGATGATTGTCATAACCACACTTATGTGAGTGCTAGTAGGAGCTTGTTAAAACTATATTGTAGTGTGCACAGTGAGTGATAGTGAGATAAGTCAATGCTCCTATCAATTGTCTCTACGGTGTAGGACCTTCTAGCTTCTCTCTATTTGTTGATCTCAATTTCTTTCCAATTACTTCTGGGGTATTTGCCTTATTCTCATCAGTTGGACCTTATCTGTTAACAATATAACTTACAAATTTTGTTTGAGACATAAAATATCCTCTATCACAATATACAATTTCAATTCCTAAAAAATAACTAAGCAAGCCAAGGTCTTTCATTTCAAACTCCATGTGGAGATCCCTTTTAATTTGTAATATACCATGTTCATCACTTCCAGTGATAATCATGTCATCAACATGCAAAGGCAATATTACAATGTCTGCATTTGACTTCCTTACAAATAATATTGTGTCAATATAATAAGATAAAAAATTATGAGCATGCATGAAACTTTCAAATCTATCAAACCAAGTCTTAAGTGCTTGCGTAAGACCATAAAGGCTTTTCGTAACTTAAGACCATGTTTTTTCAGAATATCTAATCCTTGGGAGAATCATATCAACCTCTTCATTTAAGTTGTCATTCAAAAAATCATTCTTAACATCTAATTGAAAAACTTTCCAATTTCTAATAGCACTAAGAGTTATCAAAATTCTTATGGTTGTCATTCTAGCAAATGGAGCAAAGGTTTTTTTTTGTAGTCTATTTAGTATTAAGTATACCCTTTAGCTACTAGTCTAGCTTTATATCTATTAAAGAATATGTTGTTTTAGTAATTCTAATGTTTTTAGGCATTATTGTAATAATCCTTATTACTAAGGGTATTTTAGTTATTTTATGTTAACAATCCACTAATATAAGGATTGGACGCCTTGTATTAGGGTAGAGGCTCAATAATAAGAGAGAGAGAGAGAGGGAGGCAACCTCCATTACCCTCCCCACCAAGATCTCATACTCTTCCTTCATGTTTCTCTTAGTTTTTTTCCATGTATGATTGATTGCTACAAAACCCTGAGATTCTCAACATGATATCAAAGCCAGGTTGAGCATTCAATCGACTGCTAGTGGTGGAGCAGATGTGTTGGCAATGAAACTAGAAGTTTCGCTGCATTCAGGCAAGATGAATATGATGGCATCAGAGAAGAAGCTATCGAATCCTACGAGGGAGATCAAGAGGCAGGAACTCGTCCTTTCTCTGTTAGAGAGAGCGGCGATCGATTGACTCGTGCTGCCAAGGTCCTTGAGCAACTCAGTGGACAAACACCAATCTACTCGAAAGTTAGATACATTCTAAGATCTTTCAGAATCAGGCGTAATGAGAAAATAGCTTGCTATGTCACTGTGACGGGTGAGAAGGCAATGCAACTCCTTGAGAGCAGGTTGAAGGTGAAGGAATATGAATCGAAGAAGAAAGGTCCCTCATGACATCGTGAAAATAATTGGACATGTTGCGACCTTTTACCACAAATGAAAGCACTTGATATGGAAAAGTTGATTGAAGAGATTGCCTCTTTTATCAAAAGCAAAGATGAAGACTAATACCCTAAGGTATGTGCAATGGGCAAGAGGCACTGCCTCAAAGTTGCTTGTTTTTATATATGAAGACAGTCTGCAACAAATCTTTTTAGAACAAGGAAATGTAATTCACGCCTATACAAAGAAATCATAGATTTACAAACTGATGGATGTGCATGGTGACTACTCTGAGGATATTGGTGTCAAGGTAGACAAGCCTGATGAGAAGATGGTAGGAGAAACTGAAGTTGTTGGAGCCTAGAAAGAAAAATTTGTGATCTTACAATCCTTTATTTTCAGTTTTCTAGATTCGTTATAAGATATGTTGATTTTTTAGGAGAAATGGCTGCAATTATTGCCTAAAGTTGTTGAAGAGGAAAGAAGATTGCCAATTATGTGTTATTTCTTTATAAGGAAAACTAGAATGGCTATTGTTTTATTTTTCATGTGGCCGTGTAGGGTAAGATTACATTGCTGCTGTAATTGGTGCCCTCGATTATGGAAGGGGTAATTAGGATGAAGCAATGGGAAGGTGCTGGGAGGCACGTAAATGAGTAGAGTCTTGGAAGGTTCATGATGGGTGTGCTAGAACGAAGCCGAAAGGAAGCGCATTATATTAAAGAGAAGCAAGTCATATCCATTGACTTGATTGTTGTTTCCGTATGCAAAAAGACTTGTCATTCTTGATTCAAAGTATTTTTTGGCATGTAACGGAGGATGAGTTGGCTGCAGCTGGTTCAGCTAAAGATTACCTTTTGCAGATTTTATGATCATGGAGGCATTCAAGGCCTTTGGGTCGGTCACTCTTTTGGTCTATGCTTGTTGAAAGTAATATTGAACCAGCGGGTGATGGTGAGGGTGATGGTCAGAGTGACAAGCCACTAGAAGGAACTGAGGTAAGTTCGACGAATGAAACAGTTTTTGAGGTAGTTGTAACAGAGCATATAAACGATGAAAACGAGATTGGTGAAAAATTTGAAGTCGGGAAGGTTGCTAAAGTGAATAACGAAGTAAGCTGATGAAAGAATATTGCAACCATGAAAGTTGCTGAAAAAATATTACAACCATAAAAGTTGTTGAAGAAAATGTACAACAAAGAAGGTTGAAAAAGGTGTGCAGCCAGAAAGGTTGAAAACATAACAGACCTTAAGAAGAACAACGTGTTCAAATGTTGCAACGATAGAAAAAACATTATTAAGAAGAGCTTGTGTGTGAGAGCAAACTACAGTGTCATCTATTCTTGATTACCCATAATGCAACAAAGAATCGTGTTGTTGTGTTGTAAGGAGCAACACTAGATGGTAGTTGGCGTCTCATTAAGGAGCATAAACTCATTCTTGTTCATGTACTGCAAATGGTGCAGTCAAAGTTGTTGTTAGGATGGTGAAGAAGTATGGCCTCGTGCAAACCAAGAGAGAAGCATGTTGCTACAGAAAAAAGGGAAAGCAAAAGCACAACAAGGATCTATTTTTTTGTGCATTAGATTTGAAGCCTAACTATGTTCGTGCATGGGCAAATATGGGCATCAGTTAAGCCAATCACTTGCAACTGTGTCACGGTTATCCTTACGGCATCCAATATAAGCATTAGATTAGATTTTATCATCATTGGTGAAAGCATTTTTGTCAAATTAAAAGTAAAGCCTGGACAGTAGCACTGACTTCTATTCAAGAAAGAGGGATATCCTTGCGGCATCTACACAGAACATACAACCAATACACTCACTTGCAACTGTGTCACGGTTATCCTTGCGGCATCCAATATAAGCATTAGAATAGATTTTATCATCATTGGTGAAAGCATTTTTGTCAAATTAAAAGTAAAGCCTGGACAGTAGCACTGACTTCTATTCAAGAAAGAGGGATATCCTTGCGGCATCTACACAGAACATACAACCAATACACTGGCCGTAGTGAGGAAGGCGCATAAAAGCCAATAGAAGTGTGTATGGTGGAAATAGTACTTCTAACCATAAAATCAACTTTCTCAATAACATAAAACATGACATGTGAATAAACCAACAGCCTTAGAGAGATTAGAATTTGATGATTGAAAAGAAGAAAGAGAGAGGCATCCCAATTCCATCTTCTATCTGTTTGGAGACCAAACTTTATGATTGAAAGAGAAAGAGAGAGAAAGGCAGTTGCACGAAGACCAATCAGCTTACCCAATTTCATTTTCTATCAAGTGTTTGGTTGGTGGTTTTACCGTCATAGTTATCCACAAGTGTAACTCCGCCATGCCAGTCCCAAGTTCGGATAAAGGAGGAGAGTTGTGTTAGGCTTCCGACAGCTACCGTAAAATTTTGTCGAATTTTTATACCATGGATTACACAAATTATGAGCATTGCATTGAGGCGTCCCACCTAGCAACACGCCTGAACGTAGTGATAAGTAAGCAAGGGCCACTACATTTTCGCCTGAATGTAGTGAATCAATTGCAGAGAGGGTTCCCACATCATGGAAGGGTGTGGGTAAAGAAGTTAGTCCCGCTACATTACCGCCCAAATGTAGTGAATAATTTGTAAAGAGGGTCTCCAAATTTTCTATATGGATGGATGCGGGGGGTTAAGAAAGCTAGCCCTAGATAATAAGATTCGTATTGGTTCTTGGAATATCAAAACATTATCCGGTAAGCTAACGGAGGTGGTAGATACTATGATTCGAAGAAAGATTTATATTCTATGTTTACAAAGAGACAAAGTGGGTTGGAGAAAAAGCAAAGGAGATAGAGGATACAAGTTTTAAATTATGGTACTCAAGTAAGGAAAAGCCTCGAAATGGAGTTGGTATTACCATAAATAAATATTTAAAGGATAGTGTAGTAGACATACAACGATATGGTGACCGAATCATGACATTGAAATTAGTGTTAGGAGCAGAGGTTTTGAATATAGTTTGTGCATACGCACCCGAAGTAGGACTAGAAGATAGTATAAAGATAACATTTTGGGAGTTAGATAAGGTGATTCAAAGGATTCCACAAAGGGAGATGATTTGTTTAGGAAGAGACTTAAATGGACATTGTCGGTAAAGAGGCATGAGGATATCAAGGTATTAATGGAAACTTTGGTTTTCGAAATATAAATGAGGAAGGTAGGGAGATTTTAAATTTTGCTATGGCATTTGATCTCTTTATAGTCAATACAATCTTCAAAAAATGGGATGAACATTTAATTACTTATAAGAATGGCTTATCACAAACACAAATTGAATACTTTATTTGTAGAAAAAAAATAGAGTGCGTTATAAAGATTGTAAGGTAATTCCAGGAGAAAGCTTAACCACCCAACATCAACTTTTAATTATGGATTTACAAATAAAAAAATGGAAAAAGAAGAAAAGAATGCATCGAGCTATTCGAACTAAATGGTAGAACCTCAAAAGAAAGTCCTTCGAGGAGATGTTTGGAATTATGTTGGTACACCTTGTGATACGTGGAACAATATGGCTATATATATTAGGAAAGTGGCGAAAGATGTGTTAGGTGTAACTAAGGGAGGTGTACCGGCACAAAAAGAAGCTTTATAGTGAAGTGCAGTAGTGCAAAATAAAATCAAGGCAAAAACAGCATGTTACAAATTACATTATGCTAAGAAAACTAGTGAAACTTTAGAGGCTTATAAGAAAGCAAAAAAGGAAGCGAAAAAGATCATCAGTGAAGCAAAAGCTAAAATTTGAGAGGATTTATATAAAAAACTCAACTCAAAAGAGGGTGAAAAGGATATTTTTAGGATAACTAGGGCTAGAGATAAGAAAACTAAAGATCATAATTCTGTTAGATGCATCAAAGACGAGAATGAAAAATTTCTAGTGGAAAATGATGATATAAGAAATATATGGAAAAACTATTTTTATAAGCTTTTTAATAAAAATAAAGATCTTAGTATTAGCTTAGGAGAGTTAACCAAATCAGAAAAGTATATAAACCACAATTTCTAACGACGTATTTAAAAGAATGAAGTTAAAGAGGCTCTTAAACATATAAAGGGTGGTAAATCGGTAGGACCAAACAATATTCCTATAGAAGTTTCGAAAATACCAGGAGAAATAGAAATCACTTGGCTCACAAGACTATTTAATGAAATATGGAGAAAGCAAAAGAAGTCCGAGGAATGGAGGGCAAGTACACTTATACCCATATATAAGAACAAGGGAGACATTTAGAATTGTATGAATTATCGAGGTATCAAGTTAATGAGCCATACTATGAAATTGTGGGAAAGAATTATCGAATATAGGTTAAGATAAGTATCAAGTACAACCTATGTTATCAATAGCGCGCTATAGCGGCCGCTATAGCACGCTATAACGTTTTAACGGAGTTAAAACCGCTATATCGGGTAGCCCTTAGCGGGCGACCCGCCAAAGCGCTATTAGCGCCGTAAACAGCGCTATAGCGGTCCGCTATGGTGTTGTAAGCGGACGCATTCAAATCAGCAGTTTGGGCCCAAATGATATAAAGGGACGAACGAGGGTTTCTCGTTCATCCCTTACGAGGGTTTCTCGTTCGTCCCTTACTCCCTGCACCTCTCCCTCTCCATCCACTCCGGGCCGCTCTTGCCTGTCGCCGCCACCGTCTCCAGGTGCGCCTCCCCCTCTCCATGGCCGCTCCCGCCTGTCGCCACCGCCACCTCCAGGTACGCCTCTCCCTCTCCCTCTCCCTCTCCGGGCCGCTCTCACTGTTGCAGATTGAGCAGTTCATTCACCCTTTTCCTTCTGCATTTCTCTCCCCACTGCACACCATCAACGTCTCTCTCTCTCTACGTCTTAGAGATTGAAGGGAGAATCACCAACCCTGCCGCCTCTTCATTTTGTCTCTTTATGAATATTTTCGTTGTCAAGACCGTAACTTTCTCTTTGAATCTTGTCCACAAAGGATTCCAATCCGCTATCCTCCAATGAATTAGATTCACTATTGCTACTGCGAAGTGGAGATAAGTTCCTGAGTCAGACAGATGTAGAAAGTTGCGTTCCCTCTGTGCGCCATGAATTCTTCTAAAACCTCCAAACTCTCGATAGCACCACCACCATCATTGCCTCAGCTCTTCTCTTCTCTCTCTAGCTTCATCCAACTTTCGCTCTCCAAGGTACTCTCTCTGGTTGTTGAAATTGGGATTTCGGGTGAAATGGCACTCGAACTCGGAATAGTTGGTTCTCCTCATATTCTTAATTTGTTTGGAAAAATGGTGCAGTTTTGGGAGCAATGGGTGCAATGCGGGGCAGAGGCGTGTTGCAGAATCGAAGAAGGGAAGAGGCAAATGGGGTCTTTAATGACGAGTCTGCATGTGCCTCGAAAACCCTTGCGGCCGTTCGCGGCGCTGTCTCACAAGCAATTCGAGCCGAAGCACGTCTTCGACGTTGCTCTGAGCACTGAGGACGTCACCAAGATGCTCAAGGGGATGGCGGTCTACACGGTGAGCAACGCCAACAACGAATTCGTCCTCATTTCGGACCCGAATGGACAGAGTTCGATCGGCTTGCTTTGCTTTAGGCAGGAAGATGTCGAATCACTCCTTGCGCAGGTAACCTATTTGTTCTTTTGATTCCTTTTCTTATACGAAGTGTTCTCTTCGCGGTTTCAAGTTGGGATTTGTCTCTGTGGTCATTATTGGCATGGTTTGGATAAAGATTTTTTTGGTATTTGTAGGTTCAATTGCGTCAACCGGTTTTGGGGAAGGGTGCGAGGGTGGTGCCTATCACACTTGATCAGGTAGGCCATATAAGTCTGCAACTTTGGTCCTTCATTTTGTCGAATTATGTTTGGAAGACAAAGATGTCACGTAACTAGTTTGCATTAGCCCTCAATGAAATTGGGGATGTTTTAGATATATGTAATAAAATGAGAGCTTCTCAGTATTGCACTTTCTATTGATTCCTTTAGAATATCCTGTCTGTTTGTTCTTCAAAGGTAGGTCTCATCTTCTTTTAGTGCGATGCTCCATTTATCTACTGTTAGCCAACTTGCTTTTGACATTCCATTTGTTTTTCAGATTTGCTATTGCTCCAGGTATGCTCCCTTCTCTTCAATTCGTTCTTTGTTCATGGTTGTCCTATTACTCAAATTTTTAATGCATGGCATGTAATTTTGTAGTTTAACATTCGTTGGATTCTTCTACTTGTGCAAGTATCATGTGTTCTTGAGACTGTTGGTAGGTGCTAGTGCTAGTGCTATCGTGCTAGATTAGTTGTTGCAACTAATGTGTTATTATCTATTCATGGCAATAATCTACTTAAGATCTTGATATTTTTTAGAAATTAGAGAACCCATTATATATATATAAATATAATTTTCTAATCATAACTAAAAGTGTACCGCTAAATCCACTATATCCCCGCTACCGCTATATCAGGGTCGACCGCTAACAACCCGCTAACCGCTATCAATAACATAGAGTACAACAGAGAACCAATTTGGATTCATGCCAAGCAGATCTACTGATGAAGCGATTCACCTTTTGAGACGTCTTATGAAACATTTTAGGGCAAAAAATAAAAACCTTCACATGATATTTATTGATCTAGAAAAAACTTACGATAGGGTACCGAGGGAGTTTCTTTCGAGAACCTTGGGAAAAAGAGATATCTCATTGACATACATTAACCTTATAAGAGACATGTACGATGATGCAAAAACACGTGTGAGGACTCATGAAGGAATGACTGACTTCTTTGAAGTTAATATTGGGTTTCATTAAGGATCATATTTAAGATAAAGTGCCTTGGTATATGTTATTTGCAGATGGCATTGTGTTAGTGAAAGAGTTTAAGGAAAAAGTTAATAGAAAATTGAAACTATGGAGAGAAGCATTAGAAAGCAAAGGCCTCTGACTTAGTAGAACAAAGACAAAATATATGGAATGTAAGTTTGATCATTTGGTTACTTCAGAGGACATAAAAATTAAAATTGGCATACATTGCATCCCCCAAAAGGAAAGTTTTAAATACCTAGGGTCAATTCTTAAGAGTGAAGGAAGAATTGAGGGAGATGTTAGGCATAGAATTAATGTTGGTTGGTTAAAATGGAGAGGAGCATCAGGTATTCTTTGTGATAAGAAGATACCATTAAAGTTAAAAGGTAAATATTATAGAGCAACAATTAGACCCGCCATGTTTTATGGTTCTGAGTGTTGGGCAGTTAATCATCAACATGTACAAAAGATGTTTGTGACAGAAACGAAGATGGATGAGTGGTCATACAAGAAAAGATTCTATACATAATGAGGTTATTAGAAACAAATTAGGAGTGGCGCCAATAGAGGATAAAATGAGTGAATATTGTTTAAGATGGTTTGAACATATAGAAAGAAGATCAAAAGAAGAACCTGTAAGAAGGTATGAAAAACTAGATTTTGAAAGTATTAAAAGAGGTAGAGGACGATCACAAAAGTGTTGGAAAGAAACAATAAAGAATGATCTAGCTTATTATGAGTTAATTGCTAACATGGCACATGATAGGGCTATGTGAAAACAAAGAATCCATGTAGATGACCCCGTCTAGTATGGGAAAAGGCTTAGTTGTTGTTGTTATAATTATCTGCAAGTATAGTGAAGTAAGAACTAGTTTTTCGACAAGTTTGGAGTTTCAAGTATCTCACTCCCAACTTGAGGGAGTGTTAGAAGAATCTGATGTTTTAGATGTTTTAGTAATTCTAATGTTTTTAGGTATTATTATAATAGTCCTTATTACAAAGGGCATTTTAGTCATTTTATGTTGAACTGTCTGGTATAAGGATTGAACGTCTTGTATTAGGGTTAAAGTTGAATAATAAGAGAGAGGGAGAGAAAGAGAGGGATGGTCTCCATTGGAGGGATTGTCGTCTCCTCCAAGATCTCATACTCTTCCTTCGTATTTCTCTTAGTTTTTTTTTTATGTATGATTAAATGAAGCCCATGTAAGGGATCATCCTTGCATTGCCGATCCATGTAAGGGATCATCCTTGCATTGTCGGTCCCAAGCCCAAATAAAGGAGGAGGGTTGTGTTAGGCTTCCGACAGCCAGCGTAGAACTTCGTCGTATTTTTACAACATGGATTACAAAAATTATGAGCATTATTTTGGGGCGTCCCCGCCTAACGACGTGTTGCAGAGCCCGAATGCAGTAAGAAGTAAGCAAGGGCCACTACATTTTCGCCCGAATGTAGTGAATCAATTGCAGAGAGGGTTCCCACATCATGGATGGGTGTGGGTAAAAAAGTTAGTCCCGTTACATTGCCGCCCGAACGTAGTGAAAAATTTTCAGAGAGGGTCTCCGCATCTTGATTATGGACGGATGCGGGGGGTAAGAAAGCTAGTCCTAGATAATAAGATTCGTATTGGTTCTTGGAATATCGAAACATTATTCGGTAAGCTAATGGAGGTGGTAGATACTATGATTCGGAGAAAGATTCATATTCTATGTTTACAAGAGACAAAATGGGTTAGAGAAAAAGCAAAGGAGATAGAGGATACAGGTTTTAAATTATGGTACTCAGGTAAAGAAAAGGCTCGAACCAGAGTTGGTATTATCATAAATAAAGATTTAAAGGAGAGTGTAGTAGACATACAACGACATGGTGACCGAATCATGACATTGAAATTAGTGTTAGGAGCAGAAGTTTTGAATATAGTTTGTTCTTACGTACCCCAAGTAGGACTAGAAGATAGTATAAAGACAGTTTTTTGGGAAGAGTTAGATAAGGTGTTTCAAAAGATTCCACAAAAGGAGATGATTTGTTTAGGAGGAGATTTAAATGGACATGTCGGTAAAGAGGTATTAGGATATCAAGGGATTCATGGAAACTTTGGTTTTGGGGATATAAATGAGGAAGGTAGGGAGATCTTAAATTTTGCTATGTCATTTGATCTCTTTATAGTCAATACAATCTTCAAAAAAACGAGATGAACATTTAATTACTTATAAGAGTGGCTTATCACAAATACAAATTGATTACTTTATTTGTAGAAAAAAAGATAGACCGTGTTGTAAAGATTGTAAGGTAATTCTAGGAGAAAGTTTAACCACCCAACATCGACTTTTAGTTATGGATTTACAAATAAAAAAATGGACAAAGAAGAAAAGAGTGCATTGAGCTATTCGGACTAAATGGTGGAACCTCAAAAGCGAGAAAGAAGATATATTTAAACAGAAAGTCCTTCAAGGAGATGTTTGAAATTATGTTGGCACACCCTGTGATATGTAGAACAAGAATAATACGGCTATACATATTAGGAAAGTGGCGAAAGATGTGTTAGGGGTATCTAAGGCAGGTGTACCGGCACAAAAAGAAGCTAGGTGGTGGAGTAAAGTAGTGCAAAATAAAATCAAGGCAAAGAGGGCATGTTACAAATTACATTATGCTAAGAAAACTAGTGAAACTTTAGAGGCTTATAAGAAAGCAAAGAAGGAAGCGAAAAAGGCTGTTAGTGAAGCAAAAGCTAAGATTTGAGATGACTTATACAAAAAACTCAACTCAAAAGAAGGTGAAAGAGATATTTTTAGGATAGCTAGGGCTAGAGATAAGAAAACTAAAGATCTTAATTATGTTAGATGCATAAAAGACGAGGATGAAAAAATTCTAGTGGCAAATGATGATATAAGAAATAGATGGAAAAACTATTTTTATAATCTTTTTAATGAAAATAAAGATGTTAGTATTAGTTTAGGAGATTTAGCCAAGTCAGAAAAGTATATAAACCACAATTTCTACCAACGTATTCAAAAGAATGAAGTCAAAGAGGCTCTTAAACATATGAAGAGTGGTAAATCGGTAGGACCAGATAATATTCCTATAGAAGTTTGGAAAATACTAGGAGAAATAGGAATCACTTGGCTCACAAGACTATTTAATGAAATATGGAAAAACCAAAAGATGCCCGAGGAATGGAGAGCAAGTACACTTATACCCGTATATAAGAACAAGGGAGACATTCAAAATTGTGCAAATTATCGAGGTATCAAGTTAATGAGTCATACTATGAAATTATGGGAAAGAATTATCGAATGTAGGTTAAGACAAGTATCAAGTACAACAGAGAACCAATTTGGATTTATGCCAGGTAGATCTACTATTGAAGCGATTCACCTTCTGAGACATCTTATGGAACATTTTAGAGCAAAAAAGAAAGACCTTCACATGATATTTATTGATCAAGAAAAAGCTTCTGATAGGGTACCGAGGGAGGTTCTTTGGAGAACTTTGGAAAAAAGAGGTATCCCATTGACATATATTAACCTTATAAGAGACATGTATGATGGTGCAAAAACATGTGTGAGGACTCATGAAGGAACGACAGACTTCTTTGAAGTTAATATTGAGTTACATCAAGGATCAACTTTAAGTCCATACTTATTTATAACGGTGATGGATGAGTTAACAAAACATATTCAAGATGAAGTACCTTGGTGTATGTTATTTGCAGATGACATTGTATTAGTGGAGGAGTCTAAGGAAAAAGTTAATAGAAAATTGGAACTATGGAGAGAAACATTAGAAAACAAAGGCCTCCGACTTAGTAGAACAAAGACAGAATATATAGAATGTAAGTTTGATCATTTGGCTACTTCAGAGGACATAGAAATTAAAATTGGCACACACTGCATTCCCCAAAAGGAAAGTTTTAAATACCTAGGGTCAATTTTTCAAAGTGGTGGAAGAATTGATGGAGATGTTACACAGAATTAATGCTGGTTGGTTAAAATGGAGAGGAGCATCAGGTATTCTTTGTGATAAGAAGATACCATTAAAATTAAAAGGTAAATATTATAGAGCAGCAATTAGGCCTGCCATGTTTTATGGTTCTGAGTGTTGGGCAGTTAATCATCAACATGTACAAAAGATGTCTGTGACAGAAATGAAGATGTTAAGATGGATGAGTGGCCATACAAGAAAAGACCGTATACATAATGAGGTTATTAGAAACAAATTAGGAGTGGCACCAATAGAGGATAAAATGAGAGAACATCGTTTAAGATGGTTTGGACATATAGAAAGAAGATCAAAAGAAGAACCTGTAAGAAGGTTAGAAAAACTAAATTTGGAAAGTATTAAAAGAGGTAGAGGACGACCACAAAAGTGTTGGAAAGAAACAATAAAGAATGATCTAGTTTATTGGGAGTTAACTGCTAACATGACACACGATAGGGATCTGTGGAAACAAAGAATCCATGTAGCCGACCCCGTCTAGTATGGGAAAAGGCTTAGTTGTTGTTGTTGTTGTATATTTTTCACAAACAAAATCTTTATCTTTATTATTTTTCAATAATACATAACTACACAAGTTGTTTATATTCAAGTAACTCAATCTGTTGTGCCAAAGAGTTGTGTCATAAATTACACCACAATGTTCAAAATTTGGTATAATCAAGTTATCCATTTTATATAGTCCATTTTCTCTATAGCCTTGTCCAATCACCTTTTTTGATAGGTAATAATCATGCACCACATAATTTTTAGATGAAAAAGTAACTATTCAACAATTGTAACAAATTTGAACAATAGAAAGTAAATTTAGATTGAGTTTTGACATAAGGTTTACATTGGGTACTTTGAAATCTTTATTTTCTGAACTTTCAATCTCATTTACTTAGAGTCTTATACCGTTTTGAAATCTTTATTTTCTGAACTTTCAATCTCATTTACTTAGAGTCTTATACCGTCAGCTGTAAAAACATAGTTATTTGAAGTGTTTTAAAAAGTATTTTTTTTAAAACTCTTTTTATTATGTGAAAATACGCACCCGAATCTAAAAACGAAGACAAACCTTTAGAATTTATAGATAGTGCATTCTCAAATATGCTAGCTTTCTCCTTAAACATTTATTTAATGTAAACCTTGATGTTGGAGGGTAGTACTCCTCCCTATTTATCTTCCAAGATGGCCACATTGTTGATTTTTCTCATCAAAAGGAGATAATAAGTCTTGATTTGCCTGCTTTACTTGTAATAGTGACAAATAGTACTCTTACTGGGCCATGGAGTTGTGGACCTCACGATAGTCTTGCCTTGTTCTTCAAAATTCTTCACATGTGATGGCTTGTAACGCTTTAAATTTGCCCCTAGTCTAGAGATGGCAAGAACGACCTCCTTCAATGCATTGAAGTTTTTCAATCTAGTTTCTTCCATAACTAGATAGGCAAGGAACTCATCACCCTTGGGTCTCGGTTTTTTATGGGTTAAAATGAATCTTATATTTTCAAATTCTTCTCTTACACCCGCATAAACAAGACGAAAATATTGGTTATCCGGGTATTCTTGAAATTCATTCATTCTTTGAAGTTTTTCAAATTTGTCAAAACTTCGTAGTTGATTCCATAATTCCGAAAAGTCATTGTGATAATCCTTAATGCTTAAGTTGTCTTGCTTAAACATTATCAATTTTTCCATCAATCGATTTGAAAAATAATGTTATCTCGGATATGGATTCTATTGCAAAGTTTTTCATCTATATTTTGACAAATAATTCAAGTAATTTTTGCATTCATTTTTTCCTACATTTTCAAATTTTGTTTTTAATTTTCTTGAGCCTTGATGATATCATTTTCATCAATAAGATCAATTTTCAATTTTGGCTCTTAAATAGTGCCATCAACGTAATCCCAATAATATTTTTATAAAAATATTTTCATCGTTCTTGCCCAATTTTGATAACAATTTGGGTTAAACAAAACAAAACACTTCATTTTCCCCTTTCATTTCTTACAAAGACAAGTTTTTGGCGATTACCTCAACCTTGGGATATCAAAGGCAAGAAAACACAACTTTCTTTAAGTTGGGCATGCTTCCAAATGCAGCAGTGTCCGATGATATTCTTTGAAGTAAGCTCTAATATCATGTAAGGATACGATTCTTTAATTCACTCGAGGAATCATAACCAATCGAAAATCATACAATCCAATAAATGCTAAGAGACTAATCCACCACCAAGTGTTTTAATCCTTACTCAAGAAGTCAAACCAAATATCCAAAGTGTTGCAAAACATGTTATTGATGTATAAAAATGCTCTATTTGTAGAGCTAGAGAGAAGAATTTTACGCATCAAGGAGGATCAAATAAGAGGATAAAACGAGAGAATATCGTTTAAGGTCTTTTGGACATATAGAAAGAAGAACCTGTGAGAAGGTATGAAAAACTAGATTTTGAAAGTATTAAAAGAGGTAGAGGACGACCACAAAAGTGTTGGAAAGAAACAATAAAGAATGATCTAGCTTATTGTGAGTTAACTGCTAACATGGCACATGATAGGGCTCTCTGGAAACAAAGAATCTATGTATTCGACCCCGTCTAGTACGGGAAAAGTCTTAGTTGTTGTTGTTGTAAGGAGGATCCCCCAACAGCTAGTTTGGGAGCAGTACTTCTAATTGGCCCTAACCCTAGTGGTCAAACCAGTTAGTCCAAGACCAACGGGCCCTAGTGGCTCGTCTCCTTTTACATTCATACATTAACACCAGCAATCCCTCCTATCTCCCAACATATCCAACAAAGAAAAAACAAAGTCAATTAACAATGTTTTTCTCTCATTTTAACTCCACTAGAAGAAACACATCTACTGCATAAACAGCTGGCACGTAACACAATATTCTGCACATGCATCATACTTTACAAGAAGAGTCTTTAGAACATTGGAACGGCTTGAGAGAAAAGTCACTTAGCACAGAGCGCATTTGGATCTATCCTTTCCAGATTGAAACATCATTAGGTCATGAACCACAGACCACAGTCAACCACTTTCTGTCTTCACCTTACAACAACAACAACAACTAAACCTTTTCCCATACTAGACGGGGTCGGCTACATGGATTCTTTGTTTCCACAGATCCCTATCATGTGCCATGTTAGCAGTTAACTCCCAATAAGCTAGATCATTCTTTATTGTTTCTTTCCAACACTTTTGTGGTCATCCTCTACCTCTTTTAATACTTTCCAAATTTAGTTTTTCTAACCTTCTTACAGGTTCTTCTTTTGATCTTCTTTCTATATGTCCAAACCATCTTAAACGATGTTCTCTCATTTTATCCTCTATTGGTGCCACTCCTAATTTGTTTCTAATAACCTCATTATGTATACGGTCTTTTCTTGTATGACCACTCATCCATCTCAACATCTTCATTTCTGTCACAGACATCTTTTGTACATGTTGATGATTAACTGCCCAACACTCAGAACCATAAAACATGGCAGGCCTAATTGCTGCTCTATAATATTTACCTTTTAATTTTAATGGTATCTTCTTATCACAAAGAATGTCTGATGCTCCTCTCCATTTTAACCAACCAGCATTAATTCTATGTGTAACATCTCCATCAATTCTTCCATCACTTTGAAAAATTGACCCTAGGTATTTGAAACTTTCCTTTTGTGGGATGCAATGTGTGCCAATTTTAATTTCTATGTCCTCTGAAGTAGCCAAATGTTCAAACTTACATTCCATATATTCTGTTTTTGTTCTACTCCTTACATTTGCAATTTTCCATTCCCAGACTCAAGCAACCATGAGAGAAGCTATTTCGGAACTTCTATCTAACCTTGCTATATTAGTGCTTAATTCTATTTGCCATGGTCATGATACCGAAGTCATAAAGAAGAACAGAAAGTTGCTTACCGATCAAGCAAATCTGAGCACAGCTCTTCAAACTTTGCCCTTGTTAGAGTTGCCTCAATATGTTTGGGACCATCAACTGTTGCAGTAATGAAAGGCAAGCTGTAGACAAAAGAAGTTGATGTTGAAACTAGGAGAACCAGAAGCTAAAATGGATCAGAGAAAAGGAGAAACATATGATGTAACCTTATATTAGTCTGTGTCAATGAGGACAACTCCATCTTTGCCTTTTCAGCTGTTTCAGTGAGGCGTTGTAAAGCTTGCTTGTCCTTCAATAGGTCTATTCCCTCATCCCTCTTAAAGTTGCCAGCAAGCCAATCCACCACTCTCTGTTTCATTGAATACAGCAAAGGGGATTAGTCAACATCAGGAACTGTCTTTACAATAAAAAGTGAAAGCAACACCGTTGTATATGACAAAAGCTATTATATGAGCAAATGCAGACACTAAGTTAACCTTATCAAAGTCATCACCACCCAAATGAGTATCCCCTGATGTAGAAAGCACTTCAAAAACACCATCACCAACCTCAAGAACTACACAGAAGAGAGATAAAATTATTCAACTAATAATCACAAATAATGACAACCATGGAACATATTGCAACTTCTCATAGAGGAGATCTTAGTTTAGTAATTATCTAGAGGTCAGCAAATAATAGAACCACGAACAGGGTGAATAAAATGAATAAGAGCAAGCAACAAGCAGATGAAAGGGGGTGGAAGTACCTGAGACATCAAACGTTCCTCCACCAAGATCAAAAACAAGAATGGTCTCATTACTCTTCTTCTCAAACCCATATGCCAATGAAGCAGCAGTTGGTTCATTAATAATACGAAGAACCTCTAAGCCAGCAATTCGCCCAGCATCCTTGGTTGCAGTTCTTTGAGAATCGTTAAAGTATGCAGGTACTGTGACCACTGCCTTCTGAACTTTATCGTTCAAGAATTTTGATGCATCATCCACAAGCTTTCTCAAAACCTAAAGGAAGTGAACAATTCAACTATATAAGTAGACCCAACTAGAGCATCACAGACGCTAATGACTCTACAATTAAACAACTATTACTTGTTCTCTCCCTCTTGAAACATCAGAATACTACTGAAAATACAAAGAATCCACAACTACGCATGACAGCATTTATGCGCTCCAACTCCATATGATCCAACCAAGAATCCCAGGAATAAAAAATGAAACATCAGTGCAGAACTGAAGTATCAACGAGTACAATTTATAAAGTTATTTTAGTTTCATAACAAGCACTGACAATTTGAAAAAGGGTAGGTACTCCTGTGACAGAACTAAGCGAAATGGGCATATTCATATCTCCCCTATGGGAAAGGTTAAGTTGCCGCTTATATTTTAATTGCTTTCTGCAACATGCCATTCGTACAATCATTTGGTGATCGGTTATGCGACTATTTTGGAGTAGATACTACATAGCACAACAACAAAATCTAACTAAAAGTTATAAACCACCAAGAATGCAGAAACAGGCAACCCCACGTACAATTATCATCAACCCTGTAAAACAGATGTCTACAAAATGCACAGTTTAGCAAGAAAAAAGAAATCGAGAAAATGTCCAATCCAGCAGACCCAACTATGAAATTCATATCAACAAGTCCACGAAAACAGAACAAATATTGTAGGTTGCAGTTTAGGCACACCACTCCGTCCAAATAAAAAAAGATTAAAAGGAAATCATAAGTAGAAGGGCTTTGTGCCGGAAGATCAGGAGGAAAAAGGAAAAACCTGCGCTGAGATCTCTTCAGCGGCAAACTGCTTCCCAATCGCGGGGCACTCAAGCTTTACGTTACCATTCTCATCCCTAACTACTCCGTAAGAAACTTGCTTTGACTCTTCGTCCACCTCAGCCATCTTCCTCCCTATGAACCTCTTCACCGAGAAGAACGTGTTCCCCGGGTTCACGACGGCCTGCCTCTTCGCAATCTGCCCAACAAGCCTATCTCCATTCTTCGTGTACGCCACCACCGAGGGCGTCGTCCTTTGCCCTTCCGCGTTCGTCACGATGGTGGGCTTCCCGCCTTCCATCGCAGCTACCGCAGAATTCGTAGTCCCAAGATCGATTCCCACAACCTTCTCACTCACAACCCTCACGGGACCAGCACGGGAGTTCATCCCGTTGTGCCGGAGCTTCAAGAAAGCCGAGCGTGAGGAATTGAAGAAAGGTTTGACTGAAAGCCTCTGCCCGAAGAACACGGTGTTCGGAGACGGCGATTTCATCGCTGTAGATGGGAAAACGGATACGTGGATCTGCGCTGCGGAAGCCATTCTTTCTAAAGACCCTTGGAAATGAAGATTTCGAGTAGAAAACGCTAGGAAACTAGGACCAGAATTTCGTTGAGTACCAAGATTTAGGCGAAACGGGGAGAATATGAGAGATTCTTACTACTAGCTTACGATTTCTTCAAAATGAACTGAAGCAGAAAGAGAATCACAAACAGAAACCCTAGTAAACCGAACCGCCAAATCTCAAACAAAAATCCCCCAACCTGAAGAAACCAGGAAAACCTCAAATATGAATCAGACAAACACTACAAGACGACTTCTCATTCAGGGGAAAACCGATTGCAGGATAGAAACTGGGATGGTGTGGAGCGAAGTGAGCAACAAGGTCAGAAAGAAAGATCAGGAATTTCTCCCAATTCCTTTCCTACCCCCGTTGTTGGAGAGGGAAGAGAAGGATGAAGGGTTTACGAGAGGGTTCTCGTGGGGATAGAAAGGACACGTGTCGTTATCGTAGTGGTTGGATGGTGATGGCTAAACCATACCGGCTAGAGTTCCCGGTCCGGTAGCTTCTCCTTCTTCCTGGCTCTTCACACGCGCTCCAACAGCTTCATTTGCTGAGAGGATTGGGACATGAATAGTAGGGTCCGGATCTTGAGCAACTAACTGTTCGTCGTCCTCTTTATTTAGTCAGGCGTGTCATTTAAACCAATCCAAACCAGTGATTTTTGTTTGGCTTAATTCCGTCATATTTTTTTACATAATTATTATTCTCACACCCGTTTCACCATTCACATGCCTACATGCCTATTGAAAATATACTTATCAAGGGTTCAAGCTTTTTATTTTTTTATTTTTTTCTCATAAAAAGGTGAGGGTAGTCAGACGAGTTCGATTGTACATTGTTTGACTTGGATTCCAACGAAGTGGATGAGAGGGAGTTGGCAAGAGAGGAGAGGACAATAAGTAAAGTCAAGATAGTATGAGAATTTTAAAAATGAGTAGAAATATTTCTATAAATTGTGAAGAAAAGGGTATGTATATAGTAATTTGGAGTGTGACAATTGTCCAAGCTATCTATGATCATGAAATGGATTCTCTTTCTCACACACAAATCAATAATGAGAGCCAAAAAGACAGAAGGTGGATGAGAGAGAGTTGGCAAGAGAGGAGAGGAACATTAAGTAAAGTCAAGATAATATGAGAATTAAAAAAATAGGTAGAAATATTTCTATAAATTGTGAAAAAAAGGATATGTATATATAATTTAGAGTCTGACTGTAGTAATGTTCTTTTTTGTTCAGGCTCTCTATGATCGAGAAATTGATTCTCTTTCTCACACATATATATATACGTACATTTATGCAAACCGATTTGCAAGCAAACCAATGTGAATTACACCCATTTATTCGATAAGGAAGATGAATAATTCATATTAAAACAGTAAGAGGTCACTTTTTGAATGGGTGTACTTTAGTGAAAAGCTGATTTGCTGGCAAACCAATGCAAATTACACCCATTTGTTGATAAGGAAGATGAATGATTCATAATTTCATATTAAACAATAAGAGTTCACTTTGTGAATGGGTGTACTTTAATGAAAAGCAAAATGTATCTTTGTTACTTCTTTTAGTAGATGTTTCTAAACTAGTTAAACTAGTTGTCTCTTTTAATCAAACTGTTCTCACCATTTGCATATGTTTGCTGAAATATGGGACTGTTGCTTCTGGTATACAACTAAGTAGTACAAGATACTTCATATTTGAGCAACTTATTTCATAACTTCCTATGTTTATTTGTCATGTCATTCATTACATTTTGCACATCACAATTGTTGTTTATTGACATGTTAAAATATAGGAAATCACGGTCTAGAACATAGCAAAACCAAAATCGATTGAGACTAGATCAAGCTAAACGTGATGAGTGACATTCCTAGTCATACCAAATGACCCCACATACTCAATGAGCAATTGGCTGCGAGCCAAATTAACCAAATGCCTACTTGATCATTACACTTTAAGACACTACATAACTTTTATCAAACAAATGAAACTCTAGGTCATATAAGAAAGAAATTAGTCTTTGGTGAAATTATTTTCAAATGACATCCTTAACACATTTGAGGATATGGAACACCATCTAACAAATTAGATTGACATGTTCACCACCACTAAAAGGTTCAGTTCATGCCACCATCATCATTTTTTTGTGGTTATTGTTCATAGGAACTACATCACTCGTCACCATACGGACATTCTCTAATTATTATTTTATCAATTACTAGGTTCATGGATCTATTTTTCGCAACTAATTGTCTCCGCTGCTCATTGATGCCTATGGTTACCATGCTTAATGATTTTTTTCCATTGACTCCCTCATTTGATCATGAGCTTTCTCATCATCATCATATGGATAGTGAACATTTGGAAGTATCCGTAAACAGTTGGTCACCATTTCTTCAATTTTAGTCTTTCTTCAATTTTAGTTTTCTAAATTTTTTATGTGAGTAGAAGATGTAAAAAACAAACAAGAATAAGTGCATAGTGAAGACAATCTTAGTGTTCAAAGTTGATCCTCACATAGTTTACAAGCTTTTTATATTATTCAATTTCAATGCCTCCAAATAGCCTTCTCGCTTGATTACAAGATTTTGCTATATTTTGAATCTTTTCTTTACTCTTTCTCTCTTAACTTGGGATGTTAATCTCTTTAGTGCTTGTGAAGTAATTTTCTCATTGGGACAACTTGTAGCCATCAGTGTCATCGTTGTGCTCTATATACCATAACAAAATAAGACTTCACATTATATGAAGTATAATATGTTATAACTATATATATATATACAAAAATACCTCAACATCTTTTGTAGATCACAACATTCTTCCTGTATTCTTAGCATGTTATCCTTCTTAGACAATGTGTAATAAAAGTAAAATGAAACACCATATAAAATGCTTAAACTAATATTTAGTGTTAAAATTACATGGGTAAAGTTATCAAGTACTCCTACAAAATCATTTGAAGAATTTGCAACAACTCCTTCTCAACTTGCAGCATGTTCCTCCATTCTCCTTATATACCAATTATGAGATACTACTAATTTAGGACACAACAACTACTATGATTAACTGAAATATGTCATACTAATTAAATGAGAAGCAAACCACTGTTATATTAATTGAAGGCATGAAAGCTTCACCAAAAGATATTATAGTGCTCCCTCTCTCAACTTGTAACCTAATCCTTTGTTGTCATTTGATTTATTTTTCTAGTCTTTGTAACCTTGGAGCCTCTCAAATAATGACAAAATCTTTTACAATTGACATACCTTTCATATATAAAACCTTGTTTGTCAAGATTCTTCATTAAGCTTTCTCTTTCTTAGCTTCTTTGGTTTAACTCAATTGACTTTCTAATGATAGGATAAAATACATCTGGTTGGTTGATTTGAGGTAGTTGTTCTTTGGGTAGGAATAGAATACATGACATTGTTGTAAGTAATAATAGTAGTTTCTCTTATATGCAATGTGTGCTTAGTCTTTGGGCCTCTACTTATTGGTAATGATAGTAGACAACATGGAAGACCATTAAGTTGTCACAACTTATAAGGGTATGTTCACTCTAAGATCCACCCCAACCTTAGTAGAGAATAGCATGACCTCAATTATAAATTGTGAAGATACCTTTGGTCATACAAATCCTACTCTTTTGCTCCTCTTGTCTAACTTATCATGTCCTAACACTACCTGAAATTTCTTGAAATTCATATAGTGAACACGAAACCTTGTCACAAGTTCTCTCATTAACCATTTAACCATCTTGCTAATGGTTAAATATATGGCCTCTACTATGAAGGACTTACACATATTGTTGACTCTTAAATCAGTCTTACGTAATTAAAAAAGCACAACCTAGCCACGTGAAAAATTCATTCTTCATCAACCAGTCACGACATGATACACCATTAGGCAACTTTTTCCTTTTATAAAGTATTTTGTCACCATTGAATATGAAAGAAACAACTAACATAAGCTTCTTGTACCTCAGTCCTCTCCAATCATATTGTTTATTGCTCTTCGCATTCTCATAAAGATACTTCAAAGAGATGTGTTGTCCTATGTCAAGTACAAATTCATTTGTTACCTCTTGTAGTTCTTAAGGCATGAGATTCAGAACAATTAGCATAAAATGAATTAAGACATGAGATTCATAACAATTAACATAAAATAAAATTCACAAGAATATGTGTAACATGAAGTTCACAAGAACAAGTGCCATAACATGGAATTCACAAAAACTAGCAATAAACTTCATGAAATTTATAAGAATTAGCATAACCAATTCCATTACCGTCTTTATCAGTTATGAACATTGATTTGGTCTCCTTTAAGGGACTATAATCATTGAAAAATGTATTAAAGGACTACAGTTTGACTACTTGAACTCTATGTCCATTACACTAAATGACAAAGAAAATATATCATGGTTATTATCTCATGCCACTATATATAACAAGTCTCCTCTAAAGATTCCCTTCAAGTGACAACCATTTACATCAAGTGACCAAACTCTGAAAAACTTTCTTTGGTTTTAGATTGTATAATGAATATATAGGCAGTTAAGAATATGTATAAGCTCATCTAGAATAAACTCTAGCTCCTCTTGGTCACTGCTAGAAGCACCTTTTATCCATTGGCTTATGCTCATGAGCGTAACAACCTTGTACCAACTCCTTGAATTAGTGCTTCATATGATCATATGATGGTCCAAAATTTGAGTTTATTCCTTTGTGTCTCCAACTACAACCTTCATAACGCTCTTCTTTGCTTTATAGCATTTCATATAAAAACATGAATAATAAACTTATATAATTTTTAAGTTCCCCTATATGAACTTTGAATTAACCTAATCATTTTTGAACTCCATGGAACACTTATGCCTTATCCTCCAAGCCTTTATTTGAAAGGTATCAACACCCTTTATTTAGATTTGACATATAAAACAAGATCAGTTACTTGAAATTTGTGATTTTTTCATTTCAACAATCAACACTCAGAGAAGGTTCTATTGGATCTTATTCATGAACTCTCTGTCTTTATTGTTCTCTCACATATTTTGATAAAAACAGAAAATATATGTATGCTCTTAATAACCAATAAATGACAAGTGATTTTCCTTTCAAGGTCCTACTTCAATAAGAACTCGATGAGGAGTTATTGTGTTATTAGTGTTGGTATTAATGATTGATTCATTCTATAAAGAATTTGGATTATATAAAAGTTATCATACTCACGACTAGTTAACCTATCCTATCATTCCTCATTCCGGCATACAAAATAGAAGATTTCACCTATTAAATTCTTATATCGAATCTAATCTATAGCTTGTAGCGTTTTATCCGTCTCTCACTCCTTACGATCAAGGTAATGATTTTGGCCATGGCCAGCTCGCATAGTGTGGCAGAACAAATTCACCACCATATGGCTGACCATTTATTACTTGCGATTCAAGCTTCATGGCAGAATGGTGTGTACAAGGCTCGGGAACAAATTCACCACCATATGGCTGACCATTTATTACTTGCGATTCAAGCTTCATGGCAGAATGGTGTGTACAAGGCTCGGGAACAAATTCACCACCATATGGCTGACCATTTATTACTTGCGATTCAAGCTTCATGCCGGCGAGTTATAGTCTGCAATACAAACTGAAGGCATGTTTTTTGAGTTAGCTCACCCTCGTCGGATCATGACATCCCAAAAAATAGAAAGAATGGATGACTGATAATTTATTTATATGAATCTAAAGCATGTTGACCAAAAGTTCTCTATCATTCATTTGTAGCACATGCAATACTCTATAATCCACAACTTATTGAAGAGTACCTTGGTGCAGGCATGCCTCACATTCATGATGCATTATTCAATAGAAATTGTTGTGAGTCTCAGCGTTTTGCGTTATTCAATTATAAAGCATTAATCAATGGGTGTAAAACATCTATATGTAGCTTTTCAAGTCCACCGTCAAATCTCAAGGCTCAACACCAGGTAGTAGAGTCGTGGAAACACTTGTTTATTCCATTAAGCCCACATTTATGTTTGTAATACATAGTAATTATTTTCTTGTTATTCTATACATACTTAATCACAACACTTTCACATGTATCAATCAATCAATGTCTTCTTCAACACAGCATGGTCTCTCAATTGCATACCTTTGCATAGCTCCATATTCTTATATAATATGTCAGTCTCTATATTCAAACACACCCATGTCATTAGGTTTAATTGGACTACTGTAATGCAAATAAATACACCTATGGACAAATAAGTATGAACACAATCCTATTCCAAAGGTGTATGTCCATTTAACTACAATTTCTCAATAAATAATAAGAAAAGAAATTTGTTTTTGAGAGATGTGGGTCTGTCCTTGCTTCAATGAATGCCTTCTTGGTCCATTGAACAAGGGTCTCGATGTCCCCAAGGTACTCTTATTCCTATCTTAGGATCAACAACACACCAACTTGTTGAGTTAGGTGATCTCCTCCTCTGCTACGGTTGGCTCCAAAGGTTCACATGCACTCCAATGAGGTTGTTCAGCTCCAAGCTCCTCAGGGTATAAAAAGGCTTATACCAATTCCTAAAACGAAGCTTCTATGAGATCCCTAACCACCAAAATCTTCACTTGGTTTCCATGAATGAATTATAATCACCAAATCCTCTTCACGGAAACATGGACACTGAGACATCAGTCATTCGTTCCGAGTTTGTCAGTGTAGGGCAAGACAATTTGGTTTCTTTCAGGGCTCATTACCTTGAGGACATGGGTTAAAATCCTCTCTATAACATCACTTTTCATTTATAAAATAAATTGTACAGATAATATGTATTTATTTCATTTTAATTGTAACTCTTTCACCTGAAAATTAATGAACCTTTTTTATTTGAGAATTTGAGTAAAAGAAGAGGGAAGATGCAATCACTACATATAGTAGGTGTAAGTATATCAACTATACCTAAAAATTCATCATATCACATTACTCTCTCTCTATATGTATAAAATTCTGGTTTCATGATATGCGGGATGGCTACCATATGTGCTTGAAGACTAAGTAACGGGGTGACATATGCAGTATGCCCTATGAGTAGCACATGACTTGCGTACAAGTCTCATAAGAAAATTGTGGCAATGTGAAATGGACTGGAATATATATATATATATATAATGTATGTATGTATATATACAACCACGTACCTATGCTGAAAATTAATGTGCCATAAAACCGAAGACATGTAAAGTATGAGGAAAAACTCTAGACATGCAACTGGACGATGCAAGGTGGATCATGGCAAGCATAAATCAACTAATCACGAGATTATGTGACATGAAGCTAGAACGATTATACATGAGATGCAAAACCAATCATGGGACTGAATTGAAATTCATAAAGCATGGCATGGTTCAGCAGAAGATCAAAGCATGTAACCAAACCAGCATGTGCAGGGCCATAACAAACACACAACTCAGTCACAAGGCAATACATTTAATCAAACTCGGCGCAAGTGAATGAACACATAGCATGGAGCCAAGATACATGAAACATGCGATCAGGACAACCATGATAATCACCATGAAAATGAGTACAAAAAACATGGATTCAACATATATGCTGGATCAAAATCAAACTAGAAGAGAGTTACTTATCTTGAAGATGGTGCAGACCTTCGCATGATTCGTCTTGGAATCACCTTATACATTGAGAAAATCTTGAAAAGAAGGGATCCATACCTGGCAAACCTCCTACCTTTTATAGAAGAGTTAATCTTGTTGAAAAAAACCGTAAGACTACATGCATAAAAGGTAATATGCAACAAACAATAACATGTTGACGCCAACAAAAGTCATAGATTCATGGTAATCCATACGCAAACGAACAATTAAAGCAAAACAAAAATCAATTGACTTATCTAATTGAGCCGATCTTACATACTTGCCTTAGAGAAATCAATATCTCACTATTATATATGCACGGATACCAATATCTTTCTCTTAAGATAAAATGATCACTATTGCGCATGTACTTAGACTCTGGCAGCCTTCGACTAAGCCTCAATCGCCTAACCAGTTGGAGAGTTGAAACCGTCACCATAGGAAAATACAAAGTGCAAGCAGAGAAGGAGAGGAGAGAGCAGTTTCGGTAATTGTTTGATTAGGGGACCCTAATCAAGCTTCATACTAAAGCCAATGGTTCAGGTTATTGGATTCGCTCCGATAGTCGCACCTCCTCGTATTCTGCCTCACAACCATTATGTATCTTTTCATGTACGGATTCATTTGACCATTAGAATACAGAAGACAGTTCTCAAACCCAAACTCGAGCTCAATATGTGTGCGTGCTCTTACTTGTCCTCTCCAAGTTCTTTGAACTAAAGTTATGAGCTACCAACTATATAAAATGATATATAAGATTCTTTCAACCATCATTATGGGACTAAAAAATGCCCAATAGTATTTACATGAACAAGTCCCTCACTCACATGTGATTTTCATACTTTTGGACTTTCACCTTAATCAAAGGTATATCAAATAAAAACTAAATGTAATTAATGTCACATGGGTTTAATTGGTCCAACCATCATTAATCAGTCATTAAGTCTAAGAGACTTCTCTCATACAAGGACTCCTAATTGTAAGGATAAGATCCTAATTATAATTAGGACATTTCTTCTAATGTGCCCAATCTTACCATTATTTGAATGAATTTCGTGCACATTTGAAAATATTAAATTCATAAATACATAAACCAACACTAACAATGTCCTTTGAAGCTCAAAGGACCCCAACCAATCCGGTTCAAGCCAGGTAAACATACTGTAGAGGTAAAACCCTCATTATTGGTTCTCTCCATTTATAGGGGTCGAAATTGAAACCTTTGCTTAGGGGGAACAAGTATCAAACCACTTGAACCCGCAAAGCATTGATCGGCTTGGTTACGGTTTCGATTGTGTCGCTTATTATTCTAAATACTTGTTGGGTCGTCTAAATCAGACCCGAATAATTGATGGATCTAGATTCTTGTCAAAGCCTGGGTTCAACGGATTCGTGCCGCTTGTGCTCGAACCTTGTCCGACCCATTGACACCCTTTATTATACAAATACTAGTGTGCATGGCTTTTGCTTTCCGTGGAGCGTCGAGGGCCACTGAGTTCATATCCTTTAACAACATAACCCATGGACACAAATAATATCTAGACGAAAACAGCCTCACGTTAGAGCAAAACTTTCAATGTCACCATAAACTGTGTGTGAGAGAGAGAGATGTGGAGCCGCCAACCAATTGATAATTGCCATGTCATCGTCTCGCATCTGAAGGACAATATTCTGGGAATTTACGTGACCACAAAATCATGGTGTTTTGGATAAGTAAAAAAAGTCTGTAAAAACAGTTCTTGTGAAATCACCTCCAACAAAGTATCACCACTACAAATCGGATTTTTTCCCACAGTTCCGAGAAAAACGCTATTTCCGGCAGTTAAAACCATTCTCCTAGGCGGCAGCAGCATTGGCAACGTTTTAGCACCATCACGTGTTAGATTTGAGGCTTCAGATGAAGTCATGCAAGAAAAAGAATGACATGAATCTCACAATCAAAACCTCGTCCATGATGACTCAATTGGGAGCAAAGCATCATAGCTTCAAGGGGATGAACATGGTAAGAAGGATTCCCGGTATGAATTTTGGTTTTGTGATTATCAGAAGCAGAAAGACTGGAAATCCGCATAATGGTGTCGTTTGGATGGGGAAAATCAATCAAGGAAAACAGACAAACGGATTTCATTGCTTAGTGATCGCAGTTTACGGAGAAGGGTCGGAGCAGGAGGTGATTTTGTGATCACAGATGAGGATTTAGATGGTTGAGAGTGAGGATATGTGTGGGGTTAATCCTCTGGTGATTGAGAATGGGGAGATTGGTTCAGAAGGAAGAGGAAATGAGAAAGGTGGCTTATTTGCAGGCTGAGGCTTTCTACTCTCCCATGATGTTCTTCAATAACTTCTTCTTTGAGATCTTTAAGGTCAGACAATCTCTCTCTCTCTCTCTCTCTCTCTCTCTCTCTCTCTCTCTCTCTGTGTGTGTGTGTGTGTGTGTATTTAAAGAATGGTACAATCATAATCACATTGACATGATTCTGTGTGTTGATAATTGTTCTCTTATGAAGGAATTTGTCTTGCATCTTCTTGGTTGGTGGTGCCAAACTATAAACAAAATCCATCAACATACATGAGATGATACGACCCTTTCTTCAGAAATTAGATTGCAAGAACGAGCTGAGGTCATGCTAAGGCAAGCTACAATCTAGATGAACACCTTAAACTTTTTAAAAAAAATGAAATTGAAAATATATGAATTGTTTAAATAAAAAGTTATATTTCAATGCAATCTTTGTCATAAAAACACTCTTTGCCCATTGAGAACATGGATACACCCATCCAACTGGCTGGGTTCCCTAATTCGTTTGCATGCTTTTCCGACATATATTCATCTAAGTTTGCGTACAAACTATGTAAGATTCTATAACCGTTCACATTATGAAACTCAAGTGACGAGATAAACTGACATGATCCGATATACGAGCAGCTCATGTTGTTAATGGTGCCCTGCCTTTGTTACTTGGACATGACTGGTTCCTAATCGGCCCTACGATTCCAATCGATATCAAAATGGGACAACCCAGTTCGCTTTTGGTTTCATCTTTTATAAAACCAAAACCAAAACCAAACTGGAACTGCCGGTTCTGGTTCTTTTAATTTTCTTATAATTTTTAAATAAAATTACCAGTTCCAGTCGATTCCGGACTCAAACCCAAACGGGACATGTCTAACTTTAATATTGTGGCTTTCCTTTACCGTCTCTCTCTCTCTCTCTCTCTCTCTCTCTCTCTCTCTCTCTCTCTCTCTCTCTCTCTCTCTCTCTCTCGTATGCGGTATAAGTTACTTTGTTCGCCCAACAGGCTGAGGTGCTCTCGGGTCTCTACTACAAGATCAGAAACTCAGCACCAAACAGGTAAGAATGGAAAGCACTATAACTCTGTGGAATCATGCTTTAAATCTCTTTGCATTTTATAGATAACTAAAGTAGCCGCAAGCTCATGCAACAGGGTGGGGCGTGCATGCATGTGTGTATCTTAGGCATCGGCCTCCCATGCAACCTAAAAGAAACTAAAGTTTGAGACAGCGGCTGATCTTCATTCAGGCAAGGTGGGGCAGCTGCCCCACCTGAAATTCAAAAAGCGAATGGAAAAGTTAGTATGTAGGATTGAGTTGAGTCTATGGTTATTCTACATAGTTTGCCCCATTTTTTACTTCACTCAACTGTGCTTATGCTTTGAGGGTACTCCGAAAAACGACCTAATACTATTCTCTTGATTAGTGAATATCACATTTTAAAATTCAACGAAGACTGCATAGTTAAATTCAAAGGCTAAATATAAAGCAAGCAATTTCTGAAAAAGAAAAGATAATTCGTTTTTAGTACATGAAAATTCTGAAACTTGAAAAATGAACTCACCATACTTTAGGCAGTCATACGTAGATTGTCATATCACCACTTAACTGAATAACCCTGGGGGAAACATAGCGAGTTAGATGAGATACGACGCATTTTGCGTGAAATAGAAAGTATGTTACTATATTAATCGTCCTTACACTTTTCTTTTATAACTATGCAAAACTCCTTTCAAAATGGTAGATGGGGATGGCCATGAGGCATCTCTCCCTTGGCATTTTTTTCATTCTCCCATTAGTGAACTGAATTAGCTTGGCTGGTTTAGCAAATTGGCATGAACACGTTCGTTCAAGCATGCACGGGCACGGAAGGTATGACAGTCCCAATGTTTTCACCATTGACCAAAGTTTTCATGTCTCAATGATAAATCTGAATATTGTGTTGCTTAAGTACATCAGATGTGCACCAAAATCCTTCTCAGTAAAAATTACCATGACAATGGCTATTATGCATGGACATCAATTTCCAGTGTCAAAACCATACAACCCCCTATACCCAGACTCAGCTAAGAGAGTTCACAACTTGAAGTGCCTTGCGCCTGATCATCTGTGAGATCACTAAATTACATCCCCTTACATTGACAGGTATGCGTGTTTGGTTGCCGAAACACAAGGCAAACCCGACTCGCAAGAGAATTTACGTACCAGGCTTGTCGGTGCAGTGGACATCACAGCTTTCCGAGAGGACAGCGTTCTTCATTTTCTTGATGAAGCAGATGAGTAGGCATTGCAGTGCTTGTAGAGTTCAGGTTGTTCTTCGATCCACCACGCCCACGTTTTGCTCTCATTAAGAGCTTCCTAGACCATTTTTACAAGTGAAACTTTGAATTTGAGCAGAAGAAGAAAGGTCGCAACTGTGCTGCTCAAAGCCTGTGACCTGATTGCCATGCTCTGGAAGTTTGACTATCTTGTCCTTCATGCATACGAGGATGACACCGGTGCTTGCAAGCTGTATTCAAACGCAGGCTACAGAGTTGTAGCCAAAGACCCTCCATGGATGTCATCTTGGATAGGTAGAAAGCCGCACGTTATGATGGTAAAGAAGCGGTCTCAAGCACATGAATCCAATATTTGAGACACATTACACTTAAGAACAGGAAATCAGAATTCTCAGTAAATCAGGTTGCGTGTAACTACTCATTCCATTCACCACTTCTGGCCTAAGAATATTTCGATTTCGATTACAGATGCGGCTTGCCAGTTTCCCCAAATCATTAAGAAAGAAGAACCAAGTAGTCGAACACAGCCATGAGAAAACCATATTTCATATTATCACGACAAGGTCTTCCCATGAATAATAATGCACTTGAGTTCACATCATAAGATTTGAAAACTAGGAGACAAGTTCCTAGTTTTCAATAAAATAAATGATTAAACCTCTTTTCTACTCAAATCTACTCGAACATCTCAACCGTTTCATCAAAATTTTAATTTAAGTACATCATATATGTTTAACTTTTATTTAATATATCATATATATTAAATATTTTTTTGCTTAATCACTTCAATTGTCCGACCGATCAAACATAACAAGGTTTGAGCATTTACCACTACCTCTTTATATATATATATATACCAAATCCTACTCACTTACGTCCATCATTTACTTCTTTGTGACAATATAATTTAGAAAATCGTAAAGATATTTGAGGAAATATAAATGACAAACTTATTACACTTATACCACCAAAAAGTGAGGGAGGAGTATAATCAAAGATTCAAGATTCAATCTCTCTCTCTCTTTATATATATATATATATATATATATATATATATATAGTGGCAAATACTCAAACCTCTTCCCTGCTCAGATCTATCATGTGTTTGATTTTTTAGATGAAACATTGATGTGATAAAATAGAAAAATATTAAATGATGCAAACCACAAAAATATAATAATATTTTTAATTCAAATCTCTCTCTGTATATATATATATATATATAATTATATATTACACCTACAAGGAAGAACATAAAGTGTTGGATACCGTGCAAGACTTCCAAAGTTTTCAATCTTGACCGGGTATAGTTTCTCAGATAGAAAAAGGCATCAATCTATACACAGCACCAGTATGCAAAATATATGGCAGGGTCCGTCCGTCTGAAAAAGAAAACGAAAAAAGGAGAAATACTACAAAAACATAAGCAGATACAACAAAACTCAAGCACTAAGGATCTCAAATACAGCGTTGAAGGGCAAACATATCCAGTGTCCATAGACCTCGTTAATGGAGGACGAGAGAATAAACAGAAAAAGGAAAACTTTACAGATCTCACATACCAAACCTGAGCTGCCTGCTAGGTGTGCAGAGCAATGAACAAATTCTGCTTTCTTGCATGTTCGGGGATGAGTCGCTCAAGGATGTCCGATGGGATGCCCGTTAGTTCTGTTCACAAAAGAAAATGTAAGAAAAACTTATCGAACTGGAAACTGGAGTGAGAGAAGCCACGGCTTTTATGAGCCCTGAGCCAAGCAAGAAACTGGAGTTTCCATCTCTTTTTAATGGTGAAGAACGAGGCTGAAGCCCAATCAATAAACGAACTACAAGATACAGTGGCAAGGTAAAAAGACCCTGGAAATGTCTGTCGCCTAGAAGAAGCAGTTTAATATCAAATGGGGGACAAACATATTTCGTCAAACTTGCCCCCACAAAAGTCATTCAACAAACAGGCTCTACAAAAACTTGTTCGAGTTGCCCAAGTTCAACAGTAAAAGATCATCTGAAAGAAGAGATCTTGAAAGAAACAGAAAAGACAAAAAGCTGTGTTTACCTTGAGATTTGAAATTGAAGAGTGGAGGTAGAGGGCGACCATTAGGAAGGCGCGTGTTTGGGTCCCGCAACTCATCAAAGAAAGGATGGACACAAGCATCCAGCTACAAGGTGTCAAATGAGTCAAAAAGACATCTAGAGACACATCACTATGCAAAACAGTTCAGTTCATGCTTACAGCTGTGCATCGAAGATTTGGTGAGTATTGCAAGAATCTTGAAACCAAGTCAACTGCTTCAGGTGGAAGCCTTTTCTGGAAAACCTGTGGCAAATTTGACATCAGTTACATATACAACAGGTAAAACTCAAGCAACCCACACACAAATATACAAGAAATTTTGTTCATTGTTTTTGCTACTATATATTAAGATGATTCATTGCGGTCAAGCAGAACCATTAATGATAAATCAACTAGAAACAGGCAAACAACTTGAGAGTCCTTTGACCAACTCAATTTGCTGTGCTATCCCAAGAAGCAACTTCGACTAAGCACCTTTGAGCTCTACATACAACAGGCTTTTCAAATAAATGTTGAATATAAAGAAAAATAACAAGAAAATTCCTCAACATGATGAGTAGTCAATGCAGTGATAGGCAAGAGTAATTTAACTTGAAACAGGTAATTGCAAGAGCTACACTCAAGCAGTTCGCCATTTGGATACCCTTTCAATTTCATGGATAATTGCAGGAGTTACATATACAACAGGTAAAACTCAAGCAACCCACACACAAATATACAAGAAATTTTGTTCATTGTTTTTGCTACTATATATTAAGATGATTCATTGCGGTCAAGCAGAACCATTAATGATAAATCAACTAGAAACAGGCAAACAACTTGAGAGTCCTTTGACCAACTCAATTTGCTGTGCTATCCCAAGAAGCAACTTCGACTAAGCACCTTTGAGCTCTACATACAACAGGCTTTTCAAATAAATGTTGAATATAAAGAAAAATAACAAGAAAATTCCTCAACATGATGAGTAGTCAATGCAGTGATAGGCAAGAGTAATTTAACTTGAAACAGGTAATTGCAAGAGCTACACTCAAGCAGTTCGCCATTTGGATACCCTTTCAATTTCATGGATAATTGCAGGAGTTAAAGTCGATCCGAAAGGTACTCAAGAAGTTTATTAGATGGTGATATAGGCATGAAGAATAGGGTGACGTAATGCAGGACAACCACTGAAGAAAGTCAAGAATGTAGCTTCCCAAAAAATAACCCACAGGAAACAAGCACAATACTTGTTCTCAGTTTTCACTTGGTCTCAGAAAAATCAAAGGTTTCCTAGTTGCCAAAATCGAGAGATGATTGCAAATGAAAATACAAAGTTCAGCATCATCAGTAATCAGATGGGGGCATACCAAACCTTAAGATAATTTTTAATTAAACATTATGAATACGGAGAAATTGATTACTTTATTTGTAGAAAAAAAGATAGAGCGTGTTGTAAAGATTGTAAGGTAATTCCAGGAGAAAGCTTAACCACCCAACATCGACTTTTAGTTATGGATTTACAAATAAAAAAATGGACAAAGAAGAAAAGAGTGCATCGAGCTACTTGGACTAAATGGTGGAACCTCAAAAGCGAGAAAGAAGATATATTTAAACAGAAAGTCCTTCAAGGAGATGTTTGGAATTATGTTGGCACACCCTGTGATATGTGGAACAATATGGCTATACATATTAGGAAAGTGGCGAAAGATGTGTTAGGGGTATCTAAGGGAGGTGTACCGGCACAAAAAGAAGCTTGGTGGTGGAGTGAAGTAGTGCAAAATAAAATCAAGGCAAAGAAGGCATGTTACAAATTACATTATGCTAAGAAAAATAGTGAAACTTTAGAAGCTTATAAGAAAGCAAAGAAGGAAGCGAAAAAGGCCGTTAGTGAAGCAAAAGCTAAGATTTGGGAGGACTTATATAAAAAACTCAACTCAAAAGAGGGTGAAAGAGAGATTTTTAGGATAGCTAGGGCTAGAGATAAGAAAACTAAAGATCTTAATTATGTTAGATGCATAAAAGACGAGGATGAAAAAATTCTATTGGCAAATGATGATATAAGAAATAGATGGAAAAACTATTTTTATAATCTTTTTAATGAAAATAAAGATGTTAGTATTAGTTTAGGAGATTTTGCCAAGTCAGAAAAGTATATAAACCATAATTTCTATCGACGTATTTAAAAGAATGAAATAAAAGAGGCTCTTAAACATATGAAGGGTGGTAAATCGGTAGGACCAGATAATATTCCTATAGAAGTTTGGAAAATACTAGGAGAAATAGGAATCACTTGGCTCACAAGACTATTTAATGAAATATGGAAAAACCAAAAGATGCCCGAGGAATGGAGAGCAAGTATACTTATACCCATATATAAGAACAAGGGAGACATTCAAAATTGTGCAAATTATCGAGGTATCAAGTTAATGAGTCATACTATGAAATTATGGGAAAGAATTATCGAACGTAGGTTAAGACAAGTATCAAGTACAACAGAGAACCAATTTGGATTCATGCCAGGGCAGATCTACTATCGAAGCGATTCACCTTTTGAGACGTCTTATGGAACATTTTAGAGCAAAAAAGAAAGACCTTCACATGACATTTATTGATCTATAAAAAGCTTATGATAGGGTACCGAGGGAGGTTCTTTGGAGAACTTTGGGAAAAAGAGGTATCCCATTGACATATATTAGCCTTATAAGAGACATGTATGATGGTGCAAAAACATGTGTGAGGACTCATGAAGGAACGACAGACTTCTTTGAAGTTAATATTGGGTTACATCAAGGATCAACTTTAAGTCCATACTTATTTATAATGGTGATGGATGAGTTAACAAAACATATTCAAGATGAAGTACCTTGGTGTATGTTATTTGCAGATGACATTGTATTAGTGGAGGAGTCTAAGAAAAAAGTTAATAGAAAATTGGAACTATGGAGAGAAATATTAGAAAGCAAAGGGCTCCGACTTAGTAGAACAAAGACAGAATATATGGAATGTAAGTTTGATCATTTGGTTACTTCAGAGGACATAGAAATTAAAATTGGCACACACTGCATTACCCAAAAGGAAAGTTTTAAATACCTAGGGTCAATTTTTCAGAGTGATGGAAGAATTGATGGAGATGTTACGCATAGAATTAATGCTGGTTGGTTAAAATGGTGAGGAGCATCAGGCATTCTTTGTGATAAGAAGATACCATTAAAGTTAAAAGGTAAATATTATAGAGCAGCAATTAGGCCTGCCATGTTTTATGGTTCTGAGTGTTGGGCAGTTAATCATCAACATGTACAAAAGATGTCCGTGACAGAAATAAAGATGTTGAGATGGATGAGTGGTCATACAAGAAAAGACCGTATACATAATGAGGTTATTAGAAACAAATTAGGAGTGGCACCAATAGAGGATAAAATGAGAGAACATCGTTTAAGATGGTATGGACATATAGAAAGAAGATCAAAAGAAGAACCTGTAAGAAGGTTAGAAAAACTAAATTTGGAAAGTATTAAAAGAGGTAGAGGACGACCACAAAAGTGTTGGAAAGAAACAATAAAGAATGATCTAGCTTATTGGGAGTTAAGTGTTAACATGGCACACGATAGGGATTTGTGGAAACAAAGAATCCATGTAGCCGACCCCGTCTAGTATGGGAAAAGGCTTAGTTGTTGTTGTTGTTGTTGTATTATGAATACTGAGAAATTACATGATCATATTATGATATTTTTTTTCTAGAAAGTTTATCATTTTTAAAAGTTGTACTCTATTTTTCTTTCTTCAAAGGAAATTTTCTTCTATTTATTTTTTGTTTACTTGCTTCTTTTTAGTGACATCAAGCTATCAGATCATCCCAAGAAAAACGACTTTGTCAGAAAATGAGCAAGAGGAAAGAGGAATCTTCAAACAGGAAATGCCAAGACTGCATTGGTTACTATGTACTTTATACATGCATCACGCACGTAATTGGAATAATGGCACAAGTGGAATACAAATTAGACAGTGAGGAAAAACCGTAAGGAAAAGAAATCACTATAATGATGATCACGGATACGTTGTGCCATAATAGTTTGACATACCTTGTGCCATGGATGCGCTTTTATCTGTGGGAACTTAAACTCCGTATAATATGGATTCATGCACTTAATTTCCTCCCTTGTGGGTGTCCCCAGCACCTGCGACAAGTTTCCAAAGCAAAAGATTGCTCAATTCTTTGCTTTAGCAAATGACAAAAGCCAAAGATACAACAACAACTACTAAGCCTTTTCCCATACTAGACGGGGTCGGCTCAAAAGCCAAAGATAAATTGGTAAAAGTTCTACTATATGAGGTGTATGCAACCTTGATGATCTCAACCAGTTGATCAACTCCACTCTCTCCTGGAAACAAGGGCTGCATAGACATTTGAAATGAAACCTATCAGATACTAAACGTGCATCTACAAATACTATATATTCAAATGAATATGCACTATAGTTGCTTCTGAAAATAACAGGTGACCTGCCCAAGAAGTAGTTCGGCCATTACACAGCCTGTAGACCACATATCAATAGCAGTAGTGTATTCAGTTGCACCAAAGATTAGCTCAGGAGCGCGATAATATCGTGAACAAATGTAAGAAATATTGGGCTCTCCTTTAACCTAGATAAAGAGGAAAAATTAGTTCAAAGCTAAAATACAAGAAAATCCAAATAGCAATTATTACAGAAAATAGCTGGTGTCGACATTAAGACTTACCAAAACTTTTGCACTCCCGAAATCACACAATTTCAATTGATGTGTGTGTGGGTTCACCTGCAGTTAACACATGAGAACTCAAAAAATCTTTTCACTATCAAGCATTCCATGTCAGCATGCAAAGTCAAAAGCACCACACCCAAAACTCGCAAACCGCCTAGCCTACCACTACTAGTACGAGAAAGAACAATTTTATGTAATTAATGATTACCAGCAAGTTCTGAGGCTTCATATCACGATGGCATATACCCACACAATTGTGTATGTAAGCCAGTGCTCTGCATATCTGCATTAACAAAGCAAATGAATTAGAACTTCAAAGGATAAATATATTCACACAAAAGTCATATCTAGGTCTACATATGAATGACTCAGAAGGAAAGTACCACCAAGATTTCCCTTTTATAAAGGGGAGCAGATCATAGGAAAAGAGAATCTTTCCCTTTTCTCATATGCTGTCATCATTCCTACAAATGTTCTTCCTAAAAATGAATTGATATTTTTCAAACTATATCAATAGATTAAGTGTAAGCCACAATGATAATTTCAGCCGTTTCATGATGCCAAAGCAAATCGTTGCATAATCTTGACCTGATTCACATATAGCCCTCAATAATTATGGTTTTAGTGAAGAATATACTGACCTACTCAGATATTATGTGGGTTATTTCAAATTAAATATTCAATGCACATGCTTATCACCAGTTTGTGTAAAAGATAATATCTGTCCGTTCCTTGTTCTCGTATGGTATACAAAGTGGGGTCTAAGTTGCTTGGTTTCGCAAGATGCAGCTGCTGCAGGAGTGAAGCTGCTCTGTTTTCCTGAGAACTTCTCTTTCATGGGTGCTAGAGATGGAGAGAGCCTTGAGATAGCTGAGTCTTTGAATGGACCTATCATGCAAGGTTACCAGTCCCTTTATCGGTAATGCCAGTTCTGCCTTTTTATGAGTTAAAGTGAATTTCATGCGGTTCTGACAATAATGTTTGGATGGTCAGTTGGTAAATGTTCATGTCTAATGTGGCGATACATATTCTGTCAGTGGTTTAGTCCAAATCTGATTTATTTTCAACTTTCAGTTTGTTATAATGTTTGAACATACAAACAAATTGTTTAGCACCCACAAGCACATTCATGCGTATTTGTGTGTGTGCATACATACATACACACATACAATATATGCATGTACAAATGGTGGAAAACTCACCTTTTATTTTCAATGTCGAGAGAATAAAGGGAGTAAAAGGAAAGGGAAAAGGACGGAAGAGGGAGGAGAACAAAGGGGGGAAGAAGAAGTGATGAGGGAAAGAAGAAACACAGAAGAGGACTGGCCTAGTTTTGGTAATAATGAATTTGGTTTTTGATTCCCAGTTAACTTTTGCCATTATAAAGTTTGTTGGTTTATAAGTTATTAATTGTTGGTAACCTATCTGTTTGATATACTTTAGATTTATTATTTTGTAGTTATCGCTTGTCTCTGCTTTTAAACATGTCTATCACATGTCTATCATATATAGGTGTACTTAATTATGCAAAATGTGTACCATGGAAGTGAAATAAGATGTGATCCATTGCATGCTACATTCGTTTCATATACTTAGTATTTATCAAGTATACTGGTGAATATTCTTTTTATTTGTTTGAACTACTCAAACTATTACAGATAAGATTTTCATCAATATGTTATCCATTGCATCCTGTTTGGGAAGTTCAGAATGCCTCAGTTGTAAGTCTGTTTTCCACTTAAATTGTTCTTTATGTTCAGGGAGTTTAATATTTGGCTTTCTCTTGGGGGGCTTTCAAGAAAAGGACCAGACGGTAAACAGCTTTGTAACACACATGTGCTACTTGATGAATCTGGAAACATCAGAAATACCTACAGGAAGATACATCTGTACGTTAAATCTCAGCCGTTTTAAGTTTTC
This sequence comes from Brasenia schreberi, assembly GCA_036023115.1. NCBI lineage: Eukaryota > Viridiplantae > Streptophyta > Magnoliopsida > Nymphaeales > Cabombaceae > Brasenia > Brasenia schreberi. Next base: position 23,645,049 of record JAYKKT010000092.1, read on the forward strand.
CTTTTCATGTGAATTTGAGTGCATTTGTCGTCTTAGCAGTTCAGTAAACCACCATAGCATGTGCTAAAAATTCATATGCATACTGCAGCAGTCCTATCTTATTTTATGAGCATCCCAAGAACTACATAATGGCTGAAAAGTGACAAGCTTTTGGGTCTTACGCTTGAAGGTTTGATGTTGATGTTCCTGTTGAGATGGTCTACAAGGAAAGCAATTTCACGACTGCAATGATTCAGAAATAGTAGGTAACACGATGACTTTCGACCTTCTAGCTATCCTATCCATGTATTAGATCTCTTTTCGGTGCATCGTTATATTTCTCATGATTTAGCACTGTGCATTTCTGTGTACATTACTGCATTCTACAGAGCCATGATTATAAATAAATCTTCACCAGATGCTGAGACCTAGTGGTTTTCTGAGTAAAAGTATTACACATGCAGGAGCTAGACAAAAACACATTGGCCTTTTTGCTTTCTTCAGACAATCAACGAGATCCCTCTAAGAATGGAAGCTTTATGCAGCCTAACAAATACAAAGAAAGGTGTTCCTGCACACTGTCCCCAAGTAGGGTTTTCTAGCTAGTCAGGTGTGTGAATGACATTCATCAGAGACCAAGAGGAGAGAAACCCGCTGCAAATAGATGTTGTGAAGCATGACACTCCATTGGTGGATGGGTGGGTCGCCTTAGTTTTAGTGCTGACTGTTAAGTGTTCATGCATGAGCTCCAAAAGTAAATCAAACTATCCTGAGAATAAGTCCCCAAGAACTGATGTTGAATGAAGGATTTTGACATAACATGATGGCAAGAGCTATGGCATTCATGGTAGGAACTGATACATTGAAGTTCCAAACCAAGCAAAAACAAGACAGTAGTATGTCTTAGATTATGAAATCCTCACATCGCTTCACATTCACAGCAATGATATTGTACAAACCTGATACGAGTAAAGCTTAATGTATATAAGCGGCATTCTCTGGTTCATTCTGTTATAGCGGCGTGCTATCCGGTTAACAGTTTCGGGAACAAACTCAAGAACAAGATTTAAATATGTCTCCTCTTTGTCTGTTGTAGAGAAGAAACAGTGCCTGAGCGCCACAATGTTCGGGTGATCCAGCATGTGCATAATCTGTAATTCCCTGTTCTTGTACCGTTTATCTTGGAGAACCTTCTTTATGGCCACAATTTCTCCAGTTTCTCTACATTTTGCCTGAAAGGAAAATTAGTGGTTTTCCATCAAACACAACTCTGAAAGAATGAGCATCGAAAGGAAGTTTTTTAAAAGAAAGAGAAAAGGGTTGACTGTTGTACCTGAAACACAACCCCGAATGAACCAGTGCCAACCACATGTTCAGCAATGTAGCTTACTGTCTGATGATTCAGTCAAAAGGGGGAAGTGAAGAATAACACATGAACAAGTCAGTGTCATCTTCCATATTTCGTTTGTGACATTGAAAGGTTAAGACACATCAAGGATTGTTTTTAACCTGCTTTGGTTGACCATTTCTACCACCAATAGTTATAGCTATTATGTGTCCTGCTTCAGCACCCATGCCATCAACTACATCTGGCTCAATATCCTATTACAGCAGATTTACAAAGCATTAGCAGAAGTTCAGGTCAACTACTGAACTACTAATATATCACTCAAAATTGGAATCACAATACCCTGTCATCCTCATGATCAGCCCTGTGATCCATAATCCTCATTTCAAGAATTTCTCGTCCAAGTCTATCGACCGAATGAGACGGTCCCTTGAAATTGTTAGCTGCCCTTGAGCTCCCTACACCTCCATGTCCCAAGCCGGCAGATGCCATAAATTTGTCCTGTCTACAGAACAAATGCCAATCAAGGCTATCTTGTTAGTGGTCCTCGCTTCATCTCATCCAGGAAAGATGACCTCCATCTGAAACAGTAAAGACGTATAATTATTACAGGACCACCAAAAAGAAAAACTCAAAAACTCAAAAGCATTTAAACTTGGAAAACAAAGCCAACTAAGATCAACGTGATATACTGATCTAACCAGGGAAGGGAAAGGTAGAAGATACAACATTGATGTTAAGAAATACATGAAAATAAAACTACACACCTTTAACTGCAGCATGGACAAATAACAATTAGAAAGTTAGCGCATGGGTAAAACTGCACGTATTTAATATGCAAAACCTACTGTGACTCAAATAGAAAACAAACTTCGAATCCACTGATTTAAGTTGAAGAAACCAAACATAAACGGTACATTAGAAAACAGATAGCAATAATTCTCTATCGATCAACATCTCTCTTCAAAACCATTTCCCAAGAAAGAAGAACAAAATTTAGAGGACCAGCATTGGTGATAAATGTGGATGGTCCTTGGGTAGCAGCTTCAATCTACAACCACATCATGGCCATGAAATGTAGGCAAAACCGTAAAAAAGATCAAGGAACTTTGTTTAGGAAAAAGCAGAGATGTGACGATTAAGTGCATCTTTTGATGCTTTGACCCAGTGATCATTATCACTAACTTGTCTTACAAGGCGTCCAACTCATCATGCTTGAATAATGCAAATCACATTGCCGTAGCCTACACAACAACAACAACAACAACAACTAAGCCTTTTCCCATACTAGACGGGGTCAGCTACATGGATTCTTTGTTTCCACAGATCCCTATCTTGTGCCATGTTAGCAGTTAAATCCCAATAAGCTAGATCGTTCTTTACTGTTTCTTTCCAACACTTTTGTGGTCGTCCTCTACCTCTTTTAATACTTTCCAAATTTAGTTTTTCTAACCTTCTTACAGGTTCTTCTTTTGATCTTCTTTCTATATGTCCAAACCATCTTAAACGATGTTCTCTCATTTTATCCTCTATTGGTGTCACTCCTACTTTGTTTCTAATAGCCTCATTATGTATACGGTCTTTTCTTGTATGACCACTCATCCATCTCAACATCTTCATTTCTGTCACAGACATCTTTTGTACATGTTGATGATTAACTGCCCAACACTCAGAACCATAAAACATGGCAGGCCTAATTGCTGCTCTATAATATTTACCTTTTAACTTTAATGGTATCTTCTTATCACAAAGAATGCCTGATGCTCCTCTCCATTTTAACCAACCAGCATTAATTCTATGCGTAACATCTCCATCAATTCTTCCATCACTCTGAAAAATTGACCCTAGGTATTTAAAACTTTCCTTTTGGGTAATGCAGTGTGTGCCAATTCTAATTTCTATGTCCTCTGAAGTAACCAAATGATCAAACTTACATTCCATATATTCTATCTTTGTTCTACTAAGTCGGAGCCCTTTGCTTTCTAATGTTTCTCTCCATAGTTCCAATTTTCTATTAACTTTTTCCTTAGACTCCTCCACTAATACAATGTCATCTGCAAATAACATACACCAAGGTACTTCATCTTGAATATTTTTGTTAACTCATCCATCACCATTATAAATAAGTATGGACTTAAAGTTGATCCTTGATGTAACCCAATATTAACTTCAAAGAAGTATGTCGTTCCTTCATGAGTCCTCACACATGTTTTTGCACCATCATACATGTCTCTTATAAGGTTAATATATGTCAATGAGATACCTCTTTTTTCCAAAGTTCTCCAAAGAACCTCCCTCGATACCCTATCATAAGCTTTTTGTAGATCAATAAATATCATGTGAAGGTCTTTCTTTTTTGCTCTAAAATGTTCCATAAGACGTCTCTAAAGGTGAATCGCTTCAATAGTATATCTGCCTGGCATGAACCCAAATTGGTTCTTTGTTGTACTTGATACTTGTCTTAACCTACGTTTGATAATTCTTTCCCATAATTTCATAGTATGACTCATTAACTTGATACCTCGATAATTCACACAATTTTGAATGTCTCCCTTGTTCTTATATATGGGTATAAGTGTACTTACTCTCCATTCCTCGGGCATCTTTTGGTTTTTCCATATTTCATTAAATAGTCTTGTGAGCAAGTGATTCCTATTTCTCCTTGTATTTTCCAAACTTCTATAGGAATATTATCTGGTCCTACCGATTTACCACCCTTCATATGTTTAAGAGCCTCTTTGACTTCATTCTTTTGAATACGTCGGTAGAAATTGTGGTTTATATACTTTTCTGACTTGGCTAAATCTCCTAAACTAATACTAACATCTTTATTTTCATTAAAAAGATTATAAAAATAGTTTTTTCATCTATTTCTTATATCATCATTTGCCAATAGAATTTTTTCATCCTCGTCTTTTATGCATCTAACATAATTAAGATCTTTAGTTTTCTTATCTCTAGCCCTAGCTATCCTAAAAATATCTCTTTCACCCTCTTTTGAGTTGAGTTTTTTATATAAGTCCTCCCAAATCTTAGCTTTTGCTTCACTAACGGCCTTTTTTGCTTTCTTCTTTGCTTTCTTATAAGCTTCTAAAGTTTCACTAGTTTTCTTAGCATAATGTAATTTGTAACATGCCCTCCTTGCCTTGATTTTATTTTATACTACTTCACTCCACCACCAAGCTTCTTTTTCTGCCGGTACACCTCCCTTAGATACCCCTAATACATCTTTCGCAACTTTCCTAATATGTATAGCCATATTGTTCCACATATCACAGGGTGTGCCAACATAATTCCAAACATCTCCTTGCAAGACTTTCTGTTTAAATATATATTCTTTCTCGCTTTTGAGGTTCCACCATTTAGTCCGAACAACTCGATGCACTCTTTTCTTCTTTGTCCATTTTTTTTATTTGTAAATCCATAACTAAAAGTCGATGTTGGGTGGTTAAACTTTCTCCTAGAATTACTTTGCAATCTTTACAATACGCTCTATCTTTTTTTCTAAAAATAAAGTAATCAATTTGTGTTTGTGATAAACCACTCTTATAAGTAATTAAATGTTCATCTCATTTTTTTATGATTATATTGACTATAAAGAGATGAAATACCATAGCAAAATTTAAAATATCCCTACCTTCCTCATTTATATCCCCAAAACCAAAGTTTTCATGAATACCTTGATATCCTAATGCCTCTTTGCCGACATATCCATTTAAGTCTCCTCCTAAACAAATCATCTCCCTTTATGGAATCATTTGAATCACCTTGTCTAACTCTTCCTAAAAAATTGTCTTTATACTATCTTCTAGGCCTACTTGGGGTGCGTAAGTACAAACTATATTCAAAACCTCTGCTCCTAACACTAATTTCAATGTCATGATTCGGTCACCATATTGTTGTATGTCTACTACACTATCCTTTAAATCTTTATTTATGATAATACAAACTCCGTTTCAAGCCTTTTCCTTACTTTAGTACCATAATTTAAAACCTGTATCATCTATCTCCTTTGCTTTCTCTGAATCAAAGTATCTACCACCTCCATTAGCTTACCCGATAATGTTCCGATATTCCAAGAACCAATACGAATCTTATTATCTAGGACTAGCTTCCTTACCCCCGCATCCGTCCATAATCAAAATGCGGAGACCCTCTCTGAAAATTTTTCACTACGTTCGAGCGGCAATGTAGCGGGACTAACTTCTTTACCCACACCCGTCCATGATGTGGGAACCCTCTCTGCAATTGATTCACTACATTCGGGCGAAAATGTAGTGCCCTTGCTTACTTCTTACTGCATTTGGGCTCTGCAGCATGTCGCTAGGCGGGGACGCCCCAAAGCAATGCTCATAATTTTTGTAATCCATGTTATAAAAATCCGACGAAGTTTTACGCTGGCTGTCGGAAGCCTAACACAACCCTCCTCCTTTATCCGAGCTTGGGACCGGCAATGCAAGGGTGATCCTTACATGGGCGGAGTTACATTGCCGTAGCCTAAGTTGAGAAAAATAGTATGTAATGATTCATTAAACTGCGTACTTCCTTAAAACCCATTATTACACCTCAAGAGAAACACATAAATTTCAAACAAAGCGACAAACTCATTGGTGATCACTGAAACAAAAAGTAACAGTAATAGCATTAAGAACCAAGGCGTCGACGTAAAATAGCATTAATGAATGTTCTCACAATTACCACTAGAAATGAAACAACTTCAATAAAAAAAGGGCGGAAGAAGACAACGACACATCAGACAACGCGCAACCAATAGGGGCCAAAACTGAATAAAATCCTCGGCGTTGAAAAGACGGTACTTTTCACAATTTTCTTCCATAATGATTTTTCCCCTATGAGAAATTAATAATATAAAGAAAATGATAATTTTGCTACGAGAACGGTCGAGAAAACAAGAAAAGTAAACGAAACGCTAAATATTGAGGGAAAAGAAAAAGCGATGTTGAACCAAAACTAATTATACAACTGTCTGTACTTAGTCCAAGAGGAACTGAAGGAAAAAGTTGGCATTTGTGATGAAAGGAGAAGTTTTTGCATACAAAAGCGAAGAAAACGACTGTCTGAACACAGAGGTAGCAATGTTTCGAACAAAAAGAAAAACTCTAAAAGAGGATGACTCTATCAAAATCCTTGCTCTATCAAAATCTTCAAACAAATAAAAGGTTTATCAAACGCTCTGTAAAGATAATTCCAATGAAACGCGTCGTCTCGTGACTCCAAAGGACGAAAACGAAAGAAAAAGAGGAGAAGAGCCTCGTTTGCCTCACTCGAAAATCTTTCGCTCCCCTGGTGAAAGCATCACAAAAATCCGGATCCGAAACAATTCGACGCCCGCTGATTTCCAAAGAAATATCCAGCACTGAAAGCAATTGCTTTTTCCCCAAATTTGAAGGCAAATAACATGAAAAACACTGATTTTGAAAACCAAATCCAGAATAACAACGAATCTTCATTTTGCTACTACATACGCTGCTTCGATTACTGAGACAAAAAGGAAGCATACCACAAAAACGAGTTGATTATCTCGGATTTCCGAAAAAAAGTACGAAATTACTTTCTTTCCAGAAAAGCCGACCGAGAAACCTGGTTCTTAGTAAAGCCCACCCGATCGCCTTCAAATCACGCGATCTCATTCATTTCGCGAATTTACTTAGCAAAAACCTCGAAAACCATAAGATCAGGAGCAAATACAAGAAATCCAGCACCCGATCGGGGAGATTTCCACTGACCTGCTGAAGGCCGACCGGCCAACCGTCGCATTCCGACCCTCTTCTACAAAACGCGAAGCTGCTAAAGTAGAGAGAGAGAGAGAGAGAGAGAGAGAGAGAGAGAGATGTCCGAAACTGAGTGGGTAGACTGACAGCAAAACGCAGTACTGCGACACACAGTCTCTCTCTTCTTACACCCTTGGCTATCTTTCTCAAGGAACAGCCCCACCTCTCTCTCTCCTCTCCTCTCTCTGCTTGCTTTTCCTTTTCCGTTATTTTCCACTTTTTTGAGATCTTGTCAATAGAAGATAAGACACTTGGAGTGGTGTGTGAGGGAGAGTTTTGACATCCTCGCGACTCCCCCGTTTGTCCGCTTTCGACCACTATTATTGTTTTGTTATTTATTCATGGAGTTGCTTGCTCAATATGCCCCTGTTATTTCTCTTATGTACAGTGAAGTCCTTTTTAATATTTTTCTTCCTCCCGATCAAAATGTCGCCGGCGGCCACAAAAACACCATTATTAACACGGAGATTACTATCTCAACACTCCTTTTACGCAAATTTTTTTTTAAACACTAAAATTACCCTTCACTATTTTCTCTCTTCTTTCTTCTAATTCAAACAAAATCTCTTCCACCATATCTCTTTACTCCAACGATCCACGTTGTAGTTAGACAATACAATACTCTTATGAATCTCGTTGAAGAAGAAAAATTAAGAATAAAAAAATAAAAGCAATAATAGAAAAATAATATAAAAAATAATAAGAATCAAGAAAAAACTACATGAATATATTTTTACAAACATTGCACTAAAAAAAGACGCGCCTGAGTCATGTTCCCTATCAATAGAGAGGTGGAGTTGAGTTGTGTCCTCTACCAATAGAGAGACGTGATTGAGGCACATCTCTCGTATCAAGAAGACACATGTGTATCACGTCGCCAAAAAAATGAAAAAATATTTTTTATTTTGATTGTAGCTGAAAACGAAATCAATACGAATATTCATCAATGAATGACATATCTCTTTAAATCACTCAAACTCCTTGAATCAGTTTCTTTTTTCTTTTTTTTCTCAAATTATTATCATGTGTCTCCTATCAATAGATAGAAATAATTGAGGTGTCTCCCTCACTAGAAAAACGTACTTATGCCACGTCTCAAGCTAGAAAAATGTTTTTCATTTCAACCAAAAATAAAATCAATAAATCAAATAAACAACAAAAATTAGATCGGCCTCTTTCTTTTTTTCTCTTTTTGTCCTCTTCTTTGTCTTCTTCTTGTTTTTTTTCTTCTTTTTAGTCCTATTCGAAGTACTGTGGGACGGTGGATTATTCAATACCATAAGTTGGATCAAGTTTCAAGCGAAGTCGATGGAAAAATAGTGTGAGGATCGACGGTGAAGTAGAAACCTCTAGAGTTGAGGCGATTGTGGGGTATTAGTATAATTTTTAGATTTTAGCAAAGTAAAATAAGAATAACGTTAAAAAAAAGTACATAAATAATAAAAAGGATGTACATGTATCAATCAATCCCCTCAATCTTTTTTACCTTTCCCTTGATTATAGATTTCATAGTAGAATCAGTACTAAAACATGAACACCTTCCATGATAGGTTACCCATATCAAGCGACTTTGAATCCATGTACCCATTCCCACTCACCATATTGTAGGACCTCAGGCCTGTCGATTAATGGGATTTGCACCTATGGATTTGATGTGATGTTGGCTCTTGAAAAGGCGTGAACCTCTAATTCAATTCTTATTAAAATTATTTTGGTTTGTTAGATAGGTCTACTTATTTATACGCATCAAGAATCACATTAATTAGAGTAGTATCAAAGAAGATACAACCAAAATACTCAAATTCTATCAAACTGTTTGTGTCCACCTATTTTCATTATAAAGTAACTCAAAATTAATAATGTTCTCCATTTTAACCAAATTTCAACTTGAAACTCAGCAAGGACTTAAGAAAGTTGTTCGCCTATATTGTGAGCATTCTACCTATGCTACTTAGCTTGAAGAGGCCTATGAACTCGTAGCTTGTTGGATCTTACATGAACCGTTCACCGAATTTTGTTTCACTGAAAACACACACACACACATATATATATGGTGTTTCAACAAAACAAGGTTATCTTTATGAAGTTGCATAGAAAGGTCTAAAAGATTATTTATAGTGAAATAAAAAGCCCACGGTTGTTTCATGGGTTGTATAGTTACCTAAGTTATGATTGATTTCCATAATGAAAAATTAAGGATGTCAGACAGAAAGCAATAACTCACCTGACTACGATGTCGCTCTCAAGTTGAAGGTCTGGAGTTCGATAGTCGTGGAGTGTGTCACAAGTGATTTTTCAATCCGGAATCTCACGGAGATGAAGTCACCTGTGATGGCAAGGATCGAACCTTCGACTCCTTCAGCCCGTCACTCTTCGCACGACTGCTACTGTCATCCTTCGAACGACACTCAGTTGCTCTTCGATTCACCTGCGGAAGTATCCTTCACTTGGCCGACGACTCTCACTCACTCACATACACAAGTAGGATCGGCATCATGCTCTCGGTTTGTGAAGAACAGAATCGTTTATTGAATTCAAAGTCACTTTGATACAAGACTGCACACACTCGGTTTCCTAGCTAACTTCACTCAGATTCACACGCCACTTGGAAACTAGCTGTTTCGGTTCTCACTAGAACCTGTAGGAACTCCTTCCTACCTAGCTAGGGGTTTCACCCTCGTCACCAAGGGAACTCGGGTAAGACAAGTCTCACTGAAGGAACTCTCCAACTCTCTAACCCCCTCTTACCCGCCTAGCCTACCTCTATTTTTAGAGCCGACTGGGGTTAAGTTCGAGTAAGTGGCTGGAAAGAATATTCTTTCTAACCTAACCAATCCTAGTTAAGCCTAACCCAAGCCTACTTAGCCCCTAATCCAAGTACATGGTCAAACCTGACTTACATGACTCGAGTTACACGACTAGGTCTACTTACACAAGTTAGACTTATACAAGACTCATGTATGTACATAGTGTAGCAAATGAGGTTCATGTCACACCAAGGCCACCCGACGCGTGCGTCTTCACCCGTGCGTTGTCTGGCACGTGCGTGCCATGGAGCTTCCAGAGGAAGGGTGCGCATGGGCGAGCGCCACGAAATCATGTCCGTAAGAGAGTGCATCTGGAACCAATTAGTTGGATTTTTGTATCAAAAACCAAATTTCAATTATATTCAACTTGGATTGAAATTCAAATTTTTGAATGACTTGATTGATAATTGACCTGTGTATGCAACTTGCCAAAGATAACCTTGTTTTGCTAAAAGATCGTATATACACATATATAGATATAGATATAGATATATAGATAAAGATATAGATATAAATATAGATATAGGTATAGATATAGATATAAATATGTATATATATATATATAGAGAGAGAGAGAGAGAGGTGAGGTCATATGTAAGTTTCAAAAGGGTACTGTCAAAGCAAAACATCCACATAAATGACTTTCAATTAATTAGACTTTTAAGTAGGTACAACTAATGTGTTAGAATGTGTAGGGAAGCACATACATATGTGTGTATGTTAGCATGTAACATTTGTTAGTTTGAATGGTTAAAATTTGTTTGAATATGCTAGCATGTAATGTTGCATGTAACATTCATAATATATATATATATATATATATATATATGAGAGAGTATATATATATGTATGTATGTAGATACATATGGGCAACTCCTTTAACTGCTTCCATTAATTAACTAAAGTATTTTCTCACTTTAGATATATATGTTAGCATGAGAGATTGTCTAGCAACTCCCAATTTCTCTCTTTATATATATATAGTGAAGAAATCATCTCTCTCCCTCTCTCGCTTGTCCAACACTTTTGAACATTGTTTCCGGCATTTTTTAACCCTGTTTGATATGAAGAACATCCAAGATAGTGTTTTGGGATAAATGTGATCCTTCGCATGCAATCCTTATAAACACATGCCTCTATTCACATGAAATGAAATGCATATAAAACACATGTAAGTGGTTCTACGAAAATACAGAGAAGCACGTACTACAAGGTACTTTCTTTAAGAAAAGGAAGAGTTAAGCCCATCTTCTATGGCTCCTGTAGTGTGGTTTTCTCTTTAGTCGACCCCCATCACAGGACTTTGACCCAAAGCCCCTTCGGGCACGAGCCTGGCCACATCACTCACAACCCGTATGGTGCACGAGACCCGTCATGAAAGCATCACACTAGATTTAGATTTGATTTAGTTTAGAGTCCATCAAATCATGTCATGGGTCTATTTAGAGTTATTTGGATAATAATTTAAGTATTGGATTTAGATCCAAAATTAGCTGTTTGGGTGTTAAGTTTAGGTCCAAAATTTGTTTAAACCCAAACCATAATAATTGAAATGCAATGGTCATGTAGATGCCTTACCTTGACATTTAAGAACAATTAAGAGAGACTCGTGAATCTTTATAAATATATCTCTAATGTTTTGGAGATAACATGTGACTGATTTTTATATCTAACCTTTTGGTGAAGTTTCTTAATTTGGTGATAGCTTGAAGGAAGAGCCCACACATAGAGAATGACATAGGCAACCAACTCTTGCATATCATCTTTTAATAATTTTGTGGTTTTTTTCAGGTGGTTTTAGCAATGATAGTGGTGATTAGTTTTGACTGGTTGAAAGTAGGTTTTGGAAGGTGAAAGAGTAGTGGAAGGTGGTGAATGATAGTGGATGGTGGTTGAAGAGTGAAATCATGCGGAAAAGCTAAGAAATTATATCCTCACCAAAAGTAAAGATACAATTGCTTGTAAAAGCATAGTCTTCTAAGTAGCTAACCCAACTAGCCTATGAATATCCTCTAAAACTTAAGAGGTTCTCCTATGGGCCAAATAATTGCTCATTTAACGTATTTTAATACTTGAATATTATATGAGTGGTATGTACTTGGTTTGTTAGTATATTGGCTCAATTTACCTACAACATATGTAAGGTCGGGTCAAGTACAAGTGATATCATACATTAAGCATCTAGCATACTCTAACCATATGTCATGTCTTACCCAGTCTTTGATATTTACTCTAAATGGGTCACAAAAAAGTGAATGAAAATAACAGAATTTCTTTAAAACTTTCTCCATATAACAAGATTAAGAAAGGTTAATATTGTTTTCTTCTCTTATTATTATAATGCCTAAAATAATATATGTTCGCCCATAACTTTTTGTTAAAATTATTAAAAAAACTTTTTGATATTTTCAACTTCTTTTAATTCAATAAAAAATAAACATCTTATCAAAATAATCAATATTTTGTTTTTGAGTAAAACCTTTTGCTACTAATCTAGCTTTGTATTTTTCAATCGAACCATCGGGATTATATTTTCTTTTAAAAATCCATTTGCAACCAATAGGTTTTGTTCAGGAGGTAAGTCAACTAAAGTCCAAGTGTTCATTTTGAAGTGTTGCATTTTGAAATAGAATCAATTTCGGTTTTTAATAGCTTCTTTCCAAAATTGAGCATCGAGAAGATAAAATAGCTTGAGAAAAACGACAAAGGATCATTTTCAACAAGATAAGTATAAAAATCATTTCCAAAAGATGATACTTTTCTTTATCTTTTATGAGGTAATTTTGTAAAAAACATGCGGTCTAATAGGCTTCTCCAAGAAGGTTATAGGTCTTTGAGGAACTAGCAAACGTTACATTCATCATTTCTTTTAATGTTTCTATTTTTTCTTTTTTACACCATTAGATTCGGGTGAATAAGGAGTTACTTGCCATGTATTATGCCTTCTTTTTCACAAAATTCATTAAATAAGATATATTCACCACCCACTATTGGATCTAACCCCTTTACCAATTTTCTATTTAATTGATTTTCTATACGCCTTATAGGAAACAAACATTTCAAAAGTTTCATCTTTATTTCTAATTAAATAAACCTTAGTGTATCTAGAAAAATCATCTATAAAGGTCACGTAATACTTTTTACCACCTCTAGTCATTGTATTTTTAAATCTCCTAGATCGATATATAATTAAACTAAGTAATTGATTCAACGTTGTTCAATCTTGAGAAAGACCCGATTTTTTAGTTAACTTAGATTCAATACAAATATCACATTTATTTAAGCATACATCACTAGTCGCAGAATTAAACCAAGAGATTGCATTTTCTATAAGAAATATTAACATGTCTACATAATAAACATCGCATTTCTTAGATATAAGAAATATTAACATGTATCTAATCTAGCATACCACGCGTATCAACGGAATCAATCAAGTAAAACGCGAAGAAGATGCAATTTTATTAATAATTTCGGAAATCATCGAGTACAAAAGTCCTTGATCACTATAGCCCTTTCCCACAAAGACATTATTTTTGTCATTACTATCTTGTCATATTCGAATGACACTTTAATCCCGACTTTTCAACAAAGGATACGATAAATCAAATTGCCCACTAATATTAGGCACATGGAGTACATCATTCAAAGCCAAGGTCTTCCCTAGATGTGAGCTTTAGAAGAACTTTCTCACTGCCCGGCGAGTTCGAGAATCTCAAGATCACCCAAGTTCTTCATCATCCCTACGAAGTGTAGGAGGGTAAAAGTATCTTTGTTCACACAAATATGCACAGTAGCACCAGTCTACCCATTTGTTCATTGGTCCTGATTTGTAGATTTGGTAAGCTTGTTGCAGCCACAATTCTCGTTCTCATAAATATGTACCTTAATGGCAGGAGAGAAAGTCTACCACCATTTGTTCACACTTTATGACAATCATTGCATTTGAGAAACGACCGCAAACCACAATATCATCTCCTTTGCCAAATTTGACTTCGTTCGGGGAGATTGTCGTTTTCTCACTCTATGCACCCATTTGCGGGAAGCATGATGACCCGGCTTTCCTAGCAAATGTAAACACGCTTTCCTTTTGAAAGTGGGATTAGTAACTCTCAGGAAAGTGATCGAAGACTTTTGTTATTGTCATACCTTTTCTTCGGTGATTTATTTTGAACCCCAGATTTGCTCGAGAAGCCAAAGGTGCTCTTCGCCTGCTTACCGTGCGATGACATTCTCTTCGGTTGAGTGTCTTCAATGATAATGTGCGTGATCGGATCGAGTGGTGACGATTGCTTGTGCTTATGCTTCGGTTGTTGCTTGTAGTCCTTCCTTTGATGGAGGCCGGCTTCTCGACGAGGAGTCAACAACAAATTAGATCCGGAGGTGATGTTTTAAACGCCTTGAGATCCTCCAACAGCTTATGGTATTCATTGATCGAACTTTGATATCTTTGTCTCGGTCATCTCAGTGATCATGCCAATGACAAATTTTGCTTTGAACCCGAACTTTGATATCTTTGTCCCCACACTCCCCGGTGGTAGTAGTTTCCCAATGACAAATTTCGCTTCCCGACAATCTTCGCCGGTGCACTTCTATGGTCATGGAGTCTCATCACCGTTCGCGTCCTTGTAAACGAGTACACATCGAACAAATCGTTAGAAAGTGTGCTAATAATCGTGTGACGGCGGCATACCTTGCTTTGTACGTGTGTAGACCTCAATCTGAAACAACTTTGGAAAAAACAAAAATTGTTGACATTGGCGATCGTAGGTTCGATGAAAAGGCGGATCGACAACAATTGCATAAAAACGAGGATGGTGTGAACACATCTCACTGCCACCTTTTAAAAGTTTTGCTCCACTTAGAAAAATTATTTTTGAGACTATCTCAAGTGAACATTTAAAAGCTTGACAGCGTTAAGTTTTTAGATTACATGCCTGTTGGACTAATCACGCTTCAACTCATGCACTATTGTAAAAGCGAGGTAGGCTGAAAAACTAATACATTAAGCGTGTATCACCGTCCGTTAGAGAATGACGAGTCGATTTTGACTTTTCAAAAACCGTTGTCAAGGTAAGCTCAAAAATTAATTAAATATTTACTTAACAAATTGTCGCCCATAGGACAAAATCTCGAGATTGTTGATATCCCCCTATTTGATTAGATGAGAACGTATGATGAATCACGATCAGCGAGATTTTGGGGCTCAAGACGTGTAGGAAGACATCGGCCCCCAAGAGATTTTATCGCTTCGTTGTATATGAATCACCTGAAGACTAACAGCTCGCCTCTGATTTATAAGTTCTTTTAACCTAGACATACTACGCCAAGTAATGTGGAACTGCGCTATACCTGTGAGAGGAAAAAGTATATGTTCAAAACCACAATAAAGGTAGTATTTACATAGGCGCTGTGAAAGCACTGAAAACTGAGAAAGTGTATCAATGCTAACGTTAACGTTTAGCTTAAATTAATTAAGTTGAATAATAACGCTGTAGAAAATACGACCGCTGTAAAAATGCACAATCAGCTAAAAGCTTGTTGAAATTCGACAGAACGTTAAAACAAATTTGCCCGTCTTCAGATAGCACGTAAGATCGAGCTATTAACCAATGTCGGATCAGCTATAAAAGATCTTCAAATGGACTTTATTTTTCCTGCAAAGCTCTAGAAACCAATAAAGTTAACATATGAATCACAAACTAGATTCAGGCGTCTCATGACATTAATCGCTATCCATGTGGGCAATTCGACGAAATACGTGACTTATTACATGCCTGTACCATTTTTGAACACGTACATGCTCTGCACCTACCTCAGTTCATACTAATTGGTCATGATTTATTCATTAAACACATGATTGATCTTATAAACTTAAGACATACTTATGCGAAGATCAAGCAATACACATGGTAGTTCGAGCCTAATCCTTATCATAAGTAAAGCTAAAACAACAATAGTAAATTACCACATATTGTTCGAAACCAGATGACAATCTGGTGCGATTAAGCTTGGCTTAAAACCTAAACTATCGCTTTCATCATTCATCACATTAGCGAAGTGTTAAGTTGCATTAATCAAACTGCTTTTTCAAATTCAACTCATGCAACGGATATTCTGTCGCTTGTGGCTGGGTCAATGGATCGTCATGTTATCTGCTGCTAGTATAATCATTACTTTTTAGATTAAAAAGATAATTGTTTACACTAGTGAGTACATAGACAGATTCAATTTTTAGGTTAAGTCTGACTCAATCCTTGAAGATGAAAGGATTTCAGGATTATATAGAGAAAGCAAAGGGAGAAGCAAAACTGCACTCCAGTCAATTAATCTTGAATAAAGAAAATAGGATTATACATTATGAATGTCTTCTACTACAGTTTGCTATGTGACAGTTAGTTTTTTCTAAATTTTGAATTTTTAATTAGCACATTAGAATATTTCTTTAAGTTTACTATTTCATTTATTCCATTTTATATTTTTCTTGACTTTTCTATCTAAGAAAGATTTTTTAGTGGCTTTAGTCATATTTCTTTGTAGACTTTTTCGTAGATTTTTCAGGTCATTTCCTTTAGAACCTTTTTAATTTTTCCCTAAACAAGTCAATGATAATCAGGAAGGCTGAGGACTAAATTTTAATAATATTATAAAAATGTCACTTATTACCGGTGTCCATCATAAAGCCTCTAACCTATTGCAATGACCAGAGCTAAAATAAAAATATACATTCTTCACGTCTATGTCCTTACAACTGGTCTAGTCCATACATATAGCCTAAACCTTATGTACCTTTATTGCCAACCCTAATCTTAATCTTGCAAGTTTTAAATGATACAGAGATATCCGAAAATATTATAATTTTATTTTTAAGGCCAATTATTTTTTTATTTTAAAAAGCATGCATGTTTGCAAATAGTAATATATTAGATGGGCACCATTTTAACTTCCAACCTGAGATCTTAGAATCTTAGGCTTTCCTAGATGATTGGATAAGAGCAAGGCATCAAACACAAGAGCGTGAAGAAGTATCGATTGACATATATACCAAAGACTATACTACAGAAGGAGGAACTAATACGAGTACTATTGGCACTGGTCCCACTCAAGCATGGAATGATAATGATGATTAAGTTTAGAGTCAAGCATTTTAGGTAAGAGGTTCTTATCAAAAGGTAAGAAAACTGCGTGGACTTTGATTTCTCTTCTCCCAAGAGGATATGTAAGAGGCATAATTCATAGGTAAGTGAATTTTGGTCAAGCTCATTATTTCTTTTATTTTATTATATATTACATCTTATATAAATTTTTATACATATATTGTATAATATTATAACATCAATTTAACATCTTATTATTTTATATATAATGCAATACTTATATACTTATATTATATAATACATTACATATATCATATATGTAATATGCTATATACTTATATAGTTATATTATTATATTACGTATATATATTAATATATACTTACACAGTTACATTATTACTACATTGTCTACATATATTTTGTAGGTTTGAGCATTTATATAATGCATTAAATATAAAAACATAATGATACATTGATTATGTCAATCACGTGAAAGTATCTTAGTAGATTTGAACAAAATGAAGTTTGAATATTTACCACACACTCTCTCTCTCTCTCTCTATGTATATATATATGTGTGTGTGTGTGTGTGTGTATGGGTCATGTAGGCAACCCCACTTTGTGTAATAAGAGGATTGGCTTCGGCATGAAGGATAAGGATTCAATGCACGGAGATTCATGTTCATTTGTAAGGCTACAGCTACCCATCAAATTCATCTCCCACAGGTTTATGGATAGAAGGCATATCCCACAAATCAAGGGATTAAAGCACAGAATATGCATTCCGCATCAATTTAAAGTTCTTATAACAATCCATAAAGAGGTATTTCATTACGAGGCCGGGACTGCAGAACTGGAACTCCAGTTCCAGTTTCAAAGACCCAGCCCTAGGGGTGGCCCGCAGATGGGCCTCATAATCAGGTAAGGCTTGGTGACGGACCATGGCTCCAGCTTCGCTCTATCTAGCTCAGTTATGCAGGACAAAACCAACTTTCGAACTTCTCCTACATTCCCTTTCTATCTGTTCCTTTTATATAAAATAGTCACATTCAAAAAAATAAAAGATAGATTGGATATGTGGAGCATTTCTTCACTTCATGCTCAAGTATTTTCCACTCTTTCTAGGGTACTTAGGCTGAAGTTGCCTTTGAAGGGCAAAATAGAAAGATCAAATACAAAAACAATTATATATATATATATATATATATATATATATATATATGTATATATATATGTATATATATATGTATATATATGTATATATATATGTATATATATATGTATATATATGTATATATATATGTATACATATGTATATGTATGTATATATGTACGTTTGTGTAAAAAGCTGCTCCTTGTAATGTGTGATTGATCATACGGAAGGTTTATTAAACAAGATTTACGTTTGTTCTAAGAGAGTTATTTCTTGTCTCATACGACCATCATAGGAAAAACCTTCCGTATAATCACAGTTTATTAAACAAGATTTACGTTTGTTCTAAGAGAGTTATTTCTTGTCTCATACGACCATCATAGGAAAAACCTTCCATATGATCAATCACATTACAAGGAGCAGCTTTTTACACACACGTACATATATACATACATATACATATGTATACACGTACTTACATACATATGTATAAGGTATCCCTTAGAAACTAAGAAACATTACTATGGTACCCTAATCAGATTGGGTCGATCGAAGGAAAATTATGAAAGAGTGAACCAGGCTCTCCATCAAGCTCCAACGAAGTCTTTGCTCATCCGCTAAGCAGGCTCACACAACCAATGCCTTGCTTCGACGAGCTGCACTAAAACGTTACCCAAAAAAGACCTCCTTTAACTTTGTCTACCTTGCTTAAAGTTTTGTGCACATAGCGCACACACGCGGAAACTTTTATCTCTCTCTCTCTCTCTCTCTATATATATATATAGATAGAGAAGCCGATATATGCTAGCACACTTAGATGCTAGCAAATCCAAAAGTATCTTTGACGATGAATGATTGAAATTTCAATTAAAAAATAAAAGTAAATGTGTACTTTTTATAGGTATACTTTATTTACATGAGTATTTTTATTTTTAAAATTTAAATTTTAATCATCAAATATGAACAATTGAGATTTGTTTGGATTTACTAATAACTAACTGTGTTGGCATATATCAATTTCTCTCTATATATAATTATTGGATTATCTACTACTAACATTATTTACTCAGGCTCGACTATCACTTTTTAGAGAAATGAATATAATAATAATGTTTCCCTTATATTTTTAAAAAACCTTAAAAGAATTTAAATTACTCTTATGCTACAAAAAATCATGAGTAGATATGATTGAACATGTTAAGGTGAGCGAGATCCAGTTTCTCTCTCTCTCTCTATATATATATATTTATGTGTGTATGCGAGAGAGATGTATATATATATAATATTAAGAATGTGCAGGGAAATATTCTTTTAGGAAAGTCATGTGAATCTTTTTAATTTGTTTCCGGTCATCTACATGACAAACACGAGAAAACCAAGATGCTTGCTGTGTCACTATTTTGCACTTTAGCTCATTTGATATCCTTTAAATTTTAAAACGGTAAAGCGTATACTGTTCAAAAGCACGACTATTATGTCGAAGTCACTACGCATACTCGGGAAACACAAAGAATACAAAATGGAAGAAATTGCTTTTTCGAACAAACGGGCTTTACAGTCTAGCAGTTGTACGAAGACCCAATCTCATTTTGGATCCTGCAGAATCAAGTTGGATTCAAGTGATACATTTTAATAGTGAATCGGGTCTGAATAAACTAATCGAGCTGGATTTAGTTTGGTTCTTTTTCAGATTCATCCCTCCATTTTTGTCATTCTCCAAATTAATCCCTCCCTTTTTTTCTAATCCGAAAAGCATCACAACCTTTTACATGGATTTTTCATAAAAGGTTACACAGCTAAATGTCGAAAGGATGTACGAAAAGATAGTTTTCACTAGCACATCCAGCAATAGATCTATGGTGTCGACTCTCAAGTTGAAGGTCATGAGTTCAATACCTGGCGGCCTGTGCATCTGGTTCAGCCTTCCCATTGTAACAAAAAAACAAAGATGTTCGTTCCTGTATTATATACCTTTATTAAGTTTGATATTGGATAACCAGTTTAAACCTATTTGAAAGAAACTTTCATGTCACAACCATGTCCAGTTGAGTGAATCTCCTTGCGGATCATCTAATTATGGAGTTTGCCAATTCTTTGATAACAGTTGAAAATCAATTACTAGGCAAAGATGCACGTTGCCTCGTAAAATCACTGTTTTATAATAGATTTTATTGAATTTAGATTCGATTTTTATTACATAGACCATGTTGAACAAGTTATCACAGTTGGTCTGCTAAAAAAAACAGTTGACAAGCAAAAAAAATGTATTCATAAGGAACGACAATGGTTCATGATCCAAGAAGTAGGGATGATTCCGGGTTAGTCGAAAGGGAGTTGTAGATTTTAAAACTGGCCAAATACCACGGACAGATTTAGGAAGATATCCGTGCACATAACAATCAAGCGTGTGTGTGTGTGTGTGTATATATATATATATGTGTGTGTGTGTGTATGTATATATATATATATATACATACACACACACTCCTATATATATAGGAGTATATAATCTCAAAAGGCTATATATATATATATATATATATATATATATATATATATATATATATATATATATATATATATATATATATATAAGATTGACGGTTTCAGACCGCCGATTCTGGTTCTCCCAAAACCACAAACCAAAACTAAATCATGGCTGAGCCAGTTTCAGTTTGAGTCTAAAAGCGCCTGAAACAAAAAGATATGAAAATGATTAAAACTTTCAAAAGTAAATTTGAAAAAGGCACAAAAACAGTGGTTTGGAACTAATTCCGACCAAATCTGGTTTCATGGAAGGTGGAACCAGAACCAAACCAGGTGGTCCTTGGTTCCTAGTCTGCTCTAACTGGTTCTGTTTCAGTCAGTTCTTGGCCTAATTTGGTTCCGGTTGGAACCACCTGGCTGGTTCCAAACCAGCTATGTCTAATCTCAACCGCTTCACTTCTTCTTGCCATGGTAGCGCCAAATACCCTACCGGATAAGTGAGATCTCAAGACAACTTTGACCATTGTCGCTCGTAATGAACATGTCCTTAAATACCAGGAAATGATATCACACACACATATTTATAAAATATAGAGAGGTGCACTTTTTCTAGCATATCCAATCTCATATCAATCATTCAATCTATGAGATGGATGGTTAAGATTTGAATTAAAAAGCAAATTAATAAAGTGTAAATCAAATATATTTATAAAAAATAAAAGTGTACTTTTTGCTTTTTGAATTTAAATATCTATCTCATAATATGGGTGAGATTTTCTTATGTAGTTATGTTAGCATATACAAGTTCCCTCTCTCTACACATATATATACACACATACATATATATATACGTAGAGAGAGAGGGTGAGTCTAATATCTTTGCCACTTTAGATGTTTCCCTATCTTTACAAATCTCAATCATCAATAAGAAAGATGGTTAAGATAAAAAAGAGATAAACAAATATATATATATATATATACGAATATGACAAACATCTAAGGTGACAAGCACATTAGACTTATATATAAAGATCTAAATGCTTCCATACAAGTACACTATTTTCACTACAAGGAAAAATAAAACTCTCGAGTTGCTAGATATATTTTTTTATACCCTGCCACGAAAAGGTAGCTCCACTATAGTTGGTCCCAAGCTCGGATGTGAAAGGAGGAGAGTAATGTTAGGCTTCTAACACAAGTATAAAACTGTGTTGAACTTCTATCATGGATTGCAGATTTATTAGAATTTGGTTGAAGTATCCCCTCTTAGCGACACATTATGTATGTCTAACTATAGTGAAGAGTAAACAAGAGTGTTTATGTCTTGATGATAAGATTCATTCATGGTGACATATGTAATATTGGGACATTAAATGGTTAAGTTAATGGAGGTGTTAAATGCTATGTTGAAGAGAAATATTCATAGAATATGCTTATAATACATAAAGGGGTTATACAAAAGCTAAAGAAATTGAAAGCATTGATTTTAAATTATGGCATTTAGTAAATGGAAGACTCGAAATAGAGTTGGATTGTTATTTACAAGGATTTGAAAAGATAGTGTAGTGGAGGTAAAATGATATAACCGTCATATTATGATGGTGAAGTAGTCTTAGGAGTAGATATTTTGAATATTTTATGTACTTATGCATCCAAAACAGGATTTGAAGAATTAGGTAAGATGATCCAAAGAATCTCACAAAAAGAAATGGTCTACGTAAGAAGTGACTTAAAATAAATATATAGGTAAAGAGACATTTGGATACCAAGGTGTTTCATAGAAACTAAGGCTTTGGGAAGCCAAATGATGAATAAAAGGAAATTCTTAGTTTTGCATGATATATATTCTTTTTATACAAAACACTTTTTACAAGAAATGAGAGAAGCATTTGATTACTTGTAAGAGTAGTCTGTCTAAGACACAAATTAACTATTTTACTTTAGAAAATAACATATTGTATTGTAAGGATTGCAAGGTTATCTTAAGAAAAGTGTAATTATTAAACATTGACTTAATTATATATTTATATATAAAGAAATGATCAAAGAGGACAATAGTATATAGAGTCACTCAAACTAAATCGTGAAATCCAAAAAATGATTAAGAAGGTTAACTCAAAGAGAAAGTTTTTCAGGGTGAAACTTTGTAGGTACCACATTTAGAATGTGAAATACTATGATAATGAATATTAAAATGATTAGAAAAGAGATGCTAGATGAATCCAATGGAGGCATATCAAAACATAAGGAGGCTTGATAATAAAGTGAAGCAATTCAAAACAAAGTTAAGGTAAAAGAGTATGTTACAAATTAGACTAAGATTATTGAGACAAAAAAATAAGCAAAAGAAATAGTTAGTGAAAACAAAGGCTAAAGCTTGAGAAGATCTATATATGAAGCTTTACTCAAAAGAAGGTAAAAGAAATATTCTTAAGATAGCTAACACTAACGAATGAAAATTAGGGACTTAACACGTTAAATATATGAAAGATACATATGAGAGGGTGGCGAGTTTAAATAAAATAGAAATTTTATTGAATAGAACATGAAATTGATCAAGAGTGGATCGACCCTCTTGTTGGGGTTGGCCTCCTCTCTCTTCTAGTTTCTCTCTTCAAAACCCTAAAAAAATTACAAAGTCTTTATATATAATGAGCTTTCTAACTTAAAAGATTAAAATATCCTTAATAAGTAATCATATTTAAAGTCTATCTTAATGTGCATATCTTCTCTTCCTTCCACAGAGGGTTCTTGTGGTAAGCTAGGATATCAAGAACAAATAAAAGATTTTTTTTATAAGCTTTTCAATAAGAGTATAGATACTAATATTAGCTTGGGAGAGCTAACCAACTCAAGAACATATATAAATCATGATTTCTACTAATACATTCATAAAAATAAAGTGAATAAGGCTCTTATGAAATCTGGTAAGTCTGTGAGACTGGGCGATATTCCTATTAGAGTATAAAGAGTCTTGAAGGAGTCAAGTATGCTTATAAGATTATTTAATGTCATTGTACAAATTATTGAGTATAGAGTTAATGATCATACAATGAAACTATGGGAAGAGTTATTGAAAGATGGTTGAGACAAGTATCTAGCACAACAAAAAACTAAATTGGATCTTTGCAAGTGAAATCTACTATAAGGCTATTTACTTAATTAGATATTTAATAAAATACTTCAAAGCCATGAAAAAATACTTATATATGGTATTTGTTGATTTAGATAAAACCAATATTAGGGTATCAAGAGATGTTCTTTAGAGAGTTTTGAAAAGAAAGATATCTCTTTAACAAAGATTAAAACTCATACAAGATAATAATGGTACAAAAACATGTATTAGGACTCATGAGAAATTTGTTGATTCCTTTGAAATTAATATTGAATTACAAAAAGGATTCATACTAAGTCCATACCTATTCACTTTGGTTATAAATAAGCTAACGAAGCATATATTAAGATGAAGTACCTGGGTATATGTTATTTATAGAAATTATGTTAGGAGATGAGTTAAAAGGAATAAGTTATTAAGAAAATTAAATTGTGAAGAAAAATATCAGAAAGAAAGGGTTTTCAACTTAGTAGAATGAATAACAAATATATGGAGTGCAAGTTCTAGTAATTTCATTGAAACATATGATATAGAAATTAAAATTGATAATTTTGTTGAATATTTCATTGAAACAAATGATACAAAAGGACTTTATGAGTACTCGTGCAATGGGAAAATACCTTAGCATGAAGTTACAACAAGAGTGGGTAACCAAGTCCATGTTCAATGAAATGATTGAGAAGGTCCAAGCGAGGCTCAACGACTCATACAACAACGTTGATCGCTAGCTGGAAGGATGATGCAAACGAAGTTAGTCCTCTTTATTATGCCTCTATTTCACATCTAGGCAACCATAATTCTTTATAGCGTTACGGATGAAATTGCAAAGCTTCACTGTTTCTTTATTTGGAACAACAATGTTCATGGGCACAAACTACATTATGTTGGGGCACAATGTGTTTACCTCGACAAAGAGGAGGAATGAGAATGTGATCTCTAAGGAAAACGGATTATGTATTTCTATAAAGTTGGAACGAGAAATCCTAACTTACAAGGAAGCACTACGGATGAAAGTGTTGAGAGGTAAGTATGAAAATAGAATACTCTAGGATACTCAATTTTGTCTCTAGATTGTCGTGTGAATTAGCTAACTCGATTCACCTCTTAGATGAGAAGAGGATAATGTACTAACAATCAATTTTTTGGAAATATTGTTGGCTTGAAGGCACAAGAAGACTATTGGAACATTATACACATAGCAAGAAGATAAACCTCAATCACACAAGTTGTTATGTTACAGATATAATCAACTAGAATGTGAAAAAATTGTAGGACTACCTAAACAAGGAAGAGCATATGATCCTGGCACCACTCCCATCTAGCGATTGTGATGGAGTAGTTTGCCTCATTTGGACTAAGAGCTCTACTAGGCTTATGCAAGATTATTCCACAAAGACTATGTAAATCCATTTGAAAACTTATATGGTGATTGAGGGGACCTATACACATTCAACTTTTCTTATGCCAGGTGGTGTATAATAAATTGTTGATGAAGCTATGATACAACAAATGGGTGGGTAATGTTGCCCTCTATGATAACTATGGTATCTTAGTGGAGGATGCACTCCACAGTCTGAGGCGATGTAGAAGGATGGCCACTACTTGGACCTCCCTAGTGAGGTCGGACAAGATGAGTGTTTTCTTCTCACTGAAATTGCATATAGCTTGTAGGAAGAGGTGGGAAAGAGTATGAAAGTGCTATGCACACTTTTTTTTGGAGTGTCCTGTTGATTGGCCTAGCAATGGTGGAATAAAACCATGTTTGAGGATGGCTAAGCAGTAAGACAGAGCAAAGTTATAATGTAATTCACTTGATAGATCATTCAAGCAATATGAGGTTTTCCAACAGCTAATTGGGTATTAGGAAATTTGAAAGTTGTGAAAACTCTCAAACAGTGATTGGGTGAGATAAATACAAAATGATACTTCAAAGGCACGACAAAAAGGGTTAGATGTGCAGCTATTGCCAGGAACAAAAATGGACTATGGTTAGGGGGCATGCTGTATAAACTGGGTGAAGGCACGACACTAGTTACAAAATTGTGGGGAATCCTCAAGGGCATTTGGTTGAATGAGGAAGTCGGCTACTATAGAGTCTGGATTGAATCATAATCTGTGGTAGCTATGAAGGTAGAGAAAAGAGAATATTGGACGAATGTGAATGACCTTCACTTGGTTCGAAGATTATACTGATGGACGAACAAAGACTGGCAAATGGAGATTATGAACATTCCAAAGAGAAATTATTGTGCAAATTTGACGGCTAAACATAGCTTGCTGAAGTACTTTGGTAGTCACATTCTAGAGGACCCTCAAACCCTAATGGTGTTGATGGTTGATGATGTTAGGGGAGTCTACTCCCCAAGATGTTAATGGTTGATGGTGTATTACTTTTAGACTTTGTCCCTATTATATAACCAAAACATGTACATATTGCATCGGCAAAAGGAGAATTTTTAAGTCTTTAGACCAATCTTTCAAAGGATTGAATAATTGGAAATGTTATATATAGAATCAACCTAAGTTTGCTAAAACAAAGAGGTGCCTTAGGTGTTTTATATGATAAAAAGAGACCACTAATGTTTAGAGGTAAATATTGGAAAGCAATAGTTAGACTAGCAATGTTTTGTGATGCTAAGTGTTGGACAACCAATCGTTAATATGTAGAAAATGTCTATGATAGAAATTAAAATGTTGAAGTAAATGTATGGTTACACAAGAAAAGTGAGGTTATTAGAGAAATAGGGTAGCACTGATAGAAGATAAGTTGAGAGACACATGTTTAGATGGTCTAGACATATGAAGGAGTGACCAAATGAAGCTTTGGTAAGAAAGTGTGCCACATAGTAACACTTTAAAAGGAGAAAAAGACTAGAGAAATGTTAAAAAGAAACTATTAAACATGATACAACTTTTCTATAGTGATACACACAAGATTGAGCACTAAGGCATCAAAAAACCCATGTAGCCAGCCCACCTAGTTTGAAAAAAGCCACAGGTTTTGTTGTTGTTGTACTATAATGAAAAAAGTATAGATTTTACATCGATTTGGTTAACTGCAAATTACAGGCTGAGGCTAGCAATCAAAGCATTAAGTGAGCAAATCCTACTCACATGAATGATATGTATCAAAGAAGTCAAGACCTGGTTTTTGCTTGAAACCTTGAGCTACATGTCGGTCTATAATTTTATTATACGGACCCATGTGCTTTAGGTTTAGTCTTGAAAAACCATTTACATACCAAAGGTTCAAAGAAACATTTGCCATAACCTCCAAAAGATAATGCTTTTGCTTTGAATATTTTTAACCTGAAAATTTTGGATCTTCATCAGAACTAGACTCCAATACAGATTTAAAATTCAAATCCTCGTAAACTAAATTTGCTTACTAGTCGAGATCTTGTGGATCTGACCCACTTGACTAAATATATCTCTCATTTTTGTTATCAAACCCTGCCCCTCACGTATTCAGCATGGTTCATCCCAGAACTGCAATGTCGTTAAACATGGCAACTTCTTCATCATATGGATGGATTTTTAAAAGTTGAACTTCAAAAGTCAATCAAATGAGACCGACCTCTTGCTCATTGCTCACCTTGTGTTGGTAGCAACTTCTATGTTCAATTTCATTAGAGACAAAGTTTGCAGGAGAACTGCAACGAGCACAAGCACTAGCAAAGCAAGTTCAAAGACTAAAGGAAAACCTGCTATTATTCTTGAACTTGCATCCTACTACAGGTACCTTTACCCCTACCTCTTTAGTGGTAGAGGGTACGGTGCGAAGCTAGTGAGCTTAGCAGCAGGCTATCAAACACAGAGTCAGAAGTGAATTATGAGTCGGACCTATCTGCAAATCGAGCAAGCTCCCCTTGCTATGATGTGGTTAACCTCTCTCATTTTCCTTCAGACTAACTTCAATTGTAAATATTTAACGCAAAGTCAAAGACTAAGAGGTCTGAGTAGGAAGGAATTAACAGCGCTGAGTCTGCTTTTATTATATGTATGTGTGGAATCAGATTCAAATTGGCCTTGCTCAGATAGATTTTGATAAAAGCAATTACTTTCATATACATTTCTACAGGGGAAAGGAATTGAAGACATTGCCAACCACCTGATAACTAAACCTCATGACGAGGCCATCATCTCCAGAAGCCATAACTTCAGCATGTCCCCCCGAGTATTGAGGTATTTACCTCCTTCAACAGTTCAACTTGAAGGCTTTTAAGTTGAACTCCTAATCCAAGTGATGCTTCCCATGTACAAGAACTAGAAAATACTGTAGAAATATTTTCCAATGTGGAAGTGTTGAACTCACCATGGCATCAAATTCCAATAGCATCTAAGAGTTGTGTGTGTTGAGAAACTGAGACCAAGGAATTGGCAACAATGGCACCACTTGCAGCAACTGCAGGAATACCAATGCCTGGAAATGTGGAATCCCCACAGCGGAAAAGCTGTGGAATTGGTGTTGAATGTCCCGGAAATGTGTCTTCACCGGCATGTATGGCAGGGCCATATGTTCCTTTGTTCCTTCGCAAGAACCTCTGGTGAGTCAATGGAGTACCAACCAATTTTACTTCACACTTATCACGGTTGAATCCGGGTCCTAGTACACGTTCAACTGCTTGCCACATGACCTAAGAGAAATAGTTAAGATTAATCAACTTACACTCCAATATACGAGATAGAGATCCTTCAACTATTTACTAGGGATTCAGAACCAAATGATCTCCAGGTTGGTTTACTTGATTCTTCCTTTCTTCCAAAATCAAATGAAAAAACCTCGGTTTCTACAATTTCTGTATCAGACTCAATTTGCAAAACAAATCCAAGTTTATTTACATAGTGGTGGCAAATAGACTATCCACTCAGGGTTCAGCTCACAATTTGACTTGTAAAATTTTCACTCTGATTGGTTAATATGCTTGATGAACTAAAGTCCTAATATATAGAATCAGTCTTCATGAACAATAGCTTTATTCGAATTCATGAAGTAGGTTTGACATGAAGAAAGGCATTGAGGTCAGCTCCTTAAGTGATAACAAATGTATTGTCACATAATAGTGTAAAATAAGAAGTTGAATGGTTTGACTTGCAAGAGGTTTTAGAGATGAAATGTACATTTCCAAACCTCTAAACAATTTATTCTCTATAAGGAGCCATATTAATCTCAACTATATGGACTTGGAGCCCAAACTATTATAGTTTATTCTTTAAATAGATGCATATTTTTCAACAAGCAGCTTGTGTTTATCTCAGATTCATGAGTGTGATCTGAGCTTGCTTCATCGAGAATACGAGTTGATCTTAAACACCTCTTGTTCGGTTCCTTTGTTTCATTCACCAGACCTACTAATCTCTCTCACTGTGCAATCCATTCTTGGTTAGGCTAAACTTTTACCCACTAGACATGAGATCCCGAAAACGCTGAAAGTACATAACCATAACAGACCATGTTAATATCCTTATGCTATGTAATGGTTCAATTACTGAAAATGAAGAAATAATGAATTGACAGATACCTCAGAGCGTTCTTCCTTAAGCTTTTTGTATTCTGAGCTTCTTCGGTCCAGTCCTTCCCATAGGCCATAAGGCTCTGTTCCAGGAGTATATGCATGCAATACATGTTTCCCAGGAGGGGCCAGACCCTCGCCCATCACACTTGGTATAGAAATCAAAACAACATTTTGATCAGCATCCACTCCTCTATTCCAATCATTTACAACAATATGATGTATCTCCAGGTCTTCAGCTATGTCCTGCACAACAAAAAAGTTTCAAAAGCTTGTCAATATGGATACTGAAAAAGTGCAATTAAGTATCCACTATGGCTGCCATAACCCATCATAGGACATGATAACAGATAATGATTATTTGAGATTACTGACTTTAGTTTGAATCTATACTTGTCCAAGAGTACAATTGCTTGATTTGAATGCACTATATTTTAGAGAAAACATAGTGTACAATTACTGAAACTGTGTGCACTATGTCATTTCAGATTAGGCTTTTGCATTTGCAAGAAGTAGCCACTCTCATACTAAAACTGCATCCTCGTTAATTCATTGCACCAAGACAAGGCCCGTCTTAATTTTTGTTGTCACTATCCATGTCAAACTTTATAATTATAACCTAAGCAATCAAGCCCCAAGCCAGGTTTGCACAGCAGAAACATCCTTGATCACTAAACATAGGCTTCAACCGCCATGTGTTCCATGCCCTCTGCATAAAGGGGACTAACCTTTGAGTTTGCGCTCAGTTCTTTTTAACTCATGGAAAGGCCACGTCTCCAAGATTAAGAGAAACAAGTACAGGCATATACACACTAGGACGGAGGTCCTATCCATTTCCAGTGTGGGTTCTAGAGCATTGGGAGGACAGGACTGGGAAGGATGCATCTCTGGTGTACCAGTTACGGGCTGGGTAACCAAGGGCAGACAAAAGTGTAACAAGTGAAGGATGAAATTAACAATTCAAATCAGCAAAGTTTTTACAAAAGTATATTCAAATGGTTCCCTTGTATTATTTGACCACAATATGGCACCCCATTAAGAAAATAACCAGATAATGTTGGCATCACAAGCACTGATCCATGGTTAAAATGATGACGTGATTACTACATTCCCAGGACTGAACTACTTTTCCATGAAATATTCATACCTCAAACTGAAGTGATGAAAACAAAAATTCTCATACCAAATGGCAGAACATACCTTTGCATCAAAACCTAGATGAAGGTGCATGAATGATTCACATTGTGGCGTCTTATTAATTTTCTCTTTATATGAACGTGGAATGCTTTCTTCAGGTAACAACTTTAAAGTATCCCACATTGATGCGTTGCTCACCACAGCCTTCTTTGCACGAACAGACTGCAATCCACACATGCACACTGCTGAAGATACTGCATTTCATTGCCCAGATCTAAAGGTTTTAGAAAGGAAATTTACTCACCAAACCACTTGAGAGCTGAACTCCCACAGCACGGCCATTTTCAATAATCACATTAGCAACATGGGTACCTAATGCTATCCTTCCACCAAATTTTTTTATTCCACGAACAAGAGCATCAACTATTGCACCAGATCCATGAAGAGGGTACTCAAGCAAGCTCCCTGGCTTATACCATTCGGCAAACATATATACCTGCAATATCATAATAAATAGAGGAACTTTGAAGACAAATTAACCAAGTAAATGTTGAGAAGAAGCTCCAGATTGGACTTTGGATCGGTTCCTGCATCTCTAATCTTTTATCTGCCTTTTGTGTTGCTTGTTAATTATCTTTTATTGTAAGGGTAGTTTAGTCTTTCAAGTTTAAACACTCTTATATAATATGTGATTAGGAAACCCTAATCCCGTTTTTAAGGAGAATGAATAAGAAAACCTGGAGGTGTGTGCCCTAGGTGATTATCACCTTGTGAAGACAACTAGAAAATCATTGCTCCTGAAATTTTCTCTTGTATTTTCAATAAAGATCAGAGTTTAACATGGTATAGAGCCTCTTTTGTGGACTTGCTGTGGGAAATCAATCTACAAAGCACTCTGAAGTTAGTTGTAGTGAATCAGCATGTTGTTGTGACGGATATATGTGCTCAATGATCAAATTTATAGTGGCCTTATAGTAGTTCTTGTTTTAGTGCTTTTTTTCTTATTGCTGTCTTTTTTTCTTATTTACGTTCTTAGTTGTTTATTTTTAAAGGTGCCTTTAAATTGGACTTCATTAATGGTACTTATGTAACTAATCTTGTTGTAATGCTGGTTATAAGAGGGATAAACCTACCCGTCCAAGATATATGAATGAGAGAAGTGAATAAGAAGAAAGAGAAAGGGTGGCGGCTCAAAAAGGGTATGCACACCCGATTACCATCTTCTATCATTCTTCGCCTTATTTTGTTCTTCAATCTTTGACAAATCAACATGGTATCAAAGTTAGGTTGCTGATTTCATAAAGAAAACATGGTATCAAAGTTAGGTTGCTGATTTCATAAAGAAAATAGTGGTAGATTGTAATCGGCAAGGAGTAGGAGTACGGGACAGGTGACTTAGAGCAGCCTAAAAGCAGATCTGCAACAATCAACCATCAAGTAAAGAAATCAAGAAATCATGGAAGAGAGATTAAAGGAAGAGTTTCAGAACTCAAAATGCATGAATGGCCTGAAAATTGAATCATTTAAAATCACCAAAATAAAATTGGATGGTAAGAATTATAGAGAATGGGCAAGATCGATAAAACTTATCCTTAAATCAAGAGAAAAGTTAGGAATCATCAAGAAAACTCAAGTATGCCCTACTGAAGACAGCCTAAATTTCGAGTGGTGATCAAAGGAGGATGATTTAGTGAGCTTCTCGTTAATATAATAGATAATAGATGATTCCTATGATTAGCAAGACATTCATATATATGAAGACAACTGCTAAAATTTGAGCAACAATTAAAGAAGCATTTTTCAGAAAATAGAATATCGCAAAGGAATATGATGTTGATTGAATTGAATACGAGAATGATCAAACACTTTACTAAAAAAATGTAGGATGAAGTACATATTTGGGCGCCCCCCTTGTATCGATGTCGGCTGCCTCTTTTCTGTCTTTATCCTTTCTTAACACTACTAACCCTAATTACTAACATCCTACTTAAATATAAAATATTTTAACTTGAAAGATTAAACTACCCCTCCTTAATTATTATAATAATATAAAACGCAATATGGTATTTCCATCATTCTTTCACACTCCCCTTCAAGTTGGGTGGAATATGTTTATGACTCCAAACTTGGTGCATAATTGGTCCAATGTAGCTTTAGGTATTGTTTTAGTCAAAATGTTAGTAATTTCATCTTCTGATCTTATATACGGCACATTTAGTATCTTGTTTGTGATTTTTTCTCTCATAAAGTGACAATCCACCTCTATGTGTTTTATTCTCTCATGTTGAATTGGGTTTGTAGCTATCTGTATTGCTGCTCTATTGTCTGTATATAGTGGTACTGGAAGGTTAATAGTTTCTTGCAATTCTATAATTAATGACATCCGTCACAATCCTTCACTTGTCCCTTGTGATGCAACTCCATAATGAGCTTCTGCACTTAATCTTGCAACCACGAACTATTTTTTGCTTTTCTATGACACTAAATTTCCTCTAACCAACGCAACATATCCAATTGTAGATTTTTTGTCATCTATAGATCATGCCCAATCAGTATTTGTGTATAATTCTACGTTAGTATGTCCATGTTTGGAGTATAAAATACCATTTTCAGGTGTCTTCTTCAAGTATCTTAACACATCAATATGTTGTTGTTTAGGTGAATGCATAAATCTGCTAACAATATCGACTGCATATGTTATATCAGGTCTTATAATGGTGAAGTATATCAATTTTTCAACAAGTTGTTTATATCTTCTAGTATCATTTATCTCCTTACCTGTATCCATTCCCAAATTATGATTGATATCCATAGGAATATCACATGGTTTTGATCCCCTGTTGTCTTTTTCTTTCAACAAATCCATCACATATTTTCGTTGTATTAGAAAGATGCCCCTTTTTGACTTTAGGACTTTAATTCCAAGGAAGTAATGAAGTGGTCCTAAATCCTTCAAATTAAACAGCTTATGTAATTGGTTCTTAAACCCTTTTATTTCTTCTTTATCATCTCCTGTCACAATAACATCATCCACATATACTATTAGTATAGATATTCCATTTTCAAATTTAAAGAACAATGTATGATCATTTTTGCTTCTAGTATATTCGAGTCCAATAATGCATTCACTAAACGTATAAAACCAAGCTCGTGGTGATTGTTTCAGTCCATATAGTGCCTTTTTTAGTTTACACTTTATGAGATATATTGATGTTTTAGTCCCCGTAGTATTTCTATGTATACTTTATTGAGGTCTCCTTCAAGAAAAGCATTCTTAACATCAAGTTACCACATCTTCCATATTTTATTAGTTGTCAAACTAATAGTACGGAGGTCATCTTTGCCACTAGAGAAAAGGTTTCATTATAGTTGATCCCATAAGATTGACTATATCCTTTTGCTAAAGTCTTGCTTTGTATCTATCAATTTCTCCAGATGCTTTGTACTTCATTATATACACCCATTTACATCCTATCACTTCTCTTCCTTTAGGTAATGGTATAATCTCCAAATTTTTGTTTTTATTCAATCTCCAAAGTTATGCATAGAATTAATGCTTGTTGATTAAAATGGAGAGGAGCATAAGGTATTCTTTGTGATAAGAAGATATCATTAAAATTAAAAGGTAAATATTATATAGCAGCAATTAGGCCTGCCATGTTTTATGGTTCTGAGTGTTGGGCAGTTAATCATCAACATGTACAAAAGATGTCTGTGACAGGAATGAAGATGTTGAGATGGATGAGTGGTCATACAAGAAAAGACCGTATACATAATGAGGTTATTAGAAACAAATTAGGAGTGACACCAATAGAGGATAAAATGAGAGAATATCGTTTAAGATGGTTTGGACATATAGAAAGAAGATCAAACGAAGAACCTTTAAGAAGGTATGAAAAACTAAATTTGAAAAGTATTAAAAGAGGTAGAGGATGACCACAAAAGTGTTGGAAAGAAACAATAAAGAATGATCTAGCTTATTATGAGTTAACTGCTAACATGACACATGATAGAGCTCTCTGGAAAGAAAGAATCCATGTCTAGTATGGGAAAAGGCTTAGTTATTGTTGTTGTTATAGCATGTTGTCATTCTTTTGATGAATTTGCATCTTCCCATGGTTTTGGTATACTTATTTCATCTAAATTTACCATTACCACAAATGATTTATATTCTGCTGAAACTTCTCCATAATCAATGAAGTTGCAGATTGGATACACTTTTCCTTTTTTTCCCTCCTTAATGCAATCGGCAGATCCATCTTGTCTTGTGTGACCCGATTGAAATTTATTTGTGATTCACTTGTGCTAGATGGGAACTTATTTTGCATCCCTCTCTTGTAAAATTGATTGATGATATGTTTTTGGTGAACTTCATTACCACCAATTTTGGCTCCACTTCTTTCTTGATTTTCTTCATCGTCATCTTTAAATAATATCGGTAGAAGTGGTTCTTCATGTTTTTGCACCTGTTATGGCCCTCATTGCTATAGTAGTATGTAAGCTCATGAAAAGTCACATCTCTAGATAACACCTGTACCCTTTCTAGAACGGTGAATAGCCAATAAACATGCATTTTATTGCTCTCAGATCTAATTTATCTCTTTTGATGTACGTGCACATAACATACATACCCGAAAACTGTAGGAGTTAAATTGAAGAACTTTTTATTTTTAAATAGTATTTGTAGAGGTACCTTCCCTTCTAGGATTGTTGATGATCAACGATTTATGAGATAAACTAATGTGAGTACAACTTCATCCCAAAGGTACTTTGGAGATTTGCTTCTAATCATTAATGTTCGTGTTATCTCTAATATATGTTGATTCTCTCTTCGCTACCCCATTCTACTGTGGAGGGTACACACATGATGTTTGGTGAATAATTCCATGTATTGTCAAATAATTCTTTAATATTTCATATTCACCCCCATTATCTGACTTGATAATTCTAATGTGCCTGAAATTGCTTTTCAACAAATTTGTGAAATAAAAGAAATATAGTTGCAACTTCATCCTTATATTTCATATAATAGTAAACATAGAGTAATCGTCATAAAAAAAAGAAACAAAATATTTATGTCCAGTAATGGCATTAATTGGGCACAACCCCCATAGATTTGAATGCATCAAACTAAATGCACTATAAGTTCTTGATACACTTCTAGTAAAGTTAACTCTAATATGTTTCCCTAGTTGACAAGGTTCACATTCCAGGAAAGTTTCATTATTGATTTTTGATAATTTTGGTATGATTTCTTGTATTTTTTATAGTGGCATGTGTGCTTAGCCTCTGATGCCATATTATCACTTCTTCATTCAGATGTGTAGAAGTTACTTGTGTTGCCAACCCTCCAAAATTACCTTCATATAGATAGAGTCCTCCGTTTCTTCTACCATATCCAATGATCTTTTCGTCCCCTTTTCCTCAAATATGCAATAAGAAGGGAAAAAATATATACCACAATTTAATCTTGAGGTTAATGCGCTAATTCATAGAAGATTCATTGAAATCTAACGTATATAACACACGGTCAAGAAGTCCTAATGTTGTCCATAATTTCCCTTTTCCTGCTAGTGATATAAACGAGTTATCAACCTTGTCACTTAATTCTTGATAATCGAGTAATCCTTCTCTAAAACTCACCATATGTTAAGTTGCATATGAATTAATAACCCAATATCTATTCGAGTACAACAACAACAACAACAACTAAGCCTTTTCCCATACTAGACGGGGTCGACTACATGGATTCTTTGTTTTCACAGATCCCTATCGTGTGCCATGTTAGCAGTTAACTCCCAATAAGCTAGATCATTCTTTATTGTTTCTTTCTAACACTTTTGTGGTCGTCCTGTACCTCTTTTAATACTTTCCAAATTTAGTTTTTCTAACCTTCTTACAGGTTTTTCTTTTGATCTTCTTTCTATATGTCCAAACCATCTTAAATGATGTTCTCTCATTTTATCCTCTATTGGTGTCACTCCTAATTTGTTTCTAATAACCTCATTATGTATACGGTCTTTTCTTGTATGACCACTCATCCATCTCAACATCTTCATTCCTGTCACAGACATCTTTTGTACATGTTGATGATTAACTGCCCAACACTCAGAACCATAAAACATGGCAGGCCTAATTGCTGCTCTATAATATTTACCTTTTAATTTTAATGGTATCTTCTTATCACAAAGAATACCTTATGCTCCTCTCCATTTTAACCAACCAGCATTAATTCTATGTGTAACATCTCCATCATTTCTTCCATCACTCTAAAAAATTGACCCTAGGTATTTAAAACTTTCCTTTTGGGGAATATAATGTGTGCCAATTTTAATTTCTATGTCCTCCGAAATAACCAAATGATCAAATTTACATTCCACATATTTTGTCTTTGTTCTACTAAGTCGGAGGCCTTTGCTTTCTAATGTTTCTCTCCATAGTTCCAATTTTCTATTAACTTTTTCCTTAGACTCCTCCACTAATACAATGTCATCTGCAAATAACATACACCAAGGTAATTCATCTTGAATATGTTTTGTTAACTCATCCATCACCATTATAAATAAGTATAGACTTAAAGTTGATCCTTGATGTAACCCAATATTAACTTCAAAGAAGTCTGTCGTTCCTTCATGAGTCCTCACACATGTTTTTGCACCATCATACATGTCTCTTATAAGGTTAATATATGTCAATGGGATACCTCTTTTTTCCAAAGTTCTCCAAAGAACCTCCCTCGGTACCCTATCATAAGCTTTTTCTAGATCAATAAATATCATGTGAAGGTCTTTCTTTTTTGCTCTAAAATGTTCCATAAGATGTCTCAAAAGGTGAATCGCTTCAATAGTAGATCTACCTGGCATGAATCCAAATTGGTTCTCTGTTGTACTTGATACTTGTCTTAACCTACGTTTGATAATTCTTTCCCATAATTTGATAGTATGACTCATTAACTTGATACCTCGATAGTTCTTATATATGGGTATAAGTGTACTTGCTCTCCATTCCTGAGGCATCTTTTGGTTTTTCCATATTTCATTAAATAGTCTTGTGAGCCAAGTGATTCCTATTTCTCGTAGTATTTTCCAAACTTCTATAGGAATATTATCTGGTCCTACCGATTTACTACCCTTCATATGTTTAAGAGCCTCTTTGACTTCATTCTTTTGAATACGTCGATAGAAATTGTGGTTTATATACTTTTCTGACTTGGCTAAATATCCTAAACTAATACTAATATCTTTATTTTCATTAAAAAGATTATAAAAATAGTTTTTCATCTATTTCTTATATTATCATTTGCCACTAGAATTTTTTCATCCTCATCTTTTATGCATCTAACATAATTAAGATCTTTAGTTTTCTTATCTCTAACCCTACCTATCCTAAAAATATCTCTTTCATCCTCTTTTGAGTTGAGTTTTTTATATAAGTCCTCCCAAATCTTAGCTTTTGCTTCACTAACGGCATTTTTCGCTTCCTTCTTTGTTTTCTTATAAGCTTCTAAAGTTTCACTAGTTTTCTTAGCATAATGTAATTTGTAACATGCCCTCTTTGCCTTGATTTTATTTTGTACTACTTCACTCCACCACCAAGCTTCTTTTTGTGCCGGTACACCTCCCTTAGATACCCCTAACACATCTTTCGCCACTTTCCTAATATGTATAGCCAATATCTATTTGAGTATAAGAGAAATTACCATCCGTTCCTACTTGATCACCTTGTGTTGTTGTTATTGTTGCGTGATACCTTCTTGCGAAAGTAGAGATTGATGAAGATGTCTCTTAAATCGTCCTTCTAATTCTTCTAGACGTTTCAAAATCATGTTGATAGCTTCAATCGAGTTATCTGCTCATGTTTCTTGATTTTCTATAATAAAGGCTTTATTTTTAAGGTGGTTAGGCTTAACAACTAATTCCCAACCCTGTTCTTTGGTATGTCTAGATTTTTCACAACGTGTACATTTCAATATTTCTCTTCTATATATAGAGTTGTCTCCACAACCTCTGCCTCTGGTTCCTCTTCTACTTCTAGTCGACTGATTGTAACCTCTTCCAACAAATGTTGTTTTTTCAAAATTATGCACCACAATTATTTTTAAATTTCTCTTATCTTCCTCTATAATCAATAGGGAGTAAATTGTTTCATGTTGCCATTTCTTCACTTGCAAGTAGAGTGGTCTTCACGTTTTCATATTCCAATGAAACACCACGCAAGAGATCAAATATCTTTTGTTTTTCAATTTCATTTCTCCTTTCTTTTGCACATTCTTTGCATTGTATCATAGTGAAGTTAGTTTGTCCCATAATCCTCTTAATTCGATGTAATACTCACTTATAGTTTTTTGACCTTGCTTGCACTTTTGAATATTTTCAAGTTCATACTCCTTGGTAATATTTTTTTTCTTTAATAAACTTTTCCCACAGCCTCTCAAATTTCATGGGTTGTTTCTGAGTATAAGAAGGAACACCCTACATTTGGCATCATTGAATTTATTAACCACGCAACTACTAGAGCATCTTCTTTCTCTCATTTAGGGTATTCAAGACTCCCTAAATCTGGTTTTTTACTGTGACAAGTGAGGTATTAGGTCTTTCCCTTTGCCTAACACCAAGTAGGATAGATCTGGACCATTTCATGCATTTTTTCCCATCTAGCTTGATGTTGGAAATAACAAGAGTCGTTCATATCTAACTGTACCGCTCGATCTGCCATTATCTTATTCTCTATTTGTTTTTTCAGAGATTAAGTTTTTCATATCATACATGTGGCACAAGTTACTTGATGGAACGTAGGTTGAATGTTGATCGACTGGCTATGATTTCTCTTTCTCGTTATCAGACGATATTCAACTGCACGTTTGCCTTCTTCGCTTCAATATGCCCACTCTGATACTATGTTGATTGAATTGAATACGAGAATGATCAAACACTTTACTTAAAAAATATAGGATGAAGTATAGATTTGGGCACCCCCCTTCTATGGGTGTCGGCTGCCTTTTTTTTTTTGTCTCTCTCCTTTCTTAACACTAACCCTAATCACTAACACCTACTTAAATATCAAATATTTTAACTTAAAGAATAAACTATTAAAATATTCAATTTGGGTCGTAATCTGGACTTGTGCATACCCAAATGTATATCATGTTAAATCTGCATTAAACATTGCTTAGTGTAGGTATTTTAGTCTTTCAAGTTAGAATTATGTATAAGTAGCTATTAGGGTAACTCGTAGAAAAGAGTGTGAGTGTCGCCACCCAAGAAGGGGCGCATAAATCAATGTGAAAGGGAGAAAATCCCTAAAATATGCTATTTTTTGTAAGCCAGTCCTTGTCTATTCTTCTTCAATACAATAAATTTATGTTTCTTATCATGGTATCAGAGTCTCAAAGTCAGTGATCAGACCATCAACCTATCGTACAATCAACCTACACTTCTGCGATAAGAAGGAATCTCTTATCGTGCGGCCAATTCCTTCAATGTTTTGACTCTTTTGTGATCAGTGCAAACTATCAACCAACTTTGATTGTTGCAGTCAAGATCTAATTTGTAGGTAACTAATTCCATCTTTCTATGGCTAACAAAGAAAAGTCTCCCAAAATTCTCCTTTTTTCATCATATATGAATGTGAATGACAAAATTGATGCATTTCAAATCACAAATTATTCTTCCCTTGAGAGAAAGGTTAGGAAGGTGGTGTTGCCAAGTACTCCAGCTCATGTGACCAATGATTGGAAATGAGTTAGTTATGAATGTTATTAGAAAAGGTAAGAGAACATGTACTCTTTATCCTATTTCTCAATGTGTCTTCTACCATCATTCTTCAGGAATGTTGAGCTACATCATATACCGTAGAACTTCAAGGAGGCAAATCAATATATAAGGTAGAAGGAAGCTATGAAAATGAGTTGATGGCTTTCGAGAAGAACAACACTTCGAACATTCTCAATCTAGCTCCAGGAAGGAAGCCATTGGGATGCAAATGGGTGTATACAATGAAATTTAAGGTTGATGGAAGCGTGAGACGTTATAAAGCCCGATTGGTAGCCAAAAAATATAGTCAATCATATGGGATAGACTACAATCAAACATTTGCTCTAGTAGTGAAATTGACTTTTATAAGGGTTGTTGTGAGTCTAGCAGCTCACAAAGGTTGGGATATGTGGCAACTAGATATAAAAAATAAGTTTTTATAAGGAAATCTTCAAGAAGAAATTTATATGAAGTTACTACATACATTCAATAAAAATGGGTTTAAGGACAAGGTGTGCAAGCTAAAAAAGGTCATTTATGTTCCCATGCAATCTCTTAAAGCATAGTTTGAAAGATTCAGTAAAGCGTAACCAATCTAGGTAGTAATAGAAGCATCAATGATCATACCCATCAATGATCATACCATGTTTATTAAAAGAGGTAAAAAAATGAGGATATCTATTTTGATTATTTATATTAATGATATTATTAACTCTGCCTATGTAAGGAATCACTCTTGCATGGCCAGTCCCAAGCCCGCACTTAAAGTGAAGTTGCACCAGATCTTTGATCTAAAGGACTTGGGCCGACTACATTACTTCTTAAGAATTAAAGTTATATATTCCAGTAAAGGTGTATTTCTAGCTCAAAGGAGGTATACAATGGATCTGCTTCATGATACTAAAATGACTGAATACAAAAAGAGCACAATTTCAATGGACACCAATAAAAAATTGGTGTCTTAATAATGAAGAAATGTTTGAAGATGTGGGCAAATATCAAAGGTTGGTTGGAAAATTGATTTACCTTATCATTATATGTCTTGATATTGCATATGCAATGGGAATTGTAAGTAGATTTACGCATGCTCCATCGAGAGCTCACATGAATGCAATTTATCATATAGTAAGATACTTGAAATCTACGCCATCATATAGTAAGATACTTGAAATCTACGCCTGGTCATGGAATCCTATATGCCAACAAGGGTCACCTTAATATTGAGGTGTTCTCGTATGCTGATTGGGCAGGCTCTCTTGATAATAGAAAATCTTCTTTTTGATATATTATTTTAATTAGTAGTAATATTGTTTCACGAAAAAGCAAAAAGCAAATGGTAGTAACTAGATAAAGTGATGAGGTCAAATACAAAAAAAGTTGTTCAAGAAATGTGTGAGGGGCTATGGATAAAGTATGTGATAAAAGAGTTGGGTATTGATGACGTACTCGTATCCGGTACGCATATTGGTAAGCAGGGTCCGTACCGATACCGTATACAGCATACCGGCATGTGTAGGCGTGTACCAGTATGCATATCGGGTACGTATTGAATTCGGGTCGACCCATACCCGATCCAAAAAAAATAATATAAATTCAATTTTAACCCTAGTTGATCTCTCTATGCTCTATCCCGATCTCTCTCTGCTCTACCCCATTCCCCTCTTTTTGCTTGCAGAGCTGGTCACCTGACCCTCTAGACAAGTATCTTGCAACTGTAATAAATGCCAACATTGTCAGGAAGCTTAAGAATTCAAGAACTTCATAAGCCATTCATGCCGCCAGAGACCGTCTTTGCTCCAAGATGGAAGAGATAATTAACCAAGAATGACACAAAGAGTCCATGAACCACTGTACTCAGCAACGGATGCATGCAGAAGGTAGGCCCTTTGTCATCATTCTTTGAGGAATAACCCTCCATGAGGTAGATGGGAAGTTTGGTCAATCTATTTTTGCTACCTTCTTTTTCAGAAAAGAGGGGTCCAACGAACACAATAACCAGCTACAATATAAAAATGGGCAGGCAAAATAGGAGAACTTGGGCAATGGTCTTTGCATTCCACTGCCTGCTTAGCGTCCCCAAATCGCTCTTTTTAAGAGATCCATGAAGCAGAAGCACCAAACAAAGAAAAAGCAAGTCTCTGCAAAACCGAAATTCGAGAGAACGTATATCCTGCACAAATTCTTCTGCCATTTTGAGCTCAAAGAATTCAAAACCCCCCTCTCACCCCTAAAAAGGTCAAGGCGCTAAATTTCTCCAAAGTCCCATCACAACTAATGGATATCTTCGATGATGTAATGGTCAATGATGCAACTATTAGGCGTGCTATCCACTCCGATGTCCAGGTAATTATTTTTTGATGTCAAATCAGGAAATTTTGTAGCCCTAATATCTTGGAATTTTCTATTCAAGTAAAACTTTTCTTTATGCTTATAATTTGATACGAGAATTATAGTTGCTCTTTCTTGGCCTCTGTAATTGAGGTTATTGTCTTTGTGTATTCATCTCAGGCAGTCAAAGACAAGGATCCTGCATGTAGGTCGTATAGCTGGGCTTTATTTTACCTTAAGGTGAGATTTATCGTGTTAATATTTACCCATCATGCTTGTCACTTTATTGTGTACATTGTGTCTTCATTTCTTTCACTGTTTCTTGGTTGATCTACTTTTTACTTTGAGGATAACATGGTTCATAAAGAGATGCTTAATTATCCGTTTCCCTGTTGCTCGAGGTTCCCATCGCCTTGTTGGACGATATAGTGCATTTGCTCCAATGAATGTTCAGGATGTCCTTTCTTGTCTCATAATGTTGACATACATAAAGGCATCAGCCAAATCTTGATTTGTCCTTTTCACCATGACGAAGATATTTTCTTCCAGAAACCAGTGTCAAAGATGACCTAAGAAGCTCGAAGAAAGACCAGGTAAACATATATAGCCTTCCATGTTCAAAGAGCATCCCATGTTTCAACATTAAACAAATGCTGAAGATACTAAAATGTCTATGAGATACTATTCTAAGACGTAGATGGCTTGGATGTTTGGGTAAGCTGTTTAATTGTTTTGACTTTGAAGAAGAATATAAATGACATTCTCATAGTTATAATAGAATTATTCTCACACACTAGAATGCTCTTTAAAATATAGAATGCTCTATATAATTGTGTGTATATATTTATGTAAATTTAT
Organism: Brasenia schreberi; assembly: GCA_036023115.1. Classification (NCBI taxonomy): domain Eukaryota; kingdom Viridiplantae; phylum Streptophyta; class Magnoliopsida; order Nymphaeales; family Cabombaceae; genus Brasenia; species Brasenia schreberi. The sequence continues at coordinate 23,688,415 of JAYKKT010000092.1, forward strand.
TTTCTTATTATGTTTTTTAATAGTGGAATACCCGTACCTTAGTTTTTTTTTAAAATTGTGTACCCCTGTACCCGTATCAAGTACCAGTACCATACTCATATCCATGCAACATATAACCCAATTTATCATGAGAGGACCAAGCATATTGAGGTCAACTATCACTTCATAAGAGAAAAAGTCACCAAAAAGTAATTCTAATTGATTTATATCCAGTCTGAAAATCAGTATGCATACATCCTTACCAAAGCTGTCAACATAAGGATTCTTGAGAGTGTTCTTCCCAAGTTAAGAGTCATAATTATTTTTCTCCCAACTTAAGGGAGAGTGTTGAGAAGATGATATGATCCAAGATACAGGATCCAAGATCTCGATCTGTTCTAGGATTGGATCAGTTTAGGGAAAGCCTTAATGATGTATTAGATATATTCTAATGGGGTATTTTAGTCTTTTTAAGTTAGAAAAGATTTTATAAGTATTGTGGTGTAACCCTAAAGTAAGGAACTAATAGAAAAGTAGAAAGATGCAGCCACAGGAGCACTCTCCTTCAACGAGTTTCCAAGAGCCTTGTATGGGCTTCTATTTTTATGCTAATGAATAAATAGATTTTTTATTTGTTCTTACAACAGTTTGAGCCCCTCCCTTGTGTACATGGTGTCATTGACACATGGCTAGGGTGCTCGAGAGCCTACCCTTTGCGCCCTTGGTATGACGGTGAAGGGTTATCTCATCACATCTGAATCTCTAGAGACCCCACACACATACACAGTGACCAGTATTTTCACATAATTAAGTTTGCAATTTCTCTTGATCACCCATATTAATCAATCATTTAATATATTCACAAGTCTCAATATGACAAAAGAATATCATCATCAACATCCATATAGCAAAATATATTCATCTCTAACATCCAAGCAATCAGGCAACCAACAACACACCCATATAGGCACAACTTTTATCAAACATGCACATTTTTAAGAAGTTATCAACAAATATTGTAAAGAACTCTGCATCTATGAAAGCATTACTAAATCACATTTATAAGAAATGCATATTCAAGGAAATGCAAAACAACTACTAGCATGCTCCTACTAAGAAAAGCATATCCCCTACCTAAAGGAGTATGAAGTAAACTTTGCCCGATAAGGTCCATGTCAATTAGCAATAATCCATATGTAGCATTTTCAAATCATGCCATTCAATACCTAAACATGCATGAAATTGACGACAGCAACTAATTGCCTATTGGATAATGAAACCAACAACTGAAACTGGGCATGAGTCTGATTCTAGACGGCTTTGAAATCACCAAAGTACCTTAATTGGTTCCTACTAAAGGCCCCTAGATCCATAATCACCTACTAAGCTAAGATCATTAAACGGCAATACAACCCTATTAAATTAAAGTATTATGAGCCCAACACTTCAAACTAGGCTCCAATTGGACGTTAGATGCCCCCCAGACCACCTAAAAAACAGACCCTAGAACTATCTTATTGGGCTTAAAATTGGATCCAAATCCATTGAAGATTTGACATTGTTTCTATAACACAGACACAGGACCTTTTAGAAATGGCACAGGGCTGGACACACTCCACTTAATGTGTTTTGGATCCGATTCTCAGATATCAGTTCGTAGACCTGAATTACACCTAATGGGACTCGGTGGTCCTATGACTTGGCTTAGGCCGAGTCATTGGACACTACCCTTATGGTGGTTTCAAAAGACTATTTCAGACGTTTCTGGACACCAAATTAGGCAAATAAAGGTCCCTGGAAAGCTCTAACGAGACCTACACTTTGGTACCTCAGTTGACCAATCACTAGGTTGCTGGAAAAATAAATAAAACTCAAATAGAAAGGGTATCTTAAACACTTTTGATTTTGATTATCCCCCGATGGCTACTGTTCTTGATTTCTTCTTGTTTTAGGATACAAAATGAGCAAAAATACTCTCTTATTCACTATATATAACCTACACTTTGCCTGTTATTTGAAGGAAACTCCTTATTCATTACAACAACTAAGCTTTTTCCCATACTAGATGGGGCTGGTTACATGGATTCTTTGTTTCCACATAGCCCTATCATAATTTGTAGAATCCATGGTAAATAAGTCCAACAAAGTTTTATGTTGGGAAGCCTAACGCAACTCTCCTCCTTTATCCGGGCTTGGGACTGGCCATGCAAGAGTGATCCCTTACACGGGCGGAGTTCTTTCTTATTCATTATGTTTCCAAATAAATTAGGTTTATCTTTTTTCAATTTATAAAATCCTTTCTTCTCCTTTCTAGCTTTATCTAGTATGAAAATTTCCCTCTTTTGGCATTACTTCTCTAGTTCTTTCTTGCTTTGTATTTTTCCTTCTTATGTTCCTCTATGAAATATTCATATTGCATAGTTGAAAGGCTTTATAGAACCCTAATTTTGCTCTAATATCTCAGATTTTTCCCAACCACCATGCCTCCTTTTGCACTAGTATTCTCTCACAGTCTTACCTCATACCTCTTAAGCCACACTTTTAATGAAGGATGCTACAGTCTCCTATCTCATACATTTCCCTCATCCTTAAGCAATGTCAACGGAACATTTAGGAAGTAAGCAAAGCAAATAAGTTGCTAAAAATGTCAGCCAAGTCTACAACTTTATGTTTGAAACTTGGTTTTCCCTTTTCAGGGAAACTGATAGTGCTACTACATTAGGAGCCATAGATGGACAGGCAAAAACCAAATGTTGGATTCAGTAAATTAGGTATTTAGTAAATACAAGTTGGACACATAAGCTACTTAGAACCTAGTAGTGACATAACTAAATTCTTATATGCATGCAATTGATAGCATCAAACTGGAGTAGATGATATGGAGCAGAGCATGCACTTGCATGGGTATCTGGCAAATGCATCCTTTCTGGAACAGAGTTGAACTAAAGAATTTGGGATGTCAAATCTACATGGAAATCCAATGATAAATACGGGATCTAATCAGTCATTGAACTCACCCTTGGCCGCTGCCCAGGCTGATTCCCTATCAAATATGGCTGCCAAAATAGAGCCTAAGAGAAGCCTTTCAAAGAAAATATGTAGGATCTTAGATATTGTTTCTAGAGTCTTTCCCTCAATGAGAGAAGCATTAAATAGTCACAATATTTCTGAAAATACGATGGTTTGTGACCCTTTCATGAACTGGAACAGACAATTCAGGTAACACTGTTCTCATCAATCATCCAGTTACTCTTCTATACATGCTATTGTTAGGAATGCATTATTTCGAACATTAATTTGGAAGGTAGTTATATATTGTCCATCATCACATTGTTTAAAGTTGAAAATAAGAAAATGACTGAAGAAAGTTGATATGAGGTCTAATCTAAGTGAATAGTTATGATTATTACCATCTCAGCAGAGAGTGTACCATCAGATTTCACCCCAGCGAGGAGAAAACACAAAAGGTCCAACCAGTTACGAACAAAGGGGTCTTTTAGCTTCAAAGATTCAATTATATCTGAGAAGGGTCTGAGGAGTTTGGTGGCACCCAGAGCACCTTGAGGTCCCATTTGTATGAACGATTTCAAGAGTGAAGGGGCATAACGTGCACCTGCTGTGGAAAGAATACCCCAGTCACCTCGAATAGCAAGTGGGGGTAAAGCCATTGCAGCAGCTGACATAGGAATCACCGCATCCTGGGAAAGGAAAAAGAAAGACATTGATTATGTTCCTCTAAACCCAGGAATCGCTTGCATCTAGTTCTTGCAAGTATAAGTCTATGCAATCATCTAAGTAATCTAAGTTCAAAATTGCGGTTACATTTCCAAAGAAAAAATGTTTAGTTTTCAGCATATCTAACTGTAGCAAAATCTCTAAACAGACCAGTAGGAAAGCTTTATTTTTCAGGATATAAACAGAAAAAAAATCCTATTTAGATCTAATACATTTTTTTTCTCACATAGGAGCGTCAGTGGTTCAAAACTTTCAGAAAGGCATTGACTTCAAGGGTCCAAACTAATATAGTTCTTCTCATTTAGCATAACTATTAATTACAACTTTTCAAGGCATTTACTTCTAAAGTCAAAACTGAGATAAATACCAGGAATTCAAATAGGAACCATAAATAAAGCAACTAAATTGACAAAGTGACAAGCAACCATGGAATAAAATGTGGATTGTTATGTTCTCATTAACTGATATCAAACTGAAAACCAAAAATTCAAGCCTTTTCCGAAACTAAGTGGTAGTTGGTACATGAGTTCTAATTCTTCATTGACCTCAATCTTGTACTATATTAGCATTTCATGTTTCACCGTTTGTGAATAGATCAAATCAAAACCATGCAGAGTGACTTAAACTTGATAGTAACAAGGTCCTTGCCCTGAGGGGCGTTAGCAAAGTGAGCTGCACAAGCACTGAGAAGTTCAATTCCCTTGGGTCCTATCTCGCTTATGCAAGAGGATTCCCAGCAGAGGCACTCGTGCGAGGTACTATTACTTGGTGTTTTAAGCTGGGTTTCCCAAAACGCTGTTTTACAGAGTTATAAATTGAAAAAGAAAAAAACAATAGGTACTCTTCTGTTAGGAAAGATTGCAGTTTTAGCTTGGTTCCAAAACGCTGTTGATATAAGTTATACATTGAAAAAGAAAAAACAATAGGTACACTTTTACATTAGGAAAGCTAGAAGATAACTGTGGGCTTGAAGTTTGAACCAGATATCACAGTTATATAGTGCAAATCTCACTTTGGCACTAATATGTGTGTCTTTGACATATAAGAGATGTTAAGCGTTTCTATAGTCCTCGACAAAATTTGATCTCTATGGTGATGATCCTCTGGCGACTTCCTTGGACAAATTTAGAACATGTGCAATTACTTCCTTTCAGAATATCTCCGCTTTTTACAAGCTAACAATTATTTCGTTACTCAACTGAAAAGTGAAAATCCTGATGTTGAAGGCAATAGATTTTCATTGTCAAGCTAGATCCTAAACACTGAACATCAATTATTACATAATCTTATATGTAGTCAAAGTCATTTAGTTTTAATAAGTTCTTTTTCATTTTTTTGGTTTTTTCTCTCTATATAGATTTACTCTGCTGACTACACATATAGTGTTTATTCTATTAGAAAGCACACAGGATCAGAATAGTTTTTCCTCAATGAAAGGAGTTTGGAGGGTGAATATTCTCCATGTGTTTTGGAGTGAACCGATGTTTGTATGACACACTTATTAGTTCATTTGAAACTGAAGTTACACACATGAAACAAGAAAAAAGGCTACGTTCATTGAGACACTTTATTTCATAAATTGGCAAAACTTTTTATGGGTTCATGATAGTATTGTTGAAATATATGGAAATGGAGAAATCATGCTTACGAGAAGTTGCCTCCATTCATGAACTGCATCTGCACCAGCATATTTCTCCAGGTCCTGTACATAGGAGTTTCGAGTAACGGAAATATATCAAAATAAAGAAAAGATGCCTGGGATTGAAAGCATGCACCAAGTTGTAGGTCAATAATTACCTTTCTTTCTACATATTTAGACAATTGAGAAAAGTCAAAAAATGAAAGAATATCAATCCTACAAGCAATGTCAAAATCAAACTACAGGTAGACACCCTGTTCCTGCAAATAAATAGTCATCAAACTTTGTAGGTATGCCAAATGGTGTGCTGAGAAATAGTGAAATAATCTCAAGTTCGTACTCAAATCAAGCACTCAAGAGAATGAAAAGTTTTTATTTTATTTATCTATGATGCAAATATAAAAATCTATGATGGAATTTGAAAAGGTGTAGAAGCCAAACGAGGCTTTTGCCTCTTACATGTATTAGAGGATGATGGAGCAAAAGCGAACCATGGAGATTCCTAATGGATAGGACTGCTTAACCAAAAAAATACAAACAATAGAAAAGGGAAAAAAGAACAAAAAAAGAAAGATAAAACTAAACAACTCTAGCAATCATACAAAAGGAGATCCTAAGGAAATGTTACTCATGGAAACGAAGAAAATTATGCATAGAAAAGGCATATACATACATCGCAACATAATAAGATTGATGCTAGAACACCCGTAGTTACAAAAGACATGGATTTTCATAAAAGGTAAGAAAGAGAGCAGCCAAGAATCAGGATCTACCGTATCTTGATTAACAAAAAGGAAGGCAATTAACGTGTCAAAATTCTAGAAGAATGAATCTAGAACTTAAAAAGTTGTCCAAGAGAGAAAAGAAGATGCTCAACCCATGGAAGGGATTTCCCTTTGCATAACCAGTCTCAAGCACAGATAAAGGAGGAGGGTTGTGTTAGGTAGCCAACAGAAAAGGTAAAACTTTGTCAGGTCCCAGGGGGTGTCATGTTAGTTAAGCATGATTGGGTCACAATAGTACTAGGATAGTAACTTTTTATGAATTGGACTTTCAGCAAGACAGCACCACATAAAGTACAAGTTTAACATTCAACTAACACATGAATTATGGTATATGGTCTTATTTTTTACTAATAACATGGTTATAACTAGATCTGATAACACATGATTAAACATGGTTATACGGAACAACAAACTATGCATCATAAGAAAAAACTTGAAATAGTTGGCAATACAAATTGCAGTTGCAACCAATGTTCTTGCCAAATGATTGGAAGTCAAAGAGAAATTACTAGCAAGGCACTCACCTTGAGAAAATCTGTGGGCCCTATGCGGCTGAGGAAGTCACCTTCAGGTAAGTAGACCATCCATGAATCATATCTAGCACATGGAACAGACTCGCCCAATGCATCTAAAACCTAAAGGGGAACAAGAAATCTGCTCCTTTAATAAACAATAAGCTTCTTTCATAGAGTCCACTTTAGCTCACAAAGAAAAACAACAAATTTCTGTAAATTAAAGAGAAGTAATCATGACAGAGTGCAAGAATAATGAGAGTTCTCTCTGTAGTTCCAAATATGAAAAGCACGGAAACTGCAACACTGAAGTACCAACTATCAAGTAATGTGTCTTATTACAAAAGTAAAGCAAATTAAACAATTTCGTTGTAGTTTTCAAATAAGCTAATGCCAGCATATTGGCTGAACTCATTACCAGCTATTTCCAGGTTATAGTAAATCGCAAGGCTGCTATAAAAAGATAAGAATGATCCTACAGAAAAGAACTATAAGGGCACATGCTCCATTTATACTTACTACGTGAAAATAGAGATAGGAAATATGTTGTAAATATTAGTCAAAAATCTCTGCAAACGTTTGGCAAGACATATAAAAGAAACCTTGTCTCTTCAGATCAATAAAAAATTCTCTCCCTGAACCGTCATAGAAATTGCACCACACCTAACCATGGCACATCAAGATCATACAATATGCAAGTTCATGGGAACATAGAAAAGCGCAATCTTGTAAAGATTAGTGCAGAATGAATACCTGTGCAAGAGGATTGGCTTGGGGCCCTCTTGACTGAAACCCCGAAAATAAAGATGGACCCGAGTCAAATTTATAACCCTTGATTTCAAATGAATGGGCAGCACCCCCGGGGAGATCATGGCTTTCTAATACCAGAACATCTTGCCCATATTTGGCCAAGAGACCTGCACAACATAGCCCTCCAATGCCACTTCCTATGACAATAACATCTGCCTCCAAGGTTCCTTCAAAATTATTCAGTTATCATACACGTGAGGAGCAAATACCTAATTCCAGGGAAGTGTTCATGACTTAGTGTTCCTTCTTTTTTTTAAATCATAAGTGCCTTTTTGAGAGTTTGAAAACAACAAGAAATCGGGACCATTAATGTACGTACGTATGTATGTATATAACTTTTTAAATTCTGTATAACCAAGTCAATGAAACCACCATCTGAGTGTACACATGATTAAGGAGGAAATAAGCTAGGATCAGTTTCACATATATTAGAAATTTTACGAAATAATGTTTCTTTTTTACCAAGGTAAATTGAGTAGCTTATCTTCCCTGGTGCTGGCAAATATAACTTATTATGAAAGTAGCTCATGTCAAACAGGATATTAAATCGTTGTCTTTTTCTTCATAGTTTACATTATTTACAATGTTAATTATATATATTATCCCTTCTATATGTTTAGGCACTAACTTTTTCCATCTAGTGTCCTTTTCTTTCCAAAACATCATAAGATTTTTCCTCACTAATATGTTCAAATCAACCTCATGACATGTTTGCTTCATGGTAAAGGGGATGAGAACATATGAAAACGCATGGTTTTCACATGGTTGAAACAAACAAATGATAACCGCAATACATGGTTGAATGGGAAAAAAATGTCTCAATGGCCTAAACTCATAAAGAGGTGCTAAAAGCGTCACAAGTGATTACATAGTTATAAGGAAAAACTGTGAGCACTCGGACATTTGTTGAACTTGACGGCTATCGGGAAGTCGATCTGAAATCCTTGCACGAAAGCTATTAATCAAGGAACAGAAGATTGACATGCAAAGGAATGATTTCGGAGAGTTTTACAGCAAGGCAATCAAAGAAGGCCAGCCAAATGTTTCATTGCATGGGACTGGGAGTAAAGTTTAACACAACAAGCGTTAAATTGTGGGAAGAGCGCGGTTTTGGTAACAACGCCCTCCTTACGACAGAGTTGAAATTATGTACCTCTAAATAACGCCACTCAGATATCCGGGCTAGCGTGTAACTCAACAGAACCTTCGACTTCGAGGTCACGATTTTCACGGCACACACACCCGCGTGCGCGTGCACACATACACATATATACATAGACATATCCAGTTTTGGTGAGTCCGAAACCTGGAACCGTAACCATCTTGTTTAATCGTTAAGTCCGGAATAATGTAAAAAAATAAATTTATAAGAAAAATTTTAGAAAATTATCGAGACTGGCAATTTTGAATTACCGATTCCAGTTTGGACCCGATTCTGATGGTAAAAGGTGAAACCGTAACTGAATTGGATGAGTCCTGGTTTCAGTTTCACCGTTTCTGGGTCCATTCGGTTCCTGTTGGAGCCAGTCATGTTTATATATTTATATAGAGAGGGAGAGAAAGAGGTCCGTGCTCTCTCTCTCTCTCTCTCTCTCTCTCTCTCTCTCTCTATATATATATATATATATATATATATATATATATATATATATATATATATAATCATTTTATTGGATATAAAGTTGGTCGAGGGGGTAAGTGTACTAATTCACGAGTTCAATACCTGGGGTTAGGTTGACCCGACTCTTACCACACCCTTGCAGGTAGAGTTTGGTAAGAAAAGAATAGTTCGATATCATCTGGGTCAAACTAAATATGGCCCTTTCGTATTTGGATTAAATGTTAGTAAAAGTTCGAATATGAATCATTAATATTTAGCTATGTATACATTCATAATATAAGAACTGGATACGTTCTCCATGTGGTACGCCCTATACCTCGATAGGGACCAGTGCCCCCCAACAGTGTGCGTCTCAGACTCGAACTTACCCGCACCCAACCCATTCGTGATCCGTCCTCTTGGAATTGAACTTGTAAAAGTCCTGGTCTTATGAGTTGGCAAGAAGGTTCTGATCATAAATTTCTCTTGATCGCCCCAAGGAATATAATCTCGGCTTTGTTCTTCTATAAAACTAATAATGTGGTGTGGTTTATGAGGATATCTTTAAGTACGTTTTTGCCAAAAACTACACGCATATGCAAAGGAGTGAGAGGTAGTGTGCCCGGCATTCCATAATGCACGGATTCGGATATTCCTGCCCAGGTGACCCGGATCGAACAGAACTGTAAAATTTATAATTTACAAGTGACTCGCGGGTTTAGGACCCAAAAATTTAAACTCGCTATAATATCTATTTATTTTGGAGCAGACTACTGTAATATTAGGCCCCATAATTTTCGCTTTAGGCCTCAACTTGTCTGTTAACAATTGTCACTTCATAGCAACTTGAACCCTGATAGAAGCTAGAAACAAACTCCTCCGCCCCGGTTAAGCTTTTGGATTAACCAAACGTTGAAACGCTAACCATGCATCTAAAATATGTAAAACCTGAGCTTGCTTTCTGTAATTCCAAAACTATGTGGTCGGTTTTCAAAAGATTTCTCGTTATTAAACTATTCAAAAAGATTAAAAAAAACTTTTGGGAACTTTGTACCTCAAAAAACTATATTTTTTAAACACGGATATAAATCCGAATAGCCCCACCATTGCGTTGCATGTGATTCATAACGTAATTAATAATCCTGATTTATTCAATAAATTCGGATTTTGATTTGGACTAGCACTCAAAAACTCTGCATGCTAAAATCTGAATCCAATATAAAATTGGATCTTGTGATTCTTGCCAACAAGATTCGGGTTGGTTGGATAACCTTCCTAGATCAATCTCGCCATACATTTAATTTACCGTTTTCCCTTGTGAACCGAAAACTCTAAGAAAATGTCAAGAAAAGATTTGCTTAAAGTTTCTCGTTTCTAAGAAACATTCTTTTGGAGTTTTTTGTTTCTCAAAAATATTCTCTTTAAACCTGAAAAACAAGTTCAATTGTCAAACTCTCTCTCTCAATTTAAATAGGACAATCCAAAGTCTTATTGCTATTCCACTGCTTTGCTTTAATCTTTGCTCAGTCGAAAAGCCGAACTTTTAGACTCTCTCTATTTCATTTTCAATATAAAACTCTGCTACTGTTGTCTTTTTCGCTTTTGCTCAGTTGGAGAATTGGTGTTTCTCTTTCCCCACAAAGAGAGAAACTCAATTTCTGACGATAATGCTTAAAAGTTAATGTATTTTTTATATTTATGAGTTCAATGCAATTAGATATTAAATTTATACTGTAAAATGCTTTTTTTATATACATGTTTTTCGGTTTTGTTCTGTAGATTTGCTTTTCGTGTGTCCTGTTTTCCTTTTCGTTCCGGTCTCGTTTCTGAAATGTGCAACAAATGCAGCGTAACATCCATTTTTTCTACAAACTTCACTTCTTTTTTGTTTCTTTTTGTAGATGAAACGCTAAGCAAAGCATCCGCACAGTCGAAGATAAACAGTAGAGAGAAATCCGATGAAGAAAGGCAGGGTAAAAGAGGACCTGGGATGCGTTTGGCGCGGGAATCGAGGGACGTGACTCCGCCGGAAGTTGAAATCCTGGCCGTGATCTCCCGGCGAATCTTACGACGCTGGAGTTCGAGCCCCCGGCGCGACGGCTGGAGTTGCAATGGGCGGCCTAGAAGAACACACTCCATCCCCTCTCTCTCTCTCTCAAGGGGACGAAGAACGGCTCTGTCGTGGCAATTGGCTGGCCGTGTTCCAGTGAGAGAACGTCGAGTGCCGATTGAGGATGTGGACGGGTCGGATATGGATAAGCTATCCAAACCCAAACCTCGCTAAGATTATAATGCATCTAATCAATCTCCAAACACGGATACTGGATTAGGACACGTAACTTTCCACCAGTAGCGTCCTTTACAATTTATGCTAGAAATTAAAAAAAAAAGCATCAGTTGTATCAAAAAGAAGAGGCCGAAGTCACACCTACGTATGCACTCTTTCAGAGTCGAACTCCCTACTAAAACTCTACCCAGAGAAGCTCCTAAGCGTAATTGATATTTGAAATTCCTAACTGGAGATTTATTTCTGCCCAAAAAGATGGCAGCAATCCGTCTACACAATCAAACAACAATAACAATTGTGCTTCACAACAAATATTTCCCAATCATGGTATGGGTGTCGGATGCTTCCAACACCAACTCCAAATGCCTCACCTGAAAGCGGAGGCAATAACCTAATTTTCATGAACAAACACCAGTGAAAAATATTTTCATGAAAAGAATCTTTCGACCTATTGGTTTCTGTACTTTCCAACACAGCAGTGGTGGATCTACATCGAGACGAGGTGGGGCAGCTGCCTCACCTGAAATATAAAAAACAAATGGAAAATCTACAGGCATGATTGAATCCTGATTATTATACATACTTCGCCCCACCTTAAATGGTTGAATCAGTGAGTGATCCAGTTGCACCTACTTGGTCTTGTGAAATGAATAAATTCACGAGATAATATTCTAAGAGTCGTCTATCCAAGAGGCATCTCAAGTGGGATCCTGTCACACATTACATTGTAAACTTAGAGAAGGAAAACGGCAATTCGCGAAGCGGGCACCATGATAACAGACCAAGTAATTTTGGTAATTTGGCTGTCAACCGTGACACACACCAAGCATAAGCTTGCTGGCACATGACATCATACGTTTCCATTAATGCAAGATCTCAAGCATCCACACATTGGCATCTTATTCCACTAGTGAATCTGATCATACTCAGACAACATCCAATCTTCTCACATTGTGACTTTTGGTTATGGTCTCAACACCAAATCAGAATCTGAATTGGACTAATAACTAAGATTGCCAGTCATAAGAAATGCGATTTGGAATAAACTCAAAACCGTCGCCTTTTACATAGTAGGCATTGTTGCTTTTTTCAAGCCCTTCGAGCATGGCTTTCTCCGGGGTCGGAATACCTCGAATTCCATCAACCAAAGAAATCGACCTTCAGTAAGGAGATCATGGGGGCCAATATAAGCCCATTATCAAATCGGAAACACTAGTAACATCCAATTAGGCCAACAATTTCACTTATAACTGTCAACTTTCATTTTAATGAAATTATGTTTCATATTGCGTCAGTGTCATTGCCCTCTCCATTTGCTTCTTGATTTCTCTTATGATATTCCACCATGCATGATCGTTAAGAACAAGGGCTAGCAACCACACACCGCATTCCTGATGGGGTACAAAATTATACTTAAACTCCAACTCATGTAGATCCCATTTGCATGTTTGAGTCGAGCCAAGCACATCAAGATTAACTAAGCTAAATGAACTGAACATAAAGTTTCACCTTACGATTACCTATTTTTTAATTTTAATTTTGCCATTTGCATTTTATCAGAATTATAACTTGGATGCATATAAACATAATGTTACCATGTGCCATGTATAATCACAAGATTAGTTCCCTTACCATGCTTTTCATTCTACAAGCACAAACGAACACAGCACGCACACATGCACACAAACTTGTGAGTATTCAGTTGATATAGCTTAATAAGCCACCACTTGGTACATGTAGAAGGTAAACAGATCCATAACAAGACAACCTGGACCGGGACTAAACTAATGGGTTGGTTCGTCTCCCGGCCCCCTCGAGAAACATATGGCTGGGTTTATCATCTTTGCATCTCAAGATTGTCAACCTAATGATGTTGAGATGAAGATGTGGGAGTTGAACCTGAACCAGCATGGCCAGGTAGCACCAGTAGCAGAAACAATGATATTGGTATTTTTCAATGAGAACCAGACCGATAGTTTGAACTGAACCAGGCCGATCAGTCGACCGGACCTGAAACAGTAATCCAGTTGGTTACAGCTCCTCCCATGGCACTGGTTCCGGTTCCATTTCATAAGTATTTTTTTTTTATCTTAGTTTATTTGGCCTTTTCTTGGTTTTTGGCTCAAAAGGTAACACGGACGGAATTTGGATTTGCACACATAATATCAGTATTTAGTCTTTCCGTACCCATTACTGCTAAAATTTACCCTCGGGCACAAAGCTAACTTGTGGTATTCATCCCAATTAAGTCATATAAAACGGAATTTGGAATTGCACACATGATATCCTTATATACACATGCAGAAACGGATAAACTATTTGCTCAGCAAGCATCGATGAGTGTGTTCATGAGCTCCATTCTCATGGTAAAACACGAAAATGGAAGTACCTTTTACTGAATCAAGTTTGAACTAGAACAGCATAGAGAGTGTATATATATATATATATCATGCAGTCTGAAAAGAGGGCTTAATGAAAACATAACAAACCGAAGTTGCCCCATAATCCAACTGAATAGTATTTTTTCAAGTCACTCTCCAAGCTGATCATCTGGCATACACAACTACAGCATCGATAAATGAAGCATAAACTACTATTTATATTTATTACCAGAGAAACCGCACAAGAAAGAGGTTTGCACTTTGACCACCCGGCATTGAACTCTTACGACTAGGACCCCTCTCCCAGGTCCTATACTATCATTCTGTGATTGTGATCTTAAATTTTCTCAAAAAAGGTAGCCAAAACTAAGCACCAAAGACATTTTATATGTTGCAAGTCAATCTAAAGTAACGTTATCAAAGTATTGAATGAAAGTTTCCCTGCATTTCCGAGTAACGCACCTGAGAAACTTGAACTTGGTAGAGAAGGATGGAAAAGAATTACCAAGGGGTCGATCGTATGAGAAACCCCACACAGGGAATGTTCCAAGAGTGATAATGGAGCAACAGCTTCAAGGAATTTGAAATACCAAACCAGAATGCTCGAATGATTCTTCCTTTCCACCAGCATATCCAGCAATACCTTCAGCTGAGACAATAAACCAAAATCGTGCATCGTTCGCTGGTGTTCAGCACGTTCTTAACACACTCTCCCGTGAGAGATGACCTATGTTGAACTCTCATTCATTCACCTCAGCACCCAAACAACTCTCTTACTATTATTCTGATAATTCCACCCTTAAATAGCAAACACCTCTAACAGATGCAGTTTCTACTTGTGCAAGCGTAAAAGTGATCAAAGTCCAGTTTTAGCACGCTTCATCCCAGAACTGTTAAAGGGGGAGACACTGGGGCTCATGTGCGGGCTCTCTTCTCTAAGAGTGCCATTCAACAAAGCCAGCTCTCTTAATTGCTGCCTCTTGTAGTAGTCCAATGATTCATCCTATGAACATGTAAATATGTAAATAAACAAGTGAGCGAACAAAGCACATATATACCTATAAATAAACATAACTAAGCTGGAATTTCAACAGGCCAGGCTCTTGTAGTAGTCAAAAACCCACTACTAATTTCCTACTTCATGTAAACATTTTGAAAATGGACAGGAGCAGGGTTTGATGACCAAGTCCAACATCACTGAATTTTGAGTAGGACATGTATAATGCCGTATCATTAACAGTATACATATGTACTGAGTTGGACATGGATATGGCTACGGCTAGACATGTTCGGTTCCGAGGTACTCAGAACCAGGAACCGTAACCAAACCCTACAGCGGAAGATTCTGGTTCTGGATGTGGTTCCAAATCCAGATCTGGTTTTATAATGGTTCAGGTTTCATGATGGGTTTTAATCCAGTTTTAGAGGGTTTCGAATCGGGGGTTTTATGATTTTAAATTCGGTTTCGGGGTAGTTCCGGATCCGGTTATGGTAGATATGGATCCTTTTTTTTATGGTTTGAATCTAGTTCCAAAGCAGTTATAAATCCGACTCCAAAACCAGTTTGTTGATGGTTTCAAATCTGGTTTCATGATGATTTTGGATCCGGATCCAAATCCGGATAAGTTATATAACTATTAAATAATTTAAGCTATATATATGACAGTCTAAGACTATAAGTTATATAAGACTATATAAATTTATAAATATAAGTCATGATACATATATTACATTAAAAAATGTATAGTTACATTATATAAATTCTTATATATACTTATAACTTATAAGTATTAAGTTTATTAATTAATTTACGTATCCATAATATATTGCATTACAAATTATATGTACATTATGTAGTAGACTAATAGTAATGGAATTATATAAGTATATAATAATATATATTTAAGGTAACTATGTAAGTATATAGCATATTATATAGTATAACTACTACATAGTGTACTACATTATATATTGTATATAATATAATAATGTATTATATATAACTATATAATATACTATAATATACAGTAATATGTTATGTACACTATGTATACTATATATTTACATATAATACATTATATAAGTAATATATATACGCCATATAATACATTAATATGCTATATACAATATATATGATATATGTAATGTATTATATAATATAACTAGTAATACTACATTACATAGTATACATAACATAATAATGTATTATATGTAAATATATAGTATACTATACATAATATATTACATTATAAATTGTATGTGCACTATGTAGTACACCAGTAGTAATGTAATTATATAAATATATAGTAATATACATGTAATATAATAATATAACTATATAAGTATATAGTATGTATTATAATATGTATTGTATAGTACTATATGTATAATATATTATTATGCTATGCACACTATGTAATTTAGTATACCATATATAATACATTATATGTTATGTACTACATACTTACATATAATATATTATTATGCTATATAGTACTATACATATGTTAAATTACTACTAGTCTACTACATGGTATACATAAAATTTATAATATAATATATTATGTATAGTATATTATATACTGTATTATATGATGTACATATAGATATATTACTTATATAGTGTATTATATGTAAGTACATAATATACATAGTGTACATAGCATGGTATTGTACACTATAGTATACTATAATAGTAACATATAATATATTATTATAATATATACACTATGTAATGTAGTAGACTAGTTATACTATATAATATATGTATGTAATATACTTATATAGTTACATTACTATCAGTGTACTAGATAGTTTACATATAATTTGTAATGTAATATATTATGTATACATATATTAATTAATGAATGTAATACTTATAAGTTACAAGTTATATAATAAAAACTTATATAATATAACTATACCCTTTTTAATGTATATTATGTATATAATATAATATATTATACACTAACACTTATAGTTATAAACTTATATAGTCTTATATAACTTACATATAGACTCTTATATATACTTTAAGTTGTTTAATAATTACATAATTAAACCATATCCGAAATCAGATTCGAAACCATAAAAAACTTGTCGGATCCAGATTCAGAGCTGCCTCAAAACTTAATTCAAAACCATTAAAAAACCTAGATTCAGAACCATCCAGAACCAGATCTAGAACCGAAACCGATGATTTGATTTGGAACCGCCCCCGTGATTGGAAACAAAACCCAAACAGTGGTTCCAGTTTTGGACCAATATTCCAAATACACAAACCTTAACCGAACCGGGACATGTTTGGGTCCGGTTACGGTTCTGAAACTGGAACCGGCAGGTCCGATTTTATCCGATTTGTGGGCCGAATCAGTTTCGAGTCGAACTGCCGATCTGGATCCGAACCGTCCATGTCTAGCTGCGGCTACTACTTCTACTAGAAGAGTTCCTCTAATATAGCCACCAACTCATCATGGCTCACAAGTCCACATCAAAGGTCATCACTCGAACTAGAACAAACTTTAGCTTGGCATAGCCAAATGACAGGACAGCCCCGTCCTAGCTAGTCTTTCATTTCTCTACCTAAAACTGGGGAGATTGGAGAAAACCTGGTAACAACTCAATCCTAGTTGGTTAAGCTCAAAGGAATGGAGTATCAGTTCCAGGCAGCACAGTCACCAAGAGTATACAAGGTCTAAGGTAGATATTACTAATGAATAATAGGAAATGAAGAACGTTTTTACCACTGGCTTTAAGAGATCCTCCAATATTGTGACAGCCTGCCTTAGCCGTGAGTCGATCACATTAGCAGGTAATTTAGCCTCCAGGATAACATGTAATGGTTCATTTAAATGTTCATACCCAGGTTTATCTCTCAATTTTTCTTCCTGCATATGCATATTATGTCACAAGGTTAGGGAGAAAAAGCTCAAGATCCTATGTTAACAAGAATATAGCAAAAAGTAGTTAAACCCTTCCCATCCAGCAACGAGCACAATCAAGGAAAAAAGGGTGCCAATCAAATAGCATTGGATGAAGCTAAAAACAGAAAACGGAGAACTTCTGATGAGGATGGTTACATAGTAGAACAGTAACCAATAACCATTATTGATCAGAAATGTAAAATAGTATTCATTGAGGGTGTTGATCAAATTCATGTTCGATTCCCATTGTGCGCATATCTTTGAACAAATGTTAAAAAGGTGCAACTGAGACAAAGGACCAATGGATTCTATAAGGGACAGTTAATCTATGTTGGTCTTGTCTGATCAGTAGCCTAATAAGCCAGGATAAAAATTTTAATCACCACGAAATTAAAAGCAGTAGATAATCTCTTAGATTGGAGAGACCATTGTCACTCTTCATATGTGGAAGTGTGAATTTGACTATGGAAAACACATAAGAACATTTTAAACATTGACAAGGCAATAATAAATATCCGTACAGTCAAATCCAACACAATCCGCCCATTCAACTAAGAGAATATCTCAGAAGTAATACCTTTACAGAGTCTTTAACTGAGCCTCGGCCTCTTATATACACTCTACATTGTGTTGTAGCTTCAACCCTTTTCAAGGAGTTCCCCCGTGGTCCCAATAGTCGACCAACAAAATTATACTAGCCAAAGATCAAAATCAGAGACGAACAAAGACAAATTTAGCAAACCAAGGAATCCAGTATGAATATGTCAATATGTGGACAACCAGAATTAGTCTGCATACATACATTAGGGAACTTGTCAACTGGGACATCCAATCTTACAAGTTTTGTTACAACCGGAATTGTAGGAATTCCAGGTGCTCCATGCCAACCCAACTGTGATGCTTGCGAAATGCTCATCCTCTGAAGAGATATATTCTCCTAATAATAAATTTTCGTTTAGTCTTTTGATGATGATGTGAAAAGTAGGCTGTGCTAAAATGAGAATAAATAGGAAAGAGCGGAACAATATAAGAACATTACTAAGATACAATACTGACCATTCAAATGTAAGATCTACATAAAGAATAAAGAGATCATGTATACATTTGTTATAAACAATTACAAAACCATAGAGGCACATGAGCAGAGCAGGATTTTCAAAGATTGCTCACCAATTCAGGCTTCTGAGAGGCACAAAGTGTTTTTTTCTCAATCCCCTCAATTAATTTGTTGTTAGCACATAGCAGCGGAGATGCTATTGCTCAAAATTATTGATTGTAAGCTTCAACAAGGCATCTCAATCTCAAGATCTAAGATAATGTGCTTACATGTTCAGGCAGAAGAAATGTGATGAACCTTAGTAGCATAGATACCATTGGATTGACAGCTAGAATGGAAAAGTCATACAACATTCCACAACATTAAATGATTACGATACAGGTTACCTAGACAGAAGCAATACTGATTTTGGCCAAAGTAAAGCCATTAAATTTTGAAGTGAGCTAATGAATGGTACACCGAAATTCACAAATGCAACAGTATAAGTTGGAGTAATCGAGCTAGATTTGACTGTTCCGCCTACAGTAGACATTTGAGCAGTAAAAGGGCAAGGAAATACGGTTACGCCAACTCAAAGCAAATGATGGGATGTTCTATATGAGATCGCTTCTCACTCTTAATAAATTTTGTTATTGTCCAAAGAAATTTTATCCTACACAAAATACTGGCTTCTTATCTTCACAAATGCAGCCAAACAAAATTATCATCACTTAGCTCCTCCAAACCATCACGTGCTTTGCTTCTCTCATTCTTCCTGCCATGCTTTGGACTGCAGTCCAGCTCAATCTTATATGCTTCCACCCATTCCTCAGTCAACTGCCATTCTCCAGCTCGTTGATGCCCCATTGTTGAACTGTGAAGGGTGTCAAAGTGTACAACCATTGACAAACTCACTGCTACCAGTATTCATACTTTTAAATTTTTAATCACCAACCTCCCAAAATAAGACAGCCTTCTATGAAGAGAAGCTCAAGGCAGTGTTGTCCGTATTGCACCGTATCGATACGTATCGTATCGTGGGCCACCACGATACGATATGGGGGCCCGTATCGCAGGTGCGGGCATATCGCCCGTATCGTACGGTACGGGCGATACGCACTAAAAAAAATTTCAATTTTTTTTTTCAATTTTTTTTGGTTAATCGGGAAGCGGCAAAAGAGGGGAACTCCGACACCTTGGCTGTTTGCTAAAGATATAAACAGGTTTTTTACCTACACAACAATTATCTTTTAAATATATTTTAAATCCATATTTGTATCTACCAATATATCATGAGTTAACATATACGAGATGATATTTTCCTTCTCATAACTATATAATGAACATAGTGATATTTAACAAGATTGTTTTTTTTAATTATCAGTCCTACTCCAAAGCTTGATTTCTCATTGAAGAAACCAAAGTTGGTTAACGCGACACCTTATGGGCATGCCGCAACCCGAATCCGTGAATCTGCTCGAGTCACTTCCCATGCTCAGATTGGTGCAACCCTACTTAGTAAATACTCAACAAGGTTTGCCACGAATCAGGTTCAAGATGTTGGATTCCAAATCAGAACCAATATTGAGTATATAGGATAGTGCTCCATAGTCAAAGTCAATAGACTCAATACCATAGAAAGCAAGATCATGTTATTCGAGCAGATTCACACATTCGGTGTTTGTGAAGAGGGGAGAAGAGAGAAGTGAAGAGTGGCCAGAAAGCAGAAACTTTAAAAAAAAAAATTGAATTTTTTTTTGAATTTTTTTTTTCGAAAAAAAGGGCGTAATACACGCCCGTATCATGGAGCCCAACGATACCCGATACGATATGCGTCAGACAACACTGGCTCAGGGGAAAACAAAATTGATGCCAGATTAGCTATACCTCAGTGAACACGAGTTATAACTTGACATAAAAGCAACTCGTATAACATATACAACAACTAAGCCTTTTCTCATACTAGATGTGGTCAGCTATATGGATTCTTTGTTTCCATAAAGCTCGATCATGTGACATGCTAACCGTTAACTCAACATAAGCTAAATCATGTTTTATTGTTTCATTCCAACATTTTTGTGGTCTTCCTCTTTTAACATTTTTAAAATCTAGTTTCTCATACCTTAATGGTGCTTCCTTTGGTCATCTTTCTACATGTCCAAACTATTTTAAATGATGCTCTCTCATTTTGTCATTCATTAGTGCCACTCTCAATTTATTTATAATAACCTCATTGCGAATATGGTCTTTTCTTGTGGACCACTCATCAATCTCAACATCTTCATTTCTGCCACGAACATCTTTGGTAGATGATGATTAACTGCCCAATACCCAGAACCTATACAACATAACGGGTCTAATTATTGTTTTATAATATTTATCTTTCAACTTTAATAGTATCATGTACCATCCAACTAAGCTCGTATAACATATATACATGAAAATTGGATCTGATTTCCTCCCTTACAAAAGATTAATTCAATTTACATCATAGATTAACAAACCTCTGTCTGCATGCCTAACCATCCCTCCAAATCCATTGCTGCACCATTTGAGAGAAAGCTCACTGACCGCAAAGGGCTTCCATGATCAATCCTTTCATCAACGAAACCCTGGCTAGATGCCAACCCAGATGCACGAACAATTTCTGCAGAAAGAAAACAACAGCACAATAACATCCTTTGTGCACAGTAACCATCAAATTATTCAACAAATATGTTGTTTAAATACCAGATTGGAAGAAAAAGGTAAACAATCTCTCTTCTACCTCCCAATGGAAAAGCTAAAATAAAAGCAGAAAACAAAAATGAAAAGAAAACTTCTCCAGCCATTGCACAATGTAATGATTGTAATCATGCTTCAACAGAAGTTCAGATAAATTTAAGCAAAATAGGAACAAACCAAAGAGAAAGCCCTATGTGAACTGTGAATAAAAGAAGGCAGTAAAGGTGGAAAGGAAACCACCAAAAATCTGACAGTCAAAAGTACAACACAAGAGTTCTATATTCTATCTTTAGTAGAGCTAACAAGACTTTGTGAGATGAATGGTGAAGTACTTACTGTATTCAAGAAATATCACATAAATCTAAAATTAGTTACAACAACAACAACTAAGCCTTTTCCCATACTAGATGGGGTCGGCTACATGGATTCTTTGTTTTCACAAAGCCCTATCATAATTTGTAGAATCCATGGTAGATAAGTCCGACAAAGTTTTACGTTGACTGTCGGAAGCCTAACGCAACCCTCCTTTATCTGGGCTTGGGACCAGCCATCTAAAATTCGTTAGACAAGAAAATACCCTAGAGAATAAATACAATTTTTTTATTTAAGAATGGTCATCGGTATCTAGGAATGACAAATGAAAACATAAGGATTGAAGGTGTCAGTTTGTTGTAGCATCCACCATCAGAAGCTAGAGAACCAAATCAAAGCAATCATGATTTTGAATCACCCAAAACACACTAAAAGATACACAGGATGACTAGAAACCAATTTCTCAAGGCATTGGCTTCATCTCAACTTTTCCTAATGGACAATGATACATGGAACCATTTTACTGGAACAAAACAGAACACAAAAGAATAACAGCAAGATCAGCATTGGCCTTTCAAAGGCTTGCTTGGAGGAAACATCTCCCAGTTGGAAATATGTAAGCTCAACGAGTAGCAAGTCAATAGCAAGAATATGTGCAGCAGTTCTAATTACTCCAATACGCCAGTGATACTTCCATACAGGTTAGGATATGACTAGTTTTTTATCAGCAGTTCCAAGTCCGTCACTCTGCATTCTCGAGGACAATTTGATAACAGGTGACAACTCAGAGAAGAACTTCTTAGGCTTATGTAGGACGTCAAGCAGTGTAATCATACATTTGACAACAAACCCTAAGTAGGTCCACAGTTGTGAAACCGAACTAAAAGCATACCTTTGCAAGTTCAGGGGGTCAAAGAACACAGAAAGCAAAAATTCTTACACAATACAATCTGATGGAAATCATTAATCCTTCACTGATAGGGTAAACGCATTCAATGTGAATACAATTGAAGAACCACCAAGTAAACTATCGAACAAAGATACAGAATTTATATCCCAGCTTCTCCAACTGATGGCTAAACTAGTGTCAAAATAAACGCATTGCCATTTGCACCATAGATTGCAGCTAGATGCATTCGGCTGTGCAACTAAATAGTATAAATTAAAAAACCTAAAAAAAACATGATAACTAAGATGCAAAGAACAGCAAAATACAGTTCATCCTGCAGCAGAAATGGCAACCTTGACTGAGCAAGCGACTGCAAAGTGGCAGAACTTGTATGAACGGCCCCAGTTTCTGCCTCTCCGCCAACAATTCAGCCAAATATCTGTTACTGTTTCACCAAAGCATAAGAAACCATAGACATAAGCCATCAGGGATGAAGAAAAGCTAAACAACATACAAAGCCAGCACAAGTAAGAAAATAACCAGAAGCGATAGACTATATCATTCAACTGAAAGCTTCACTTCGAAATAAATGAAATATTAGAAATCAACAGGCGTTAAGGAGCAATTACAAAGAAACCCATGAAGCAACTTTCAAGAAAGAACCAAAATAAATATTCTTTCAAGAGTAAGAGAAAGATGGCTCTAGGGACATAGAAGTAGCCAAATGCAACTCGTAAGACCAATCTAATACTAAGAGGCATGGAATCCACCGACAAAAACAAAGTAGCACAGTAAATAATCTCGACCTCGATCCGGGACCATATTTGTCAGAAGCAAAACAAAGAACAAATCCCACCAAACAAAGAACTGAATAGAATCGAAAGCCATAAAAGGAAACACAAAAGAACAGTTCAAGAGTTGAGCATACGCCGACAATCTGCTCGCATAAAATTAAGGAAAAAATCATAAATGGGCACCCCAAGATATATGTCAAAAATAAAACTTAATGTCCATAACCAATCAAAAACAAGCAAAAACAAAGGCACCCAACGTCCAGAACCAAGAGAAGGAAAGGAGGAGCCAAACTGACCTCTCCCGATCCAAGGAGGCCGTCGATGGCCTCATTGTATTGTACGGAGACGACGGTACTCCCGAAGGTGAGTACTGAAAGTAAGTCCCGGGTGGGATTCTCTCGTTCACAGCCATCTATCTACCACTACAGTCTCTCTCTCCCTCTCGATCAAAATCCTTTTGCTAGGGGCTCCCTCTTTTACCTTCTTAGACGGCAAAATATATCAGTGGAGCAGACGGAGAGAAGAATGGAATTAGCACACACACAACCGATCGGGGTGAGAAGCTGAGTCTTAAAGCAACCCTAGATTTTCTGAGGACGACCTATATCTGTGACTTTTACAAAATGTTTTCTTTTTCTTAGGAAGTTCATAAGAAACCGTTCCACTATAGAGAGAGAGAGGGCGGCCCGCTGTACCCTCCAAAACAGGGCGCCTTGGATACGTTACGGTACGCCGCTCTCTTATAAAAGAGAGACATCCTCTTGCACGTGTGAGTGACGCCATGCATGATATCGCACGTGCGAGGGACGCCAATGCTTGCTGTCAGCTGGTTAGGTGTGGTAATATTGTGCCGACTCGTGTGGACCCGACTCAATCTGACCCCAAAGGAACGGTGGCTAGGTTCAGGTCTCCAGGTACAGGGAATACCCGAACTTTGACTGGGTATAGGAATGGGGAAGGGATAAGAAGTACCACTTCTTTTTAACATAATAGGGTTGAGCAAATAAATTTTTCTAATTCAATTTCACTACTATATCCTTTTAACTACTCTAATATGATGAGTGAACGACCTTTCTCAAACTTACACCAAACACACCTGTCATCTCTTCATTTCTTGTTAATTTTATAATAAATACGTAAGTATTTTTTTATTATATACTATTTACATAAAAAGTTAGTTGCATGTGAAAATATGATTTGAATGACATTCACCAGCACAAGATCACAATCACTTCAGATTACACGTGGAAAGTTGTTTAAAGTATATCTCTCTCATATACATCAATACTCAAACATAATTATCTTTTTTTTCGCACTTATTAAAGGCTAAAGAAAATTTCTTTGAGGTTTATGTGAACTCGACAACCTCAAGAAAATGCATTTTATACTTAAAAATATAAAGAATATATAACCATTACACACTACATACGGCCGAACATTTGAAAAAAGTGAAACTAGACTCTTACATATTTATCTTATGTGTTATAAAACTTCAATACTCATGAAAATACATGTAATAGTTATATTGAACGAAGATATGTAAATACATTATCACTAACAATATTCATATTAGAGATTTTACGATGTCATGTGATATTAGTGAGAGTCTAGATCATATAGTAGTTATTGTAGAACACTTCGAAAACCCATAATTTTTTTCCTAATTTTTATCCATGCATTGTAAATATATATTGTCGTAGTAACATTTGTTTCATCAACCCGCTTCAAATGTGTCAAATATGCTTTGGTTTGTAATTATTTTCTATAAGGTTATTTGTCACACTATACTCAGATTCACTCAATCTCTCTGCAAAAGCATGCCCTTTAAGATACAAGTTTAAATGGTGATTATGTGTCATATTCACTACATTCAACTTTCAATAACCATCGATTACACCATTTCCTCTTAATAAAGACAGATAGTCTATTTTCTTAGTGGTCGTTTACCTACTATTTTTAATATAAATATTTTTACTCGCTCTTTATTTGTCACTCCTTTGATACCCAAGCCATACCTTGCTTATTATGATTTTACTCTTCAAACGAAGAATACCAATAACAATATTATACTTTCTCTCAACATTTCTTACATATTCGATAAGTTTATTATGAATGCTAAACACATAATTTGTCACAAACACTAGTGAATTGTCAAGTCCATCACCCTCGCAATCAATAAATATTTTTTCTACTTCATCAGCCAACTAATTAAAAAATACATCATCCGGTACACTATAATAACTTTCAATCTCCATAGTCTCAGCATAGTAAATACTTTGATAAGTCATTGTCTTCTCATAATCAATTCTATTGTAAGTGTTTCACTCGAGTTATTTGTCATTCTACAATACATAAAGAGATACAAGTTTGAAGCATATATAACATATAACACATGGAGGTGTGACCTAATTGCATCTCACCTTGGCATTGATCATGATTGATCACACAATCCATGAATGTGTTATATTTTGTTGTTTATTTTGTAGGAGAGCATTGTTGTTGGGCTTTGAATTCTCTACTTCAAGAAGAGATGTAGACCAAGCACATCTCCCCATGAGAAAGAGATGTGAAAAAATGGTGTCTCCCCTTCAAGGTGAGACATTGTTTTGTTGCGTCTCTCTTTAAGGAGAGATGCTCCTGGTAATTGTCTCTCCTTAAAGATAGACGTAGTTCTACCACGTTTTAAATAAAAAATTTGGCGAGTAAATTCTTCGATCTAAAATCATGAAACATTAATCAAAACGGTAAAAAAACAACATAAACCTATAAAAAATATGAAGGTATTACTAAGAATCAACCTCTTAAAACCTATAAAAATTTGAAAATCACTCGAATCAATCGTCACTTTCTCTTTCTTTTTCTTATTTCGTAAATCTATGATGATATTCATAAGATATAACCGTGTATTCCTTAATTGCAAAGAAAGCAATAATATCTCTAAATGGATGAAATGTCAATCACCAAAACAAAAAAAAAGGAAATTCCGAAGAGAGAGAAATTATTGTAAGGGTATTTTAAGTATTTATTAAATTAGGGGTGTATATATATATATATATATATATATATATATATATATATATATATAGAGAGAGAGAGAGAGAGAGAGAGAGAGATGCTTCAGCTTAGCCATGCTTTTGGATTAGTTATCTTAGACTTCAACTTACCATTCATCATGATTGATCACACAGTCCATGAATGTGTTATATTTTGTTGTTGATTTTGTAGGATAGCATTGTTGTTGGGCTTTGAATCTCCTAGCATGGAAGAATTACAGAGATGAAACAAAAAAGCAAAGAAGAGGAAGGAAAGATCTTGGTATCGATAATTCGATAACCACACTCATCTTTTCTTTTGTTTATATCTCTCTATACTATGCGTTCTTGGATGTCCATTACGGCTTGTAGAAATGGCTTTCTACCTTAATTAGTTGTTTAATTTGAAAACTATTTTATTTATAAAATGAATTGGTTCATGAAATATGGAACGGGCCCCTCCTTACTTATTGTATGACCAATATGATTAAGGCCTTATGGTCATTTGCATAACGAGAGGTTATCATCTTTCACTTGACCATATGAGCCAAATCAAGATACAATAGTTACTCCCATTATTTAGTGGCTTTCTCAATTATATCATTTTCTTATTGTATCTTGTTATATGGTTTTCATAAGCAATACATTTTTTTCATGATAACAACTCATGTCCATATTTTCATATGGTTGGAAACCCAAAACATGTCTCAATCCTATATTGGTAACATGTTTAGGAAATAAGTCTTCAAAAGTACCTTTTGTCAAGGGGTCTGCTATTTGTAGGAAGGTAAGTGATAAATATTTCATTTTTTGTACCATGTCACTTATATAATGATATTTTATCATAATATGCTTACTCATTCAGCTATCAACTCAACTCTTTATAAAAGTTATAATTATAGTGTTGTCATAGTAAATGACAACTAACTTGTTGGCTATATCCATCTCCAAATTAATGAAGCGGCTTATCCCATCAATACTCAACCTCTTGGGTGTGCAATGCTACACAACCTTGTTTCTTGCATAACCAAGAACAACAATACCAACAAGCAAGAAGACTTGACTAGAGGTTGATTTGTTGTTATTTTTGCTCCCAACAAAGTCAACATCTATGTATCCGCCAATTTTTATTTCATTTACCTTATAGCATCATTTTAAGTCCCTTATTCATTTTACATGTCTCAAGATCCTTTTCACAACGACCCAATATTATCAATGAAGATTACTTTGATATCTACTCACGAGACCAACATAAAAACTAATATAAAGTCTCTACACAATATAGTATACATCAAATTTCCAATAGCTTCAGCATAAGAAACATTTGGTGTATCTTATCTATCACCTAAACGGTCAACTTTATTACTTGTAATCACCTATTCTTAATTTCTTAAAGATATAGTCAATATATCTCTCTTAACTTAGATATAATAGTCTCTCTATCACAGGTAATCTTTATACCTAAGGTATAGGATGCCTTTTTCATATCTTTCATTTCAATTTTTGAACTAAGCAAGTACTTGGTCTTGTTAATCATATCATTGTCATTATGAATCAATAAAATGTCACCTACATACAATGATAAGATGACAAAGTGGCTTTCACTATTCCAAATATAGACATAATGATCAAGTTTATTTGTCACAAACGAGTTCTATGATGATATTTTGAAAAGTTAAATATCATTGACGAGGAGATTGCTTTAAGCTATATATGGATTTCTTCAACCTATATGCTATATGATCGTGAGCTTTAATTACTTATCCTTTGGTCTATTTCATATAAATTGTGTCACAATTCAAAAAAATAGTTTTTACATGAAACTGATGAAATCCAATTTATAAAAGGCAACAATTGCCAAAATTATCCTTATGGATATAAATTTTACTATCTCGAGAATATATTTCAACATAATCAATTTCATCCTTTTGAGAAAAATCTTTTACAACCAACCTTGCTTTAAATTTCTTGATTAAACGTCAACTTTATATATTTTTTTCAATACCCATTTACAACCAATTGTTTTTCTTTTCTTTGGCAAAACTATCAACTCCTAATCTTGGTTTTTCTTAATAGATTCATTTTTTTCATTCATTGCTTTTAACCAATCTAATGATTTAGATGAGCTATAGCTTCTTGATAACTTAGGTTATCAGTCAACTCATCTAAATCTATTAAATAGTATATCTCCTCAACTAAGTAAGTATGGTAGTCCTTTAAATAAGATAAAAAAGCTTGTGGTCTTTTATGACAACTTAATGTTTCACTTTAAAAGGGAAGACTATATGTTTTTATTTCAATGGATTCAAATGAGTATTCATTAAGATTTAAAAGATCACTATTAATATCATTATTACCTTTAAAAATGTCATTCTTAATATCCTCTAAGAATTCAACAACCTTACTTTATATCAACCCGAAGTCCTTGTAATAAAATTGATGCCCTTTTAATCCTTTTGGATATCCGATAAAGATACACCTCAAAGATTTACTATCTAATTTATCTCTAAATTGATATAAAATCTTTACATTTATTATGGTGCCCCATTTCCATAGGTGTTAAGGTATGATTTTTTACCAAACCATAGCTCATACGGTGGAATAGTACAACCTTATATGGAGCTCTATCTAAAATATATATAATTGTAAACACTTTTTCTTCCCAAAATACCTTTGGTAGAAAAACATCTCCTAACATGAACCTTGTCATTTTATTAAGGAGTCCTACATATTATATTTTGCCTAGTTATACTATTTTTTGCAATATTAAGAAAACTAAGTTAAGTTGTATTCTCCACCTCAATTGTACCTCAACACTTTAATTGTACATCCAAGTTGATTTTCAACTTCTTAGTTATATTCTTTAAATATGTCTAATGCTTCTGCCTTGTGTGACAAGAGGTATAAATATCCATACCTTGAATAGTCATCAATGAAGGTTATAAAATAAACCTTCTCGCAATATGACCTTATTCTAAAGGGTCCATAGATATTAGTGTAAATGATTTCTAGTAAACTCGTGACTCTCCTTGCTTCTTTGTGACATGGTGTTCTCGTTATTTTTCTTTAAATGTAAGCTTCATATTTGTTGAACGTTTTTTCATCAAATGTGAATAGTAAATCAAAGGTTGTTAATTTCTTTAACTTATTTAGGCTAGTATGTCCTAGTCTCTTATGTCACAAATTTACATCAACAAGCATTGTATATTCAATATAAGCAGAAGAAGTAGATGGTTTTTCATTATTCATTATGTTAAGTTTAAATAGATTATGATCAAAGATGGAGTGGGTTAGGTCGGCGCTAGGGGCGCGAGAAGGTGGCGCTGGGCGTTGGGGGCGCTAGGCGTGTGGTAGGGTGCTGGGGGTATAAGGGTGGCAGGCGGTGAGATGGGAGTTTAGGTCGGTTTAGGTGAGAGAGCTAGGTTTAGAGAGGTGGGTTAGGTGGTTTAAGCTAGTTTAGGATTAGGTTTAGTGAAGTGGATTAGGTGGTTTAGGTTAGATTAGGGTGGGGTTAAGAGACCTACCTCTTTGAGCCGGTCCACCATGCTTCACCCATGCTTCCTCACCCTTTTGCAGCCCTTGTGCAGCCCCTCTTCACGTTGGTGCAACCCCTTGGTTTGAACTTAGGCTCATACAAGGTTCGAACCCTTGCCCTTGATCAAGCCCACAAGGCTAGCCCACTATTTCTCTCACCTACTTTTTGCACTCTCTCTCCAAACCTCCTTGAAATTCACGTGAACTTGTGGGCACCTCATCACTTCTATTTAAAGACAAATGAGGTGGGTCTTGGATTTGGATCTTAGAATCCAAATCCGATCCAAACACTATTTGGGTCTGGATCTCAGATCTCGGATATTTTGGGATTCAGATCCGACTCAAATATTATTTGGGTTTGGATCTCGGATCTTGGATATTTGGGATTCAGATCCAATCCAAATACTATTTGGATTTGGATCTGGATATTTGGGTCCAAATCCAATCCAAATTTCTGTTTCTTTAGTCCTTCTTGGCGTTTCGAGACGGACGTTTTATGCGGGCCCTGGCTTCATCAGTGCTCCGTCTTAATCTACACATGAAGAGTTAAAACTCTTGATATATTAAAAAAGAGTTAAAACTCTTGATACATTGTAACAATATTTCATGAACCCAAATCTCATGCAATACACATGAAGCGCAAGTCAAAGCATTTTGATTTTGTTGGGAATGGTTCTATAACTTTAATACATGTAGATAGCAGGGACTGAGTGAATTTGAAAAAAATGATTTAATAATAACATATGTTTGATAGAAACATGTTCTGCCCTCAATATGTCATCCTTGCATTTGATGGTGCTATTTGCAGTTCCTGCAGTGGCGAAACGTGTGGATCAATTTAATCCCCTGCAGCTTTTGTACATCTGTGATATAGTTTTAGAAAAATCTTTTTTACGGGTTTTAGTTGCAAATCGTTTCTAAGAATTATTGAAAAATAATTTTTTTAATTAGAATATAAATAGCCTGAGTCCAAAATTTAATAATAAGTTTTTATCTTTATCACAATTATGTTCTTATTATTTACTTATCATGTACAAAAATTTGTAAAGAGATAATGAATATCTGATTAATTGAACGATAGTTGAGTGCTCAGATATGTTCACGAATGCGCAAAAATTAAATAGGTTTGAAAATTGTAGTACGTCCATATCTGACTTCACACGTCGGGACAAACTCTCTTTATGTAAGAAGATAAACAACTATGGAACTTAGTCTGCAAATATTTTATATGTTGGATCATATGACATACAGTCAAAGTGTCATCGATAATAATAAAAGTATATATAACTTTCTAATCAAGAAAAATATCAGTGTAATCAAATGCTAATAAGAGTGAGATAATCATCCTTAAATAAATGCCGTTCAAAGTTTATATAGTTGTTTGTTCTTCATGGTGAGCCTGACAGATGACGTTCTGTTGGTAGATGATGGATATGAAATTATTATTCTTTTATTACTTAGTAGATATATTTTACCTGAAATATAATAATTTTATTTAGATTCTTGATTAAAATTTTGTTTTGTTTCAAATCACAAATGACCATTGATTTTAATCAAATTGTTATTGAATCCATATATTTATAAATAGTGAACTCTACTCTATTGCGGTACCATGTTAACTATACGATTTCGGGAAAATATGAACACTTACGGAAGCATTCAATATAAGAGAGCACGAAATGAGCTACGATGTCTGCATAATATTTGAAGTTTTCCGCAGAAAGAAGATGTTGACATTATTCCTTTTAATAAAGCTATGTGCTACGCACTAATATAATAAAGCATGAAAAAGATGATTTATCTTAATAAGCTCGTTATATCGAACATAACTTTTCAACTAAAGTGGAGGCATATGCTAAGAATTATGACCATACGGCAATCTTCAAACTTCTCCTCATAGAGTCTTATTGTCGTAAATGAATACCGAGCCATATGCTCATATTTGATATGATGTGTTATCTCAGTGATAATGAAACGCATTAGAGTCTAGATTTTCTTGGTTTTAGTCTGAATGGATACACAAATTGATGAAGTGATGTTTAGATGCTAAGACATGCATCATCAAGAAATAAGTCTTGCAGATGCAATAGCAGATTATTATAGAAGTATCGTAAGCAGATCTAGAACATAGGACATGTGTCTAAGGAATGGATGAAAATTAAGTTAAGCTACCTAAGTTCATAAGTCACCTACGAAATGTATTGCAAGAACATGTGTTACAAAGACCGAAATAATACATAGATAATAATATTTGGTGTTCAGAGTAGTAAGGATAGATGCAAGCTACATTTTGTAACTTACGCATATTCACTTACGAAGACGTGTCACATGCTCCCCTTGCAAAGGTAATGGAAGATAACCCAGTAGACTTTCCCAGAATTGGTGATGGATCCCTGACAAAGGCTTGAATCGGTGGTAACCGCTAAACGAACAAGTAATTCCCGAAGTTTCAAGAGAAACAGATTATACAAAGCTAGAAATGACCTTACAAGGGAAGATATCTTTTGTGATATACATCATCTATCCGCAGTATGAACTTTCAATGCTCTAGCGAGTATGGAAGAACTCACCTAGCTATCCGTAAACTATATGGGGCCGTTATGCATAACCATTACATACTCACAAAGAGCTTCTCTTTGTAGCTCATCAACTGACCTCTCGTTGCAATCATCTCTTCTTCATTCAATTTATAGTAATATAGTAGGAAATTCCAGAAGGAGCATTGTTCTTTGTGTTTCCAACTATAACTTAGTGTAACATCATCATCCAGGTGTACTACGACTTTAGCTTTATCTAAAGTGGCTTGGATTGAAGCAACTTTCAAGAATGTACTTGGTCTTTCCGATAACCTGAACTTCAACCCGGCTCTATCGTGAATAAATACAATGCAAAGACTGTATTCTAATTGGTCCTCTTAGTCTTTTACTTCAGCGAGCTTTCGATCGGTTTCATTCATCATCCAAACCTACAATAATTAGCCACAACAATGTAACATATTTTCAACATAGAGTTTTAAAATGAATAAGAATTCACGCCTATCTCAAATAATTTACTGCCTGGCTTGCCTGATGATCAGTAGTGATTTTAAAATACTAGCATTTGAATGTGCCATTACTTTTCAATACTTAGTTATACCATTGTCTGGGGGAATCTTCTCCCAAGCTTTTTCATGACTAATGATCTTTAAATTGTAGTCATAAGTTAATTACTTTGATTCTTGTACATCACAGTTTACCCTCGGGTAAATCCATTTAAAGTATCTCCTCATCAATTATTATTTTGAATGACGAAGCCGTTTCTGCATTATCGTTTTTCATCAAACTTTTAAATACCTAATTTTAATATGAACTATTATTTTAAGAATGAACTATTCTGAATGATATACTAGCGTTAACCGGTAATGAAGATTTTATTAAAAATCCAAGTTCACTTTTTTTTATGGATTATGCCTTAAATGACTTTTCTAGCTAAAGAAGGTTCATCCCATGAATAAAAGTGAATCAATGTGCAAAAGAGAAGTGAATTATTATAGCCGTGATTAGAGAATTAAGCGATCACAATAATTAAAGACATATCATAATTCTATGACGAGGATCAAGGGAAGTATCGTCAATTTATTGTGAATTGCCATATTAGGAGATCATGGATTTTTCAGTCAAATTATTATTGTGGTCATGATTAGAGACAGATAATTTTAATCAAAATTATAATACATTGCAGGATTATGGACGCTTTGATCAAAATGGTTGTGGTCATGATTAGAGTATTTGGGGAGTTCCCATAAGAAAAAAAGATGTACATTTGGTTAAGAGTACCCAACAGGATGATAAAGAGATATTTTAAAATGATGTTTTTTTTAATGATGATGATGATTTAAAACAGAGATTAGGATTTTTCAAAAAGATGATGAAAGTATGCCATTTAGTATATACTTGTCATTCTTTCTCTTGAGGAGGTATCATCCCATTCCTTCTCTTGAGGAGGTATCATCTCCTCATCTTCCCTTGCATGCTCTGGTTGAGTTTTAACTGGTGGAAGAGGTATCACATTTGGAAGTTGTATATCTGATGGAGAAACTTCCTCTATCTTATAAAAGGATGTATTTTCGTGGAAGATAACATCCATAGTAATATATAATTTTCTTTTGAGGGGATCATAACACTTACACTCCTTTTGAGTAGAGGAGTATCCTATAAAAATGCATTTTATTGATTTGACATCTAGTTTATCTCTTAGAACTTAATGAATATGAATAAAACATGTATATCCAAATATTCTCAAAAGTAGATGAAATTGTCTCTGGGACGGACATAATGAATGAAATGAAGTATTGTCATTAAGAACCCTGCTTCGCATACGATTTATAAGAAAAATCACAGTTAAAACTGCTTCACCCCAATAACATTTTGAAGCATTACTCCCAATTAAAAGAGTTCTAACCACTTTTAGAATATACCGATTTTTCCTTTTAGAAACACCATTTTGTTGATGAGAGTAACCACATGAGGTCTGGTGTAACATTCCATTATCTAGGGAATATGAGTGAAGTGATTTTGACATGAACTCACCACCATTATCACTGTGGAAGACTTTGATAGTATGTTGAATCTGAGTATACATGAACTGACAGTATATAGGTAGGATATTTTTCACTTTATCCTTAGTTTTTATGAGATATATCATAGTAAACCTAGTGCAATCATAATAAAATAAAATACTTATATCCATGCAATGAAGTAGCAGAGCAAGGGTCCTAAATATCAGAATGAATAATCTCAAAAGAAATGAAGGATTTTTCTTCACTTAAAGGAAAAGAAATATGATAATTTTAGCCTTCTAGGAGGTTTCACTGTTCAAATTCAAATTATTACATTGACTAAATTGAGGTAATAGTATCTTAAGTTTAGATAAAGGTAGATGTCCTAGTCTCTAGTGCTAGTGAGGTAAGTCTTCCTATTTTTTTTGTAATGACAGTCGATTGCATAACAACTTTCTTACTTTCCTCATAGAAGTAAAGGTCTCTCCTCACACTACCCATACCAAAGATCCTTCCCGTCCTCTATTCCTGAAATAAACATCCGAAAGAATAAAAAATTATACAACACTTCAAATCCTAAGTTATGGCAAAAACTAATAATAAATTAACTAATATATTTGAGACATGTAAAACATTCTTCAATATGCAAAAAGGTGTAATAATACTTCCTTTTTCTATTATAAGAGTGTGTGAACCGTCTGCCAGCTTAATATTAATCTCTTCCTGAATCAATTCATAGTTATCAAAGAAGTCTCTCCCATTGGCCATATGATTTATAACACCTAAATCAATAACCCATATCTGAGAATGAAAAATATTTATATTACCCTTAGCCAAAAAAGAGAATGGATATGCCATAATTGCTTAAGAATCAACATTAGAGGAAATAGATGGTGTATGTGAGTTTGTTATGTGAGCTTTGAGTAATTCAATTTCCTTCTTTATATCAACCAAAGAGGTTGTATTGTTTTCAGTGTTCTGTTTATCATTCTGGTCAGTATTGAAATAAGCTTTATTAGATCTACTTTGGAAATAAGTAGGTCTACCAACTAGTTTTCAACATGTCTCTTTTGTATGTCATGATTTTTCACAGTGCATAAAAGTTAGTTTTTCTTTTTCCTCCAGAGTAAGTGAGGGTTTACCCCTTCCACGTCCATAACCTCTCTTCCACGTGAGTACGAAAGAGTAAAACTATTTCTTTTCACAAATGTTGTAGTTTCATAACTAATTTTGGTTTTCTTTTCTAAATATTTTCTGTCTTCTTCACGAAGTAAAAGAGAGTACACAGTGCTTAGGGATGAAAGTTCTTCTCTACTGAGAATATTATTTTTCATGGCTTGATACTCAAACAAGATTCCCCACAGAAGATCAAATACTTTCCGTTCTTCAAACTTCTCATTACGCTCTTCCCATAGACCTTTGAGTTTTGCATAGTACTCACTTACTAATCTTTCACCCTGTCTGTATTTTTTTATTTTCTCAATGAGATCATATTTCTTGGTTATGTTATTCCTCTGAGCATAGGCATCGTGAACTACTAACCAAATATCTTTGGCGGTTTCTAAAAACATGAATATATTGTCAATTAAAGGTATCATTGATTGAATCAATCATGCACTAACAAGACCATTCTCCCTACGCTAATTGGAATACAAAGGATCAGAGGTTTTCACCAGTTAGGTAGTCCCATTGCCCCCTAGCCATTATTGTCACTTCTATAGATCTGGCCCACTGAATATAGTTTTTTCTATCTAGTTTCAGATTTGTGATTTGGAATCCTTCTCTTTTGTCTGAAATATTGTGATCACTTCCATCTCCTATCTTATTTTTTCTCATCATAATAAGAATCTAATCCCTTGATAGGTTCGTATTTGCAAAACTTTTACTTTAAAGAACACTCACACTGATTACACA
The DNA here is from genome assembly GCA_036023115.1 of Brasenia schreberi. Lineage (NCBI taxonomy): Eukaryota > Viridiplantae > Streptophyta > Magnoliopsida > Nymphaeales > Cabombaceae > Brasenia > Brasenia schreberi. Next base: position 23,724,838 of record JAYKKT010000092.1, read on the forward strand.
AGTAGGTGAGGTTCGAATAATATTGAGTAAGTATGATGCTTGATCTTTCTTTCACCTACAATATTAGTGCTTGCACAATTTGATCACACTCACAAACTAGAATGTAGATTCTCCAAGTTGTTTAAATCGCAATACTTGATAGCCTAAACTTTAATACCATTATCGTTTATGTAAAACTGAAGATATATGGCTACACAACTTCAATCTCCTTTGTTGCAGCTTTTGTTTAGCAGAGATTGTAGCACAATACAGATTTGTCACAAGAGTCTTGGTGACGGTGTATAGGTAATATAACTAATATATTACCTCAACCAACAATAAAGGTAATATATGATGGTAGCACCAGATACAACAACTACCCAGAGACGTATGAACCAATTAGTACCTCAAAGAATCAACTCTTTTATTTAGGGGATTTGAAACCAGACTGCAACCTTTCAGATTCTACATAGTCTACGATCTGTTTGGGGAGATGATTCTCTGCACAAGCTCTGATACCATGAAGACTTTATGTGTGATCCATTCATAAAAGAAAACAATTCATAACAACAGTCGATAGGAAACAAATGTGCAGATGTGCAGGTCAATGCACTATGGCAGTCGTCTGCCTTCTTTTCTTTATTCATCGTACTCTGACCTAATTACAAGTCATATAATTTATACCTCTAATCTAACTTAAAAGTCATAAATACCCATAATTAATAATTAACGTTACCTAGTCCAAATCCCTTAAGACTTAAACACATTTACATATACTTAACAGAACCTTGAAATTAAACTTAAAAATCTAAGAGTTTAAGACTTCAATTTGATCTCCAACACTTGTTTCAACTTAGCACCTGAGGACATTCAACTGAAGACTTGATCCATAATTAGATTAGTCATGTGTTGTAGTTTTGAAAACATGTCTGCATATATGAGATGATATAATTGTTGGCTTTCTTGGATCTAATGACTTAAATGTTTCCCATGGTATCAATATTGCAGTCAAGGTCTACCATGCTTGGGATGGTAATTTTCTAGAAATGGATTCTGGTATCTTGCACATCGAGAACACATCATTTTCCTAGTATAGTATTTTGATTTTAAGTATCTTCTTGCTTACTCCAAGTTCGTTTCTTGTATTTGCTTAGTTGAACTTGGGCACTCACTTCATCGTTTCCTAGATGCTCTTATATCATTCCACTGCCAAGGCTATTTTGGTGGGCCTTAGTGACTGTAAGCATGTAGAAATCAACACGCCAAAGCATTTGACAATTCACAATTTACTAGACTACAACAACAACAAAGCCTTTTCAGATACTAGATGGATCAGCTACATCGATTCTTTGTTTCTATGGAGTTCAACCACGTGACATGCTAAGAGTTAACTCAATATAAGCTAAATCATTCTTTATTGTTTCCTTCCAACACTTTTATGGTCTTCCTCCACCTCTTTAATGTTTTTACAATCTAGGTTATCATACCTTCTTATTAGAACTTCCTTTGGTCATCTTTCTATATGTCCAAATCATTTTAAACGATTTTTGTTCAGTGCCATCCTTAATCTATTTCTAATATGTATACGGCCTTTTCTTTTGTGACCACTCATCCGTCTCAACATCTTCACTTTTGCTACATATATCTTTTGTATATGTTGATAGTTAACTACCTAACATTCAGAATCATAAAGCTTAACGGATTGAATTACTCCTCTATAATATTTACCTTTCAACTTTAATGGTATCTTCTTATCACCTAAAATACTTGATACACCTTTCTATTTTAACCAATTTCCATTAATTCTATTTATTAACATCTCAATCAATTTTTCCATCACTCTTAAAAACTCACCCTAGGTACTTAAAACTTTCTTTATAAAGGATACAATGTATACCAATCTTAATTTTCATATCACTAAAAGTAACCAAATTACCAAACATGCATTCCATATATTTATCTTTGTTCTATTAAGTCAAAAGACTTTACTTTCTAATGTTTCTCTCTATAGTTTCAATTTTCTATTTATTTTTTCTTTAGACTCATCTGTTAATACAATGTCATGTGCGAATAACATTCACCAAAGAACTTCATCTTGAATATGTTGTTAGCTTGTCAATGACCAATACAAATAAATATGGACTTAAAGTTCATCCTTGATATAATCCAATATTAACTTCAAAGAAATTCATCATCCCTTCATAGGTCTAATTACATATTTGTGCACTATCATACATATTTTATAAAGTTGATATACGTAAATGAGATATCTCTTTTTTGAAAAGTTCTCCAAAGAACATGTGAAACCTTTTTTCTGTAAAATGTTTTATAAGACGTATCAATTATAGATTTTCTTGGCATTAATCCAAATTGGTTCTTTGTTGTACTCGATATTTGCCTCAATCTACATCCAAATATTATATCAATGTATTGGATCGTACGATATATCCTGTATCACACGATACATAGTATTACAATACATGATGATTTTTTTAATGATTTTAATGATTTATTATTTTTTTGGTTTTTTGGTGTTTTGGTTTTTCAATATTTTAATATACCATATTGTATTGTACGATACATATAATTATTGTGTATCGGTGTCCTATACGATAGGGTACCGATACGTTAATTACAATATTGGTATGATTCGTTAACTTATTACCTCAATAATTTACACAATTATGAATATCTTCCTTGTTCTTTTATATGAGTATAATTGTACTCTTCTTTCATTTTTCATGGATCTTTTGCTTTTTATATTTTATTAGATAATCTTGTAAGCTAAATAATATTTGTCTCTCCTAGAATTTTCCATATTTTTATAGAAATATTGTCTAGTTCTACATATTTGCGAACCTTCATAAGTTTAAGAGACTCTTTGACTTCATTCTTTTAAATACATAGGTAGACTTCTGATTTGGTTAGTTTTCTTAAGCTAATATTAACGCCTGTATTTTCATTAAAAAGCTTATAAAAATAAAATTTCCATCTATTTTTTAATCACTTGCCACTAGAATATTTTCTTTCTCATCTTTAATGTATCTAACAAAAGTAAGATCCTTAGTTTTCTTATCCCTAGCTTAAAGTATACTAAAAATATCTCTTTCACCTTTTTTGAGTTGAACTTTTATATAAATCCTCTCAAATTTTAGCTTTTGCTTTACCAAATACCTTTTTCACTTCTTTCTTTACTTTTTTATAAGCTTCCCAAGTTTCAATAGTTTTGTTGGCATAATGCAATTTATAACATACCAAATTGGTTCTTTGTTGTACTCGATATTTGCCTCAACCTACATTCAATACTTCTTTCTCATAATTTCATAGTGTGACTCAATGTTATAAATATTATATCATATTATGCGATACCATACGTGATACGGGTGTATTGGTACTTGAACCAATATGATTCAAGTACATGTATCTAATTTGTATTGCAGCATATCACACAATACACTGCGATAAGGGTATTGGATCATACGATATCCTATATCACACAATACGGGGTATTACAATACATGATTATTTTTAATGATTTTTTATGATTTTTATTTTTCTGGTTTTTCAATATTTTAATGTACCATATTGTATTGTACGATACATATAATTATTGCGAATGAGTGCCCTATACGATAGGGTACTGATACATTAATTACAATATTTGTATGATTCGTTAACTTGTTACCTCAATAATTTACATAATTATGAATGTTTTCCTTGTTCTTTTATATGAGTATAATTGTACTCTTCTTTCGTTTCTCATGCATCTTTTGTTTTTTTATATTTTATTAGATAATCTTGTAAGCTAAATAATATTTGTCTCTCCTAGGATTTTTCATACTTTTATAGGAATATTGTCTAGCTCTACATATTTGCCAACCTTCATAAGTTTAAGAGACTCTTTGACTTCATTCTTTTAAATACATCGGTAGAAATTATAGTTTATATATTTTTCTGATTTGGTTAGTTTTTTAAGCTAATATTAACACTTATATTTTCGTTAAAAAGCTTATGAAAATAAAATTTTCATCTATTTTTTAATCACTTGCCACTAGAATCTTTTCTTCCTCATCTTTAATGCATCTAACAAAAGTAAGATCCTTAGTTTTCTTATCCCTTGCTCTAAGTATACCAAAGTAAGATCACTTGCAATATAATTTCAAGTATCTCTTTAAAGAACTTGTTAAATATATCTTATTTCCTATTTTTTAGGTTCCACCATTTAGTCTGAGTAACTCTACATATTTTTTGCCCTTTGTCCACTTTTTACTTATAAATCCATAATTAAAAGTCGATATTATGTAGTTAAGTTTTTTGTGGAATTATCTCGCAATCCTTAGAAGACGATCTATCTTTTCTCCTCAGACACAATAATCAATTTATATTTGTAATAAGCCACTCTCATAAATAGTTAAATAATCAATTTATATTTGTAACAAGCCACTCTTATAAGTAGTTAAATATTCATCTCATTTTTTGAAAATTGTATTGGCTAAAAATAGATCATGTCATTGCAAAATTTAAAATTTTGTAACCTTTTTTAGTTAAATGTCCAAATTCAGAGTTGATATGAATGCCTTGATATCCTAATGCCTCTTTACCGACATGATCATTTAGATCTTTCTTAAATATCAGAATTTAAAACCTATATTATCAATCTTCTTTCCTTTTTCTTTAACCCTATTTTGTATCTTGTAAACATAAAATATGAATCTTTTTCCTAATCATAGTATCTATCATCTCCATTAGTTTGCCAACCAATATTTTGATATTCCAAGTACCAATACGAATATTATTATTTATGACCAGCTTCTTTACCTCTCTAGAATCTATAGTAGATAAATTTGACAAGTTTTACAATGGTTGTCAGAAGCATAACACAACCTTCTTCCTTTATCCGGATTTGGGACCAGTCACGAAAGGGTGATCCTTTGCATGGGCAGAATTTTACAATTTACTAGACTATGAACACTAAATGCTTGTTTGTGTTGAACCTGTAGAATTCCTTCTCAGATCATTTGATTGTCACCGAAAATATACCAGAGATCCTCTACAGTTATTGCTTCTTAGTGATTTGTTTATGATATTCTGATTTCACCTATGTTAATTTCATTTAGATGAATTCAAGTTGAACATCAAGTGCAATCATGCAACTCTCGCTGGCCACAAGTCTCTCTCTCTATGTGTGTCTCTGTGTCTCTATCTGTCTCTCTCTCCCTCTCATGTGTACCTTCACTGGTTCTAGTTGCCATCATGAGCTTGAGACAGCAAGAATCAATGAAATGCTAGGAAACATTGATGCAAACACTGGGGATCCACAAATAGGTAAGATGTTTCTCCATGTCAATTTATGAGAATGGTCCACTAGGAGCCTCAACTCTCCCGTGAAAGCCTCTTCTCAAAAGAGTGTCCACAACAATATTGGAATCAATTGTTTAACTTTGAAAATTTCATAAGGGTTTTAAAAATTAATGGACTTGCTTCCTTGCCTTACAAAATCTGATATGTACATTGAGAAACCATGGATAAAAGCACATCGATTCCATAGTTTTCTGGCATTCTTTTGTAAAGTTAGCTTTAACAAATGATATAACTAGACCTCAAGTGTTTTGTTTGAATATACAAGAGGTTTTCCAACAATATTGGAATCAAATGCATGCATATATACACAAGCATACATTTCTCTTCAATCAAAACCAGATATGTTCAAATTTGGATCCTCTGTGATGGGTTTGGTGCAGGGTGGGATACAGACCAGTTTCTAACTGATATTGGGGAGGCTACGCTGGTTATGTCGAGTGTTGTTAGGAATGTAAGTGATCAATTATGCAGTCCCATCACTCCTGAACAGGAAAAGTTAAAAACAGCAGGCACATGATGCTTTATGCTAACCAAGCATATTTCCTGATTCCTATTTCCAGGGTGGACTTGCTCCCGGTGGATTCAACTTCGATGCAAAACTGTGAGGGCTTTGTCTTTCACTATCGTATCTTATATTGTTTTCTCCACTGTTGGATTCATTTGGCTGGGTCAGTAAATTTGTCTTCACTTTGGATTTTGATATGAGATTGGATGTCCATGTTCGATATACTGAGTTGGTAACAGTGGAAATTGGTTAACTTGATGGGTATTGTACTTCAGTCAATCTTCATAGCTTATATCTGTGTTTGGTGAAACTCCTATGAATTATTCCATCTCATCTCCATACTAAAATCTGCTCCTATTCCTGAAAAGGCGTCGAGAGAGCACAAATGTCGAAGACTTGTTTATTGCACACATCTCTGGCATGGATGCTCTTGCTCGTGGCCTCTGGAATGTTGCTAAACTACTTGAGGCGAATGCCATAAACTTAATTGTGCAACCTTTTTCTTCTTTGGAAGTGCAAACCTTCAGGAATTTCAAAATCTGCCCAATTTTGCGTTTCATGAGCGTCGTTTGCCAGAACGACCACAGGCTTTGGCTCTTGTTACTCATCCTTTAGCCTGGCCTTGGTGCAAGTTTTGTGTTGGCTTTATTATGATTATTTTCTTCTGATATTTGGTTTTTTGCATATTTGTCTAAGGATGGCGCATTAACTGAGCTTGTAAAGAAGCGCTATGCAAGTTTTGACTCTGAATTTGGAGCTCAGATTGAGGTTTGAAACTTTATTTGGTACTTTGCAAAATTAAAGTCATGTATGCGATGCTTTCTCATGGTTAGATGCGGCCATAGCTTCTAGGATTTGAGGTCCGTCAATCTGATTCTACTAGCCCTCCCTATTGTTTCAGCTACTTTATTCAACACGTTTGCTATTTTTTAAATTTTTATTACATCCTTGTACTGCATTTATAAGAATGGTTACAATTGAAATTGCAACAGGCTGGAAAGGCTGATTTCGAGATGCTGGAGAAGAAAGCCCTCGAGTGGGGTGAACCATTTGTTCCTTCTGCAAAGCAGGTATGACCTAATAAATATGGCTAATTGCTTAGTATTTTTCGTTGTCTGCTTCAGACAAACTTGTGTGACCAAACTATATTAGTAGGGAGCCGACGCCAGATGCAATACCTAAGTTTGCCTTTTGCCTGACTATTATGATTGTGCTTTTTCCAACTGGTTTTTGGCTTGGTGAAGACGTGAAGGGCCCTGTTTTCTATAAACGCTGTTAGTTGAGTGCTATTCGTATCAGTGCATATCAAGTGATACCTATTCTATTAATAGAAATTTCGATATAATACAACCTCGTGTTGTAAGTGGTTACCATATATATAGATATATATATATATACATATATATATATATACATATATATATATATATATACATATATACATATATATATATATACATATATATATATATATACATATATATATATATATATATATATATATATATATATATATATACATATATATATATATACATATACATATATATATATATATATATATATATATATATATATATATATAGAGAGAGAGAGAGAGAGAGAGAGAGAGAGAGAGTGAATGGATCATGCTACCTCACACACATTCCGACTGTTTACTTGTAGGTATATATATATATATATATATATATATATATATATATATATATATATATATATATATATATATATATATATATATATATATATATATATATATATATATATATATATATATATATAGAGAGAGAGAGAGACTGAATGGATCATGCTACCTCAGACACATTCCGACTGTTTACTTGTAGGTGGCATGTGTGTAATAAAAATGTCTTATAGTTTTTGAGAAACCTTTATTAATTTTTGATGTTCATGTCCCTTAAAAGTAATTTCAGTATGCATGTGTTAGAGGTGGCAGGATCTATGTTTCCCATATATATATACATATACATATATATATACATATACATATAGAGAGAGAGAGAGAGGTAGTGATAATTGCTCAAATCTATGCTGTATATATATATATATAGAGAGAGAGAGAGAGAGAGAGAGAGAGAGGTAGTGATAATTGCTCAAATCTATGCTGAAATCTAATTCAACATCTCTACCATTCCATTAGTATGATCAACAATTGAGATTTTTAATAAAAGTACCATTGTGTTTAAATGATAATTGAGATAATGAAGTAGATTTGAGCATGAATGGTAAGTCTATTTCAACATCTCCAATGCTTGATTAATATGATTAACAATGGATATTTGTAATAAAAGTACCATTGTATTTAAATGCTTTTTGCATTATCATCTCAAAGATCGAATAATTGAGATAATGAAGTAGATTTGAGCATGGATGGGGTTTGAGTATGTATCACTTTATATATATAAAATAAAAAGTCTTTTTTCATACTATTTGGTATTCGCTACATGTGTTCTTTATTGATTTCTTTCAAAACTTTTGTATGTTCTCTTCCTTCTATAACATTTTCACCATCTACTTTTTTATACCTTAGGAGCTTCATTTGGTTGCCTTTTTATATGTTAAAACCATCTTAAACTATTTTTACTCATTTTATTGTGAATTGGCAAGAATTGGTGCCACTCTCAATTTGTTTATGAGAACCTCACTATGAATAAATTCTTATTATGTGACCAATATATCCAGCTCAATATCTTTATTCCTGCCAAGACATCTTTATTTTGCACATTCTTGTGGTAATATTTTCATATATATATATATATATATATATATATAGAGAGAGAGAGAGAGAATAGTTCATGTGTAAACTCATTCATATTTAAATCTACTTTTTCTACCGCTTAATCAACATGACCAGTGGTGGTGTTTGAATTTAAAAAGTGTTTGGTGTATTAAATGTGAAGTACCAAGAGTATGATGGTGCTTTTCGTTTTTTAAATTCAAATTTTGATAGAGTCTTTTTAAAGTAAATTTTAGCATTGATAGGTGTGCACATATACTAATTTCTATCTATAAAAAATGTACTTAGGGTAAGTATCATATTGTTGAGCTTTCCCAATATGGGTTATGTATCACTACTAATACCATAACGTTTAAAGTTCTTAAATCTTTCCTCAACTGATGGAAGATGATAACTGGTGTTTGCAGGAACTTGCGGAGATGATCTTCCAGACAACATTATAGGGAAGCTGAAGATGTTCGAGATCATGCGTCATGCCCACTATATAAATGTCCAGTTTCTTTTCTTTTCTTTGTTAGCCTCGATAGCGAACAACAACAACAACAACAATAATAATAATAATAATTTTGGGGAGCTTTCTTGACTCCACGGGCGTGCATGTGTACAGATTGGGTCTTAACTCACGTAGAACACGTTCTAACTTTGTTAAAAAGATCAGAGCTTTTAGCTTTAATGCTAATACAGATTTGATGCCAAGCCTTTATTTCTGGTCCCCGGCTGTGCATTGTGTACTCCAAGCATGGTTCGTGTACACATTCTCTCTCTCACACACACACACGTGCGTGCGCACACAGAAGCCACTAATACAGAACAACCATAACGAACTTAATATGTACACCAAGCCTTTATTTCAATAATCTCCATTAATGGTACATAATCATAATCGACACATGTATCAAGTAATCAACTTATAATTAAATAAGTGAATGCATGATGCTCATCAAATATTCACAACCATATGATTCACACCACAAGGATGCGGATTTAATGTGAAATTATATGCACAATGCAGATAAGTCTTGGGGCCTGCATTGCATTGTGTGTGTGTGGCCGTGCATGCAAACAAATTAGGGGGTGTTGTTTGCATGTTGTGTGCAGGCCGGGCCCTTGAAAACGGGACCCTGTGTGATCCAAACCTAGGTCCTCGTAGGTCATTTTAGAATGCAAAATATGAGGAACGCACAGCCAAGGCCCGCGTAGCTCTGCTCTCGTGCAACAACAGTGCTGTCAATGTCTGACACACCATGAAAACCCAAGAAAAGCACGTGCCCATGTCTCCGGGTCACTTTGTGTCGTGTCATTGGCATGAAGAAACCTGAAACCAAAACCTTGTCAGGCTTGAATAAGCCTGATCAGGTCATGAAAAACAACCAAGAAAATTAAAAATTTCAAAAAAATAATAAAATAGGTAATACTTGTTCTCAAGATATTCAGCAACCTGCTACAGTTTTGGAATCATGTAAAAGCTGAAAGATCCTTATGGTTTAGCAGCAGGTCCTCCTTATTCGTCCTTCCTCTCTGCTCAACTGTTTCTTCTTATACAAGTACATATAATTTGTTAAAATAAAATTCTCACACTTTTTCTTCAATTGTTGAAGGTCATCCTTTGCTTTTCCTTTGTATTTTTTATGTGACCGTAATGAGTGGATTGAATATGAAGCTTATGAATGCACACACACACACTATATGTATGTATATATATATATAAGATGAAGGAACAAAGAGTTGAAAGAATGTTTGGAACAAAGAAATGAAAGAACTAGATAGGGAATAAGAACGAGATATTGAAGTGGTTCGGATGATTTAGTAGTATCAAATATCATCACTTATCAAATTAGGTTCAGAGTTCTTAGTTTAGTTGTATGGATCTGAGTGATGCAATATGGAATAATAAGTAACGTAACTAAATTTAAGTTAAATTAATAGAAAATATAAGTAACAACATTAATTAACTATAGTTCGAACTAGAACCAAACCAGTCCGGTTCTAATTATAGAACCGGAATCAGGAACCTCCCGGTTCGATTATGGTTCACATATTTCAAAAACTACCCAAACCCGACAGTTTAAAACCGTTATTTATTAATTATATATAATATTTTTAACATTTATATGCACAAGTTGGTTGTTGAGTCAATGGTAGACTGCTATATTTACTGAAATATATTGGAGGTTCAACCCACTTTCAAACCTATATACATTAGTATTTCTGATAATTTCCAATCACAAGAGTTGATATGGCCCGATGGTATAACCCTTCTTATTTCAACAATGTGTCGAGGGATCGATTTAAAAAAAAAATTGGTTTCATGTCGGTTTTGGATCTGAAACCGAAATCGCCCCGGAACCGATGATTCAAGAACCATAACCAGACTTGGTCTCCAGCCAATTCAGTTATGGTTCCAAATTTTGAGAAATGCAGAACCAATGGTTTGGAACCATCGATTCTGATTTACTTGAAACCAGATATATCTATTCAAAACTATAAAACATATTAGGTCTAATTGATGCTCTATAGTATTTATCTTTCAATTTTAATAGTATATGTCACATAGATTACTTTGATATGCATCTCCATTCATCAACATGCATTAATTTTACGCATAATATCGCTATCAAATTTTTTATTATTTTGAAAAATTGACTCTAAATATTCAAAACTTTTCTTATAAGGGACAAATATGTGCTAATATTAATTCATATATCCTCTTAAGCGAACAAATGATCAAACTTACATTCCATATATTCAAAACTTTTCCACGATTACTACCTTAAATGGTTTATGAAGCGAGATCTGGCTAAATAAGACATCCGATCTGTCGACATGACTAATGAGCACGTCGCAGATGCCACAATCATGAATTGCTCTAAATTGAGAATGAGGCTGGTGAAAAGAACATGCCTCTGATTATTGGCGGGCATTTAGCATAGCAAGGATTGGTTCAAGCTTGCAATAAGCAGAGCATCAACGATAAATGTTGTGGTCTTCCTGGGTTGGGCTGTTAAGTTCATTGTAGATATCTCTCTATATACATGGTTTGATTAGATATGTTTGGTTCCAAACTGACCCGGCGGTTTCAACCGGAACCAAGCCGGGATCAGGAACCAGCTAAAAACCGAAACTAGAACTTGTTGGTACAAATTGGTTCTGGTATTTTTTAGTTTTTGTATTTAAAAATTTAACAATTTTTACTGTTCTGAACTCAGACAGAAACTGCCCTTGAACCGATGGTCCTAAAACCATAACCTGAATCGCCCTTGGGTTGGTTCAATTACGGTTCCAGGAGTTTGATCTAATCGATCATGCTAAAGATGCTTGGATGCCTTCTAAGTGTGACACGATTCAACACTTTCGGGTTGAGTTATTCTTTAAAACATTTCATTTGTTGGGGGTCTTCTTGCTGCTTGGGTATTCATCTTCTGAACTCCACCTTGTCTGAATAAATGTTTTATTCTCTTTGCCTATCATACAATCCACAATCTATTAACCATCACCACAACCACTCATCTCTAAATGCTAATTATTTTTCAATTGATATGAAATCCTATTAGTGAAATCTTATTATTTAAGTAATCATTGTCGTTCTTTAGATATGTGCTTAGAAGAAGGATTTCAGAAATATTAAGAAAAATGTAAGATGTTCTTTTTCCTTTGTTTTTATGTAAATCTATATTAAAGGTCCAGTTTGTTGATAATTACGGTTGTTAATGTTGAAAGGCTTACCAACAGTGGTGGACTCACAAATTCTTTTGAGTTGAGGCATATTAGGTGAGGCATACTTATACTTATATTGTACGTCCACAAGACACAGTATTTTTTTATATACTTAAGATTTTTTAGATTTCAGTGAGACACATGTCTTACCTCATCCTAAAGTGGGTCCATCATTGCTTATAAAGTTTTTTTTTTAATGAATGCATTGTTAACGTAAGAAGGTTTGCAGAAGTGTTTTAAAATACCCAAGGTAGCTTTTCGTAAGACATGTTTTAGGGTAGAAATATCAAAACTAAAGATAAAAGGGTTCAATTATGGTTCTATAAGGATTCAAAAGTTATTAATTGTA